>JPKY01000028.1:58029-220741 GCA_000769265.1 Hapsidospora chrysogenum ATCC 11550
CCCCCCCCCCCCCCCCCCCCCTTCCCTGATCAACTCGCTAACCACCCCATGTAGACCCGGCACACCAGCCTACACCCTCATCTCGACGCAGACCCCGCACGTCGGCCAGTCCAAGGACCGCACGTCGGCTCCGGACTTCACCGCCCTCATCATGACCCTGCTCCGCCTCGAGAAGTACAAGACAGACATCCTCATCACCATCAACGTGCCCCACATCAAGGGCGAGTACGACGAGGACGAGGTTGACCTCCAGCTGGGGAAGCAGGGCAAGCTCATCGGTGATGCTGTCCAATACTCGGCGCGCATCTGGTCGTCGTTTAAGGTTAAGGACTGGGGGCTCTTTGGGGAGTCGTGAAGTTGACGGAGGGAGGGGATATACGCTTTTAGCAGAAGGAAAGGGAGAGACTTTTTTTGTAGATATGTCACCAGGAGTTGGATGCACAGACAAGCCCCCTTTATGAAGTATGACAAATTACATTATTGTTGCAATGCGATATCAAGACATATGCGCCCCGTTTCCAGTATAAAAGTTCCCAACGCCGATACAATGCAGCCGGTATTCCCCATCCTACAAAGTCAAATCAAGCACCTCCGTGACAAGTTCCTCTTCCACCTCTGCCTCCGCCGCCGGAGCCTCACCACTAGCGGAAGCCTGCGCAGCAGACCACTTGGCGGCAATCAGCTTCATGACATCTTTCTGAGGGACGCCAGGATTCTCCGCCTTGACGACCTTCATCTGCTCACGGACAAAGGTCTGGTACTCGCTGGGTTTGCCGCCTCCGCGCGGTGCTGGCTTCGTCTGCTTGAGTGCGCCTTTGCACTTGCCGCATCGAGCTCTCTTGGGGTCGATGCTCCTCGAGTGGCGCTTGTACTCCTTCCCGCACTCCAGGCACTCCCAGACGTACTTGAAGGCGATCTCGTACGAGTGCTTCGTCGTGACCTTGACGCCCCTGTCCGCGAAGGCGCGGTTGCACTTCGCCCCCCAGGCCTTGAACTCCTTTCCGTGGGGGTTGTTCCTGATGTCGCTGATCATGTAGTTGGCGAGGTGACAAAACTCGTGGGCGAGCGTGTCGAGGAGCTTGTGCTCCTCATCGATGACCTTCTCGGCAAGCTCGATGTGAGCATGATGCTTGCGTCTAACGTCCACCACGTTTCCATCGGCACCTTTGACCCGGATAGTCTCATGGCGCCAGTGCGCACGTCCGGCTGTGGTGTTGAGGGTCTTGGACCAGGCGATCTTCACGCCGCCAGTCGACTCAGCAAGCTCCCCGATCCTTCCTTGTGTGATCTCGGTATCGAGCTCCTTGAGAAAGCTCTCGGCAATGCCGTGCTTCTTGGAGTCGAATATCTTCTTTGCCTCCTTCGTTGGGCTCATCTTGCTGGGGCTCTTCGGCTGGGAGGGAAGGACGAGCTTGCGAGGGGAGTGCTGTTCGTTCCAATCGTCCACAAACTCTTGGTTCCAGAACGCGTCCGTACTAGGTCGGTGAGGAGTCTTGGGAATGAGAGTCTTCTTGGTGGGTGAGGGTAATCCTGTTGAGGCTTTCGACTTGGAAGGGGTCTGAGGAGGAGTTTGAGACACACTCGTAGGCGGTTCGTTCTCTTGGTCACCGCTCTCTAGATATAGTTTCGACAACTGACTAGCAAGATCCAAGGTGGTGTTTGCGCCTGCCGGTTCATCGTGGACTTTGTCCGCCATGTCGACGGATGTGTTGACAAGAGGAGCGATGGCTGACCCTGTTGTTTGCTCAGGTAGCTGCGAGAAGGTGGTGTTGCACAATGAGTTGAGATCCCGCGGTTTGAGCACATTCGTGTCGCTGTCCGTTGACTGCGATGAGACGTCGGAGACGATCTCTGAGCCAGAGGTGTCGTTGTACCCAGAAGACTCTTCGTCGTCCGCGGTGCGATGCATGCTGGATTCGTTGGAAGGGCCGTCATCATGGTTCTTCTCTAGTTGCATCTCCTCCATTGTTGCTGAAAGTTGCTCGCTGATGGCCCGCGCGGTGTCTTCCTCCTCTTCCTTGGCGGTCTCAGTGGCCGGTGTGACGGTAGCCTGCTTCTTTGGCTGAACGGGGGGCCCAAGTTTCAGTCGCCGCAACGCGGGCGTCTGGGTCTGGAGGAGCTGGTCCACTCGGACACTTGGCGCGGATTCCGAATAGGAGTCGTCATCGTCTTCTAGGATTGGAATGATGCGAGATCGCGCTTTGCGATTTACCCGCGCCGTCCGAGGAGGAGAATCGCCACGGGCAAAGATCGAGTCGTTGGCAAATATGTTGCTCTGCGAGGCCGCTTCACGACCTCGTCGTTTTGTGGGGGACTTTCGCGGAGGAGAGTCGTCATGTGCGAAGATTGAATCGTTGGCGAAAATGTTGCTCTGTGAGACTGCTTCCCGGCCTCGTCGTTTGGTGGGCGACTTCCGCGGCGATCCTCCAATAAAGCTGCTGCCGGCGTCTTTATCCTCGCCAGGGTCACATCGCTGGAAGAGGAGGTTGCCTTTGAGCTGAGAGTTGCTCTCGAGGCGGCGGACCTTGCGAGCCACCGACTTGGCAGGGGATTTGGGGACGAGATCCTTCTTCGGCGACTCCTTCAGTGTCAAGGACGGCTTCTGCAGCTTCTGTGTCGGCTTCTTCAGCAGTGTGCTGAGATCGGGGAGCTCATCATCGCTAGATGGGCAGAAGTCTACGACTCGTGCCATGGCGGCCGGACGAAGGCGGAAGGAAGAAATATGTTGTGCGCGTGTGTGTATCGATCTTCGAGAAACGCTCTCAGGGGCTGAGCTTGCCTCGCAAAGTGATATTATGCGGTATGCTGGTAATACCGGTTGATCATACTACTCGTAGAAGGGAGGGATTCAGTGCGTCGAGTGAGTGCACGTCGACTGTTGACTCTGTCTGTGCTACCTTAACTTTGTCTGTTGGCTGGGCAACGGACTTTTGGCCATCTCAGCGGAACAAACTTCCAGTCACGTGACACAATTCTTTGTGCCTTAGGCTAGAGTAGGTACTACTTGTGTGTGTTGGTCGGTCGGAATGCTCCGGATACCCGGTCCTTCCAATTTCTATCTGCGGAGTCTCTGTCGAGTTTCTCAATTCTCATGCTGCCCCGAGATTATTATGGTGCTTAATAATGGCAGCTGGGAGCAAATGAGTAGGAGATTCTGGTCTGCGACTTCAATGCAGGCAAAAACCCCCCGGCCCCTGAATTGCACACCTTGTCAAACTCGTCAGCGGCGTCGGGAGGTCCCCTAATGAGGCCGACCAGTAGTAGTATGAAGGGAGTTACGTCCTTCGACCGCAGACCTTGCCAACACCAACCACGGAAAATGCATCGGCTTCCTGCTTCTGTGGCTTCCTTTCGCCAGGGCGATCAACAAGAATGCGTCCTAGCGACGCGTGCGAGAGGATCCTTCTCACCCAACGGTTACAATGTTACCTGACAGAGGCACGATGCTGCCAGCCACGGTTCGTGCCGATGTGAAGGATCTGAGTGTCCGGGACTCCGGCCGGGTAGGCTATTTGCGGCACGACACTGCGAGAGGGATTACAAAACGATGTGGACTTTTCCCGGCCAGTGGAAACCTGGATCCACGACAGGCTGACAGCAGCGCTGAGCTGCGGGTGCAGACTTTGTGTGTGCTGTATCCGTAGATTGACAGATAATCACGGTACAGTACCTGTAAGTTAATATAGTAGTAAGTACGGACTACGGGTAACTGTAAAGTGAAAACTTCAAAACTCGGAGGCGACCCAGCGTAAGCACCGGTAATGTGTGCTCCCAGCAGTGTCTGCTCATGGTCTGGTCATGCAGGCGCCTGAACTGCAAAGGCTGCTACGAGAGTAAGTACTTAAGGTACCATCAAATTCGCAACCCACATTACCTACCCACCCGTGTCCCAAACCTGGAATGATCGAAATCCAATACGAACACGCGCCATGGTCAATTACCCACTTACCAAGACTTCGATAATGGATCCCGCCTGCCCAGCCCATTTGCTGCCAACAACCATCTCCCGTCATTTGCTCCCTGCCTGGGAGCTTGGAAGTCGCCAGTTGGGGCAATGCCGACCGGCTCCTCCGGGTGGGCTGGTAGGCTGGTAGGCCGTCTGGTCTCGAGTCCACTTTTGCGTGCCTTGCATCTCGACCACCATCAGCAAAAGAAGAAAGGGAAAAGAAAAAAGAGAGCGACTACCTAGCAATTAGTGAGCCTATCAGTACCAGGTGCCATCCGGATACTACGAGTTCGAGCACGTATCCACACGTACCAACGCTACAACATGCTGAACGACATCTGCACTGTGCAGCTTTCATTTGTCGTGTTGCCAGGTGGCGGGTGTCAAAAAGGTCTGTGTCTCCTGCTTTGGCACGCCTAACGTGTGGGATCCCCAGCACAATCCGCTCGCTCCTCCTTTTTTGGACGCAGAAATCAAGGTCTGGAGCGGTCGTGTCGTTCCTGAGCAGTGGCTGGGCGGCGCAGGTCGCTCTGGCCGACTCCGCTCAGGGGCTCCAAGCAACGTGAATCGAGCCAATCACACGGTGCTGTTGGCTTTGCTCACGCTCGCCACTGCTACTTTGGAGACACATTCATTGGAGGCCACTTGTCTGCTACAGCGCTGTCTACTCCATGTACTTACCTGGTACTGGGTTTCCTCCTTCCTGGTATCGCCCCGCCCAGTTGTATACCCCTGCATTCTCAGCTTCTCCTACATACGACAGTCGGGCAGTGCGGCAGTGCCAGCACTGCTGAAGTGCTGAGACCTTTTTCCAGGCCCTGTACATAGTCCATATCCCCTAATAATCCTAAGTAATACTACTTACGTAGAGGTGCAGACCGTGTTCCAGTACGTTATAGGTGGGCACAGAGGCAGCTTGGGCGAAAAGGTACGTACCAACTCAACAATCCACCGCGTGGCCGCGTCTCAGCCCTCCTAGGGGCTTCTCCTGTCTGCAGCCACCTCCTGGAACTGCGAACCCACCTCCCGACGACTCTCACTTTTGGCACTCCCTCCTTCTTTTCCTCCTTCCCCCGAGTTTGTCTCACCCCAAGAGGAAGCGCCTGTGGCTACACGACGCCCTTACCTTCGGTCACTCGCTCGTTGTTTCCTCCCCCTCCTTCTTTCTTGCTTCATTGCCTCTGTGTTTTCTACCCGAGGTCGTCATCGCCTTGGTCCTGCCGTTCGCTTTCGCTGCGCTGCCCAGTCTGTTCTCGTTCGCGCTGGCAGATCCGGAAGCATCAGCCCACTTCACACCCAGGCTGGTCCCCTCGACTTGCCAATCTTACGACCACGACGCTCTTTCGAAATTGATGACCCTTCGTTAACGCGACAAAACACCACCTTCGACAACCCACCTCCCCTCCGTCACAGTTGGACGTCTCCTTTGGATTCCAGCCCACCACTGCCGCCGCAACCATCCATCGAAAATCCTTATCCTGCGGCCTGCTTGACATCAACATATCGAAGGATTTATCTCTCTCGCTACTCTCTTACCTGTCCGCAGCGGATCTGTTCTCGTGCCGAAGGACAACTTGTTCCCTTGTGCTTCAAAGGCCCAATCTCGAGCCTCGATAGATGATTTCCATGACACATCTCGGGTATGCTGAGCCATCTCTCCTCATGCCACATCGCCGTTTCTCCTAGACTGACATGGCTCTTTGTGCAGATAATACAGCCTCAACCATGTCGGGATACCCAGGAGGTCCTGGGCAGTACGACGACGGCTATGGCCATGGCGGCCAGCAGGGTGCCGGTGCCGGTGCCGGCCAGACCGACTCGTACTACCAGGACGATCAATACTACGACCGGGGATATGATGCCCGCGGAAATGACGGCTATTACGATGAGTCGTGAGTTTAACTGGTGCCCCATCTTGAGTAGGAAGCAGAGCTGACAACGAGCCCTGCCAGTGGATATTATAATGCCGACCCCAATAACCCTTATCACCAGGATGGCGGTTACTACGATGGTCAGGACCAGTACAGAGACGACTACTACGATGGCCAAGGTGGCGCGTACTACGACGAGTATAATCAGGGCTACGGTGGCCAGCGTGGTCGCCATGGCTCCGAGGAGGACTCCGAGACTTTCAGCGATTTCACCATGAGGTCTGACATGGCGCGCGCCACGGACATGGACTATTATGGCCGTGGAGATGAGCAATACTATGGAGACCAGGGCGGAAGAGGCTACCGCCCCCCTTCCTCCCAGCTCTCTTACGGTGGGAACCGCTCGTCGGGCGCATCCACTCCCAACTACGGAATGGACTACGGCAATGTGCTGCCTGCTGGCCAGCGGTCCAGAGAGCCTTACCCTGCTTGGACCTCTGAAGCCCAGATCCCCCTCTCCAAGGAAGAGATCGAGGACATCTTCATGGATCTCACCGCCAAGTTCGGATTTCAGCGCGACAGTATGCGCAACATGTACGACCATCTCATGACTCTGCTGGATTCCAGGGCCTCTCGCATGACCCCTAATCAGGCCCTGCTCTCCCTGCATGCCGATTACATTGGCGGCGAGAATGCCAACTACCGCAAGTGGTACTTCGCTGCCCACCTGGATCTGGACGACGCAGTCGGCTTTGCCAATGCCACGATGAAGGGCATGCGGCGAAAGAAGAAGAGCAAGAACAAGAAGGGCGCCCCTGAAGCCAACGAGCAAGACCAGTTGGCCGACTTGGATGGCGACGACAGTCTTGAGGCTTCCGAGTATCGCTGGAAGACCAAGATGAATAAGATGTCGCAGCATGATCGGTTGCGTCAGATTGCTCTCTACCTTCTCATCTGGGGTGAAGCCAACCAGGTCCGTTTCATGCCTGAGTGTCTGTGCTTTATCTTCAAGTGTGCCGATGACTACTTGAAATCCCCCGCCTGCCAAGCCATGGTCGAACCCGTCGATGAGTTCACTTTCCTGAACAACGTCATCACGCCGCTCTACCAATATATTCGGGACCAGGGATATGAGATTCTCGATGGTGTCTATGTTCGGCGCGAGCGCGATCACAAGGATATTATCGGATACGACGACTGCAACCAGCTGTTCTGGTATCCCGAAGGCATCGAGCGTATTGTCCTCCAGGACAAGAGCAGACTGGTCGACGTGGATGCTGCTGAGCGGTACCTCAAGTTCAAAGACATCAACTGGAAGAAGTGCTTCTTCAAGACATACAGGGAGACCCGCTCCTGGTTCCATTTGCTAGTCAACTTCAACCGCATCTGGGTCATCCATCTCACCATGTTCTGGTTCTACACCTCGTACAACGCGCCGACACTCCTGTTGTTCAACACATATGAGCAGGAAGCCGATAACCAACCTCCGGGTTCGAAGCAGTTCTCCATCGTCGCCTTCGGTGGCGCAATTGCTTCCTTGATCCAGATCCTCGCGACTTTGGCCGAGTGGGCCTATGTCCCTCGTCGATGGGCAGGAGCCCAGCATTTGACCAAGAGGCTTCTTTTCCTAATCCTCGTCTTCGTCGTCAACGTCGGGCCCGGCGTCAAGGTATTCATGATACCTACGGAGAAGAAAAAGGGTAGTCCGGACATCGACCTCATCATCGGCATCGTGCACTTCGTCATCGCCATCGTAACGTTCCTGTTCTTCTCCGTCATGCCGCTCGGTGGGCTATTCGGTAGCTATCTCGCCAAGAAGTCAAGACAATACGTGGCAAGCCAGACATTCACTGCGAGCTGGCCGAGGCTGAAGGGCAGCGACATGGCCATGTCCTTCGGCCTCTGGGTGGTTGTGTTTGGCCTCAAGTTTGGAGAGTCCTACGCATACCTGACATTGGCCTTCAGGGATTCCATTCGCTATCTTCACATCATGAATGTCGACAGCTGCCAGGGCGATAGGGAGCTGCTCGGCAACCAACTCTGCAGATGGTTCCCGATGATCCTGCTTGTGCTGATGGGATTCACCGATGTCATCTTCTTCTTTCTGGACACGTTTCTGTTCTACGTCCTTCTTAACACGGCATTCTCTCTGGCGCGATCCTTCTACCTTGGCTCGTCCATCTGGACACCATGGCGAAACATCTTCTCGAGGCTGCCCAAGCGCATCTACTCCAAGATTTTGGCCACGACGGACATGGAAATTAAGTACAAGCCCAAGGTCTTGATCTCTCAGATTTGGAATGCCATCGTCATCTCGATGTACAGAGAGCATCTGCTGGCCATCGACCACGTGCAGAAACTTCTCTACCATCAGGTTCCGTCGGAGCAGGAAGGGAAGCGAACCCTGCGCGCACCGACCTTTTTTGTCTCGCAAGAAGATCACTCTTTCAAGACGGAGTTCTTCCCAAGTAATAGTGAAGCCGAGCGTCGACTCTCCTTCTTTGCCCAGTCGCTTTCCACGCCTATCCCGGAGCCTCTGCCTGTCGACAACATGCCGACATTCACGGTCATGATCCCCCACTACAGCGAGAAGATCCTCCTCTCTCTTAGGGAGATCATTCGCGAGGACGACCCTTACTCGCGTGTCACTCTGCTGGAGTACCTGAAGCAGCTTCATCCGCATGAGTGGGACTGCTTTGTCAAGGACACCAAGATCCTTGCCGACGAGACATCCCACCTCAACGGAGAGTTCGATCAGGGCGAGAAGGATACTGCCAAGAGCAAGATTGATGATCTTCCCTTCTACTGCATTGGTTTCAAATCCTCGGCCCCCGAGTATACCCTGCGGACCCGTATCTGGGCGTCCCTCCGCTCTCAGACCCTGTATCGCACAGTTTCCGGTTTCATGAACTACAGCCGTGCGATCAAGCTTCTTTACCGCGTGGAGAACCCCGAGGTGGTCCAGATGTTTGGTGGCAACTCTGACAAGCTGGAGCGGGAACTGGAGCGCATGGCTCGCCGCAAGTTCAAGCTCGTCGTCTCCATGCAGCGGTACTCCAAGTTCAAGAAGGAGGAGATGGAGAATGCCGAATTCCTCCTCCGTGCCTACCCTGATCTTCAGATCGCATACCTGGATGAGGAGCCTCCGGTGGCGGAGGGCGAGGAGCCTCGTCTGTACTCGGCTCTCATCGACGGTCATTCGGAGATCATGGAGAATGGCATGCGCCGACCCAAGTTTCGTATCCAGTTGTCGGGCAACCCTGTTCTCGGTGACGGCAAATCCGACAACCAGAATCACTCCCTGATATTCTACCGCGGCGAATACATCCAGCTCATTGATGCCAACCAAGACAACTACCTCGAGGAGTGTCTCAAGATCCGCAGCGTCCTGGCTGAGTTCGAGGAGATGAAGATGGAGAACCTGGCTCCATACACGCCCGGCGTGAAGCACGAGGGCAATGCTCCTGTGGCTATCCTAGGTGCCCGCGAGTACATCTTCTCGGAGAACATCGGTATCCTCGGTGACATCGCGGCAGGAAAGGAGCAGACGTTCGGTACTCTGTTCGCCAGAACGATGGCGCAGATTGGCGGCAAGCTTCACTACGGCCACCCCGATTTCCTCAACGGCATTTTCATGACCACCCGCGGCGGCGTCTCCAAGGCCCAGAAGGGTCTACACCTTAACGAAGATATTTTTGCTGGCATGAATGCAATCCTGCGAGGCGGTCGCATCAAGCACTGCGAGTACTACCAGTGCGGCAAGGGCCGTGACTTGGGTTTTGGCTCGATTCTCAACTTCACCACCAAGATTGGCACGGGTATGGGCGAGCAGATGCTATCCCGCGAGTACTACTACCTGGGGACCCAGCTTCCCCTGGATCGGTTCCTCTCCTTCTACTACGCACACGCCGGCTTCCACATCAACAACATGTTCATCATGCTGTCTGTGCAGATGTTTATGATCGTCCTGCTCAACTTTGGTGCACTCCGCCACGAGACTCAGGCCTGTGACTACGACCGGCGTGTGCCAATCACGGATCCTCTCACACCGACGGGGTGCGCCAACACGCCCGCGCTCATGGACTGGGTCTACCGCAGCATTATCTCCATCTTCTTCGTCTTCTTCCTGTCGTTCGTCCCCCTGATTGTTCAGGAGCTTATGGAACGCGGTGTCAAGCGCGCGGCACTGAGATTCGCCAAGCAGCTGTGTTCTCTGTCACCCTTCTTCGAGGTCTTTGTGTGCCAAATCTACGCCAACTCGGTGCAGCAGGATCTCTCCTTTGGCGGTGCGCGATACATCGGGACGGGTCGTGGCTTCGCCACTGCTCGCATTCCGTTCGGCGTCCTGTACTCTAGGTTTGCGGGTCCGTCCATCTACTTTGGCGCTCGCCTGCTGATGATGCTGCTGTTTGCCACCCTGACGGTGTGGCAGCCGGCCATGACATACTTCTGGATCACACTGCTCGGTCTCACAATCTCGCCCTTCTTGTACAACCCGCATCAGTTTGCGTTCAGCGACTTCTTCATCGACTACCGTGACTACCTCAGGTGGCTCAGCCGAGGAAACTCGAGGACCCACAGTAGTTCGTGGATCGCGTACTGCCGGCTCTCGCGCACCAGGATCACGGGTTACAAGCGCAAGGCCCTTGGCGCTCCGTCGGGTAAGATGTCGGCAGACGTGCCCCGAGCAGCCATTGCCAACATCTTCTTTGGCGAGATTTTGGCACCGCTCCTCTTTGTCGCCGTGACGACGCTGCCCTATCTCTTCATCAATGCGCAGACTGGTGTCTTGCCGGAGAACAATGACGATGAGGACGTTGCGCCAACCTCGTCGTTCATCCGCCTCATGATAATTGCGTTTGCACCCATCGTCATCAACGCCGGTGTCCTCATGGTCATGTTCTTCATGGCCTGTTTCATGGGGCCTGTGCTGTCGATGTGCTGCAAGAAGTTTGGTGCCGTCCTGGCCGGTATCGCACACGCACTCGCCGTCATCTTCCTGCTCGTCTTTTTCGAGGCCATGTTCCTCCTGGAGAGCTTCAACTTCAAGAGGACTCTGTCGGGCATGATTGCCGTGGTGGCACTGCAGAGGTTCTTCCTCAAGCTCATCGTGTCGCTTGCGCTCACGCGAGAGATGAAGACGGACGGGTCCAACATTGCGTTCTGGAACGGCAAGTGGTACTCGATGGGCTGGCACACGGTGTCGCAGCCGGCACGAGAGTTCCTCTGCAAGATCACCGAGCTCAGCATGTTCGCGGCCGACTTTGTGCTCGGACACTGGCTGCTCTTTATCCAGTTCCCATTCGTGACGATACCGAAGATGGATGTGCTCCACTCCATCATGCTCTTCTGGCTTCGACCAAGGTAGGTTTCCCCCTTCCCTCCGCCTGCCAACCCCCAAACCGCAAACCCCAACCTCGCTCCTCTCGTTATCTGACGTCGGTGCTAACTTGGGACCCCGTACAGTCGACAGATTCGCCCCCCTATCTACTCTATGAAGCAGTCCAAGCTGAGGAGGCGAAGGGTGATCCGATTTGCCATCACATACTACCTCATGTTGGTCCTCTTCGTCGGCCTGATTGTCGGACCCTCGGTTGCGGGCAGCAAGATTCCGTTGAAATCTCTTGAGGATGCCATGTCGGCTCTTCCGTTCCGACTTGTCCAGCCCCAGAACCAAGACAACGACAATACAAATGGCACCTCCTTGACGGGGACGGGCCATCCGGACTACACGGGCGTGTACCAGTTCTCGACGAGCGGCGACAGTAGTAGGGAGACGGACAAGATCAAGCTCTTTTAGGGAAAGCCGGGGAAAGCCAGGAAAAAGGCCAGACCGCAAAACGGCTGGGGATGAGGATTGTTGCAGGAATTACGGGGTTCTTTGACGAGATGGGCGCCGTTAGAGGGGGATTGTTTGCAGTTGGTTTCTTGTTGCTATTAATATACGCCGCTTGTTAATAGGCGACGGATCAGGCGCTCGTTGATTAAAACGCATAGTTAGTCTCTGGTTTATTTCACTTGTTTTTTAGGGCGAGGGACAAAATCGCATAGACTGGCTTAGTATTATCACCTGCTTTACCTACTTCGAGTTGTTATGCTCGCGTCCTGCTGAGCAGTCCTGCCGAGCAGATGTCTGATGTGTGAATCCCGGGCGGCTCGTACTCTTGCGTAAAGTACATGTAAGTACGCCGCTACCATGTTGGTGATTACCAAGTTAGTAATTACAAGTATTACCCCAATGTTTGGTACAATTGCTTCCCTCAGTACCTAATCTTGCTACTATTACTACCGAAGTACTGACAAACATTACTACTAGTAGTAAGTACTACTGATGTAGTAATATTGGAAGCCGGTCTGTAGTATCACCTACAGGAAGGAACATCATTTGTATCGCTCTTGCCTGTCGGAAGATTCGGGAACCGGAGAGTACAGTACTTCTGGCCCATGGGGTGGGGACGGACGAGTGGTTCCCCCCCTGTGGCACACCATCGCGTACCTGGTACTTGTACGTACTTGGATTGGTGTGGCGGCCAGGGGTTGAGGTTTGGGCACATGATCTCGACGTCCGTCGGCGGCGGCGGACCCTTTCCCATACCCCATACCTAATTAATTACCTACTTACGTGTAATAATACGAGACCACCTCTGCTTCTTCCGCGACACCGCACCGCTGCCATTGCGCCCGACCTTGCGCTGCGTCCTGCTCTTCTTCGATCGTTATCGCTCGCACCCGGGCCCCAGCCAGCTCCCTTGACAACGACACGCAATCAATTGGTCGCGCTCGTAGGGAATGGAGCTCGACGCATTGCAGGCCCGGATGGGCGTCTGGCTCGGCCAGGCATCGTCGTACTTCCACAAGGTGCCCGGATCCGCGGTGCTCATACGCTACATCCGGTCCAGCTACCAGAACGATCCCGTGCGATCCGCCATCGAACTGGTCCTCGTTCTCTTCTTCATCCGCTACCTTCTCTCGCCGTCTTACTCGACCGATGCCAACTACATCAAGCTACGGGAAGATGTAAGGTTTCCGCCTCTGTTGTCCTGCCGCTTGGGGTCAGTGGTGTACTGATATGTGTTGGATGATGCTTAGGAAATCGACGAGTTGATCGATGAATGGGTCCCCGAGCCCCTGGTGTCGGAGCAGACACAAGCTGAGATGATTGATACGGAGAGGGTTCCGGTAATTGTCGGGTACGTGGGGTTTCTTTCACAGCGTTTTACCATGAGAGTGGCCCTGCTAACAAGGCGGACAGACCTACCGGTCCCAAGTCGAAGCTCGCCAACGGCCGCACCGTCACCAACCTCGCCTCGTACAACTTCTACAACTTCAACGCCAACGAGCAGATCAAGGAGAAGGCCGTGCAGACCCTCCGCACCTACGGTGTCGGCCCTTGCGGGCCCCCGCAGTTCTACGGCACGCAGGATGTCCACGTCAAGGCGGAGACCGATATCGCCACCTACCTCGGCACCGAGAGCTGTATAGTATACGCTCAGGCGTTCTCCACCATATCCAGCGTGATTCCATCTTTCTGCAAGCGCGGCGACGTGATTGTCGCCGACCGCGCCGTCAATTACTCGATCCGCAAGGGTATCGAGGCGTCCAGGAGCAATGTTAAGTGGTTCGACCATGGGGATATGGACGATCTCGAGAAGGTCATGAAGGGCGTCGTCAAGGAGCAGGCCAAGGCGCGGAGGCTCACGCGCAGATTCATCGTCACCGAGGGCCTGTTCGAGACTGTCGGCGACTCGGCGGACCTGCCGCGCCTCATCGAGCTCAAGGAGAGATATAAGTTCCGCATCATCCTGGACGAGACGTGGTCGTTTGGCGTCCTGGGTCGCACCGGTCGCGGCCTCACCGAGGCCCAGAACGTGGACCCCCAGCAGGTGGACATGATCATCGGTTCGCTCGCTGGCCCTCTATGCGCCGGAGGTGGCTTCTGCGCGGGGGCCAAGGACGTCGTCATCCACCAGCGTATCACGTCCACGGCGTACACCTACTCGGCGGCGCTGCCGGCCATGCTCGCCGTCACGGCCAGCGAGACGGTCAGCCTCCTGCAGTCGAACCCGGATATCCTCACGCAGTGCCGTGAGAATATCAAGGCCATGAGGGCCCAGCTTGATCCGCGCAGCGACTGGGTTGTGTGCACAAGCGCTCCCGAGAATCCTGTCATGCTGCTCGCCCTGAAGCCGGAAGTTGTCAAGGCGCGCAGGCTGGAGCTCGAGGACCAGGAGAGGATCATGATGGACTGCGTCGAGGAGGTGAGTGCCTTGGTCCGGGCTGTTAATTTGGTCACCAAAAAAAGAATAAAAAAAGAATAAAATAACTGACGAATTGCGCACAGGCTCTTACGAATGGCGTCCTGATCTCGCGACTCAAGATACAGCCGTTTGCCCACGCCATCAAGGCCAAGGACGACAAGTGGACCGCGCAACCCGCCCTGAAAGTGTGCATCACCACCGCCCTGTCAAAGAAGGACATTGAGAAGGCGGGGACGACGATCCGGCATGCAATCACCAAGGTCATGACGCGCAAGCCTACCAACAAGTCATGATGCGCTCGCCGAGTCTCTAATAGGTTTCCGCTGCTCATTTGCCTTTGTGTATTTATTTGGCTGGAGTGGTGAGCTTGCATGATGATGGGATAGATAGTAATGCTGCAGGGGTCGGCGGACGGTTGGGCCTACTTACTGGACGAGCTTGGGAGTGGCCCAGCAGGTGATGCAGCGTGCTGCCCTGATGGAATGTGCGCAAGTCCTTTACAACTACTTAATACTAATAGAATTACCTGGGTACGTTGGAAGAGCCGACGACTATGTGGACGGGACGTGAGGGGACAATCAAATCCCACATGCCGCCCCTAACTACTAACGTTAGTACTTACCGGTCCCTCCCTCTCCCCCTCCCCCTATTTTTATGGTCTCAAGCTCTTATACTCGCAGGACGGTTCGAGACAGGTGTATATATGTCGCGGTCTTGATGCGATTGGAGCGAGGGACTCTTGACGTTTCGCGCGGCCTGTCTCGAGATTGTTTACATCATGTTTACAAGAGTCAAAGAGCGCGATGGCAAAAAAAAAAGAAGCAAAAAACAAAGGAAAAAAACGAAAGTGGTACAATGGTGGTGTTTAGCCACCGTCGACTGGACGAACGGGGAATCGAACCCCGGACCACTCCCATGCTAAGGGAGTATTATACCACTAAACCATTCGCCCTCGAGTATCATGCCTCCATGAACAGTCCTTATATAATTGTTTCTCTCGCAAGGACCCGTCCCGAGATCTAAAGTCACAACAAGCCCTTCAATGTTCTACCCCCGAAGCCCTGGCCCACGGTGTATGACATTACCTACTATTAGTAGGTACCTAGTCTCTCCCGAAGTTTCGGGTTCTTCCATCACCAAATATTCTCCATCTCCTACGAATCATTCTACTCGGCGACTCTTGGACGGCGTCTTTCCATCGCATCCATGAGAGCCTCTCCTCCTTCCACCCGGCCATCAAGAGCCCCAACAAATAACGAGCCGAGATTCAAACCCATTACATTACCCTGCGAGTGGGTGGAGGATTAACGTCCAGGTGGTTAACATCCTGTCGTGCTCGGCGACTTCTTCTCCGACGGGCTAGTACAAGGTCATCCGGAAGCTCGGCGAGGGCTCCTCCTACTCGACGGTCTGGCTCACCCGTGACTTGAGGTGAGTCCTTGTCAGCTTGGGGGTGTTACCCGGGGAGGGGAACATCTCACTTTGAGGCAAACGTCTATGGAGGAGTTGTTCGATCAGGCAGGCCCGGACCTCGATGTGGATGAGGCCCACAGAGTCAAGGCGCTCATTCGGCGGATTTTACAATTTGATCCCGCAGAGAGACCTTTGCCTATGGAAACCTTGTCTGATCCATGGTTTTCCGAGGTTGATGTTGGGAGCGATTACATGTAGTCTAGTTACAGTTATGACTCTCTAGGTATGCATACCTTACTCATGGCATCTGGCCCATGTCGGCTGTCGTGCCCTCGCGTGGGAGCAGCACAGCCGCCTGGGTCGTCCTCTCCGCCGTGGTATTCTCACTGCTATTACGAGTTTTTCGACAGTAGCTCTCTAGCGCAAGAGAGCAGACCCAATACCTCAACCGGCGCACTAGAAAGCCAATCCAAGTAATGTTTATACTAAATGTTTGAGTCATTGATGTGCTCGCTTATGCATACTCGCTTGTTGCATGCTCCTTTAAGCGAGAGAGAGGGTCTGTATATACGCAAGGTTGTGTCCGTGTATATACCCTCCCTCCCTCGCCCCCCCTCTCTCTCGCTTCCTAGCCCCATGCACCTCTCGCTTTCAAAGCCGCTCTCTTTCCCTCTCGCTGTCCCTTCCCCCATCTCTCTCGCTATCAAACTCGCTCCCTTCCCCCCTCCTGGGCCTTACCCTCTGCCTCTGCCTCTCTTCCTCCTCCCACCCCCCATGTGCGCGCTGTGTGTGTATGCGCGCGTAGGTGTAAGAGGGAAGGTGTGGATGTTGTGCGTACCGCATATTTATTTCTGTGTCCGATCACGGCACCAGAGGTGGTCCAAGTAATCGTCAAGCTCGATGAGGCGGAATCGTTGCGCAGATCCCATCTTCGCGGCAAGCTCCTTCCAAAGCGAGGAGCAGCTGCATTTCCAGCTAACAACCTCGACGTTCCAGCCCGATCTCAGGGCCCGCTTTGCGTACTTGTAGAAGCCGTCCGAGTAGGGTGCGGGCTGTGCGTCGCCCGTCACCAGGATCATGGTGCCCTTCTTCCCGGCGGCCCTCATAAACGCCTCGCCAATGCGGATCTGAAGGGTCTCGTCGACGAGGTCCTCCACATGTCGGGTTGCGTATGGTTTGTATGGGTGCTGGACGGCTTTCCGCTCCCTGACGTCGACTTTGTAGTCCAGCTGCTGTAGCTGCTTGATCCATTCGGGCTGTGCGCGGCCCGGCATGACGGAGCAGCTCGCTCGGAGCGTCCGCACCCTGCGGTTGCGGACCACAAGCTCTGTCAGGATGTCCAGGCCAAACGTTGGGTTGGGTGCAAAGCGGGCGTCGCTGGGGACTTTGAACTTCTCCTTCAGTGTATTGAGGTAACTGAGGAAAATGTTGGATTGGTCCAGAAAGACGTAGACGCCATGGTTGTAGACATCCGGGTATAGGTTCCTGACGGTCTCGTCCGTGGCAACGATGGCCCTGAGCCTTTCGGCGCTGGTGGCGTCGGATACTGACGGCAAGTGTGCAGCCGGAACCTTACAGGCAGGACCGTACCCTCTCTGATAATAGAGCATGTGATCCTCCTTTTCAGGGTTGTTTTTCTCTGCGTCTGATGACGCGGCATTCGACGGGCTGGTCGGCGGGGCGCTGCATGTCGACGTGGCAGAGTCGGTTTGCGGCACCGAGTCCGCCTCGGACGGGCTCACATCCTCGGGTCCAGTGATTTCCAACAGCTCTCTGATCTGGGTTACGATTTGCCCGAAGTCCACGGCTTCGGTAGTTGTGGTTTGCAGTGTGCGTGGTGTTATGTCGGATAGTTGTCTCCCAATCTGCGACAGACGCATGGTTCCGGGGGCGGACATGATGTGGGAGTCGACTCCCTCGACCAGGAGGTTGTTCATGTTGTTTTCAGATGAAGAGTTGTTGCTGTTGTTGTTGTTTTTTGGGTATTTGTTTGATTGGTTGTTTCTCGCGTTGTTTCTTGCGGATTCAACACCTTTCGTGCTAGACGCAAACGACAATGGCTGTTCGTCGCATAAAAATATAGACGTGATATTTAGAGAAGAGAAGTCGCCAAGTCTTGGTAGGCTATTTTTGAGAGAAGGAGAGTGGTTATGCCGTGTTTGCGTCGCTATGGTATGTGCTTTAGGTGTCTGGGATGATGATGAAAGAGGAGAGTCGGTCTGGAGATCCATGCTGGGCGAAGGGGTTTATTTATGCCCCTCGAACAAGCTTTGGACAGGGCCCGGATCAGTGAGTTGTCGTGATGTGGCTTCGAAAGGCTCTGTAAACAAACGCAGCATCCGCACGTAAATAGACGCCAACTCGGTATAGATGCTTCCACTGATCTTCCACGCGAGATCGGTACGGCGGTCCAGCCACCAGATAAGCGGAGACCCAAATTGCCGTAAGTGGAGCTTCCCAACAGTTGGAACAATATGGCGGCTGTCAATATTTCAACTAAATCTAGGATATATCATCCTTCTTCCTCCTGAAAGACGGCCAAGGTTCCATGGGATTGCGCTGTGAAGTTCAGAGCCCATGTGGACTAGCCGGGGGTTTCCAGCTGTGAGATTCCTTTTCGAAAAGAAAGTCAGGCGTTGGGACAAAGCAGCCAGGGATAATCTGGTGCCGCTCAGTCGCGATAGCCAAATCGGCGTCAGAGTGGCTGATCTAGAAACCGAGGCGAGGAGTCCAGGTGGCGTGGTGAGGATCGAGCCGGGGATAGTAGTACTCACCACTGAAGGAAAGTTCCGGAACGTACGCCAATGCTGTAAGAATAAACAAACAGACGATAAGAAAAAAAAACAATCGAAGGACAAGAGAATGAGGCCGAAATTCGTGTAAGGCTTGTGAACAGGGCTTGGTAACAGGTAGTCGATGACGACAAACGAAATAGTCATGCGATGGCTTCGTTCGATGATGATGTCGTCGGAATTTCGGTTGATCCGCAGGTGGCATGCCGCGGCCCGGACGCCTCTGTTCCGTTCCAGGTCGTTGCCCAATCACAGAACATCCCACCGAAACTGGGGAACTATGGACGAAACATCACATCATGTGACAAGATCTCGGATACGCAGTTGATCTTAGCGATGCCGCCGATGCGTTCGTATCTTATCGGCCCCGAACCCACAATGGATTTAGGTACTCACTCCAAGCGATGTCCAACGACACTGGGCAGACGAGAGGGCGCGGAAACCATGGGGATTCGAGTATCAAAAACACATATGACAGGCAACCGGAATTTAAAGTAAACGCCACCCAACGCCTTGTCGTCGAGCTCGGGCACAACTCATCATTCATTTCGCGAGAGTCTGTAGCGGCCATCCCTTTCTCCGGCCAGTGTCTCAGCTGCCCATATATCAACGCGCCCCGCCCGCTTCGACATGCTCTTTGTCCCCATCTTCACCTTCCGTCATGGAGGGACGGGCACAAGCTGATGGCCTCACCTCCGTAGGTCCACGCTACCCGCCCTCGCCGAGTCGATGCTAGCCCGCATGGAGCTGCTCGAGCTCATGCGCCGCTTCGCCCGCTGGGCGCTGGGGTCCGTTGGGTTCAGGCCCGTAGACTTTGCAAACAGATTGAGGATATCCGTGAGGGAGATGACACCGCTCAGGCGACCCGACATCCGCGCGCCCATCATGGCAGACGCAGGGACAGCTGGGGCATTCTGCGGCGAGGGCGGTGCCACGCTGGCATTGGCGGGGGCCGTAGGAGGTGGCCCGCCCGGAAAGCTGCCTGGTCCTGTCAAAGGTGTTGCCGGGCCGGTTGGCGAGGGCGATGCCGATTCCACGACCCACATGCGGTGGGATCTCGTGGCCACGAGCTTGGCCACCGTGTGAGCGAGGGTGGAGTATGGATTGACGTAGAAGACAGGAAATGTGTCTTGTCCGTCTTCCACTCCTCTCTCGTTCAAGATGACGGAGATGAAGTGCATGCACGAGGATTTGAGGAGCGGTGCACTCGAGGAGCTAGTCAGATGGCGGACATCCATTGTGGATATGTTGCCCACGACATTGTGGCCGTTGTCGACGACGGCAATGCTCGTCAGGCCCTCTTCGTTCATCTTGGTGAGCGCATCGGAAAGCGGTGCATCGGAGCTACACAGGGTCTCGTCAGAGCGAGCCGGACAAGGGAGGAAAGGAGGGCATGGCCCCCACGGAAAACCTTCTGCCACCTACTTGATAGATATCGTATCCTTCGTGCCAATGCCGAGATCCTTCAGGATAACTGGGTAGAGCTGGTCTATCGAGGCAAAGTTGACGCCCTCGTTCCAGAAGAACTCGACCATGCGAAGTTGGCTCATGATACCGGCAGCTTCTCCCAGCTCGTTGGTGACAACAATTCTGTGGACGCCGCTACCAAGGATCTCCATTGCTTGTGAGAGGTTGCTGTTGGCCGGGACGCCGACCAGCGTTTCCTTTCGGCATAGCGGCTGGATCTCCCGCAGCGTTATGGGCTCCCCCTTCTGAGCTTTGCCGGCCACAGTCTCGGCGGCCTCGAGTTGATCCTCTTCGGGCTTCGCTAGGCCGACGACGACAAGAAGATACGCGTTTAGGTCCTTGAAGTCGAATGTGGAGATGGCAGTCTTGGACGTGTCGTTCTCGCGGATAAGGACCACACTTGGCCTGGTCTTGAGCAACTCCTGTGCGCGAGCAAACAAAAAAAAAGTGTCAGTGACTCCTTTCATCGGTGGGGAAACACATATCAACTTACCATTGTTGCCTGCTCAACGGTGCTATCCATCTCGACCCATCTGACGTCTGACGGGGAGACGAGTTCGCCGATGGTGATGTCGCGCCAGTCGCGATTGGCAAACCTGGGGTTGAAGTGTTTGTTGGCCGACGGCGGGTTGTTCATGAGCTCCTGGACAGCGGCCTGGGTTAGGGAGGGGTGGCGCTGCCTTGGGGAAGGCGGGATGTTACGCATGTTCTCGGCGAAACTTTGTCGATGGTTGGACCTGTTGATGCTGGAGACGGAGGGTGATCTCTGAGGCGCATTGCCGGCGGAGGCGGAGGAGCTGAGGCTGGCGACGCTGATGGACCGGGGCTCCCGGGATCCTCTACCGTCGGCGGAAGAGGCCGACGTGGGCAGTGAGGGCTCCATGGAGGATAGATTCGCCGTCTGTTTTCAGGAAAACACAGATAGTCCCTGTACGAGTAGGTAGGTTGCCGGTGAGTGCGGTGGCTTGAACGCGGGCTGGGGGCAACGTCGCAAGCAAACACGCCGCAGGCAACCTTAAATGCTGGTTTCCAAGTATGACGTTTGGTCGGTGCAGCTGTGCGATGGGAGTACTAGTACCTAACTACTAGTGCTAACAGTACTAGTAGTTGGTAGGAGAGGAGGGGGGTTGTAGCTGCAAACCAAACGGCTGGGTTTACCTTGTTAACAGGTCGTGAATTGAGGGATATGTGTGCAAATGGATGGGAAAGTCGAGAGCTGGTGAGGTTTCCGGAGAGCCATGGAAATCAGGTCATGGGCCAAGACGGAGGACCCATTGAGAACCTGTCAATGTTTCGAGCACGGCGACAGCTACCCGGATTACCAGGTGGGCTACATAGTACCCAGGTACCCTGTAGCCAGATGTCATGGATTGCATCAGGTGGTTGGTTCGTTGGTTTGGCTGCTCACCCCGCACCTGGACCGATCGGCGGGGTCGCCTGGGCCGCTCTTTCCCACGACGAGAGGCACAAAGATGGCAGTGAAGATCTCTCATTTTACGGTACGATGCGCTATACCTGTAGATGTTTTCTTACTTGAATTTGTTTCTACATGTACCTCTTAGCATGTTGGATGACGTCGGGCGGCAGGACTTGAATAGGAGCCCTGGGTCGCCGATGACGCTTGTTGCCCGACTCGAATTACCCCTCCATCACCATACAAGTACTATTAGCACTACAGTAGTAGTAGTCTGAGCCCAGCCTGCCGACTCTAGTACCTTTGCCAGCCCACCTACCCTGCAGCGATGGACCTCGGGAGCTGTATCGCTGTTACAGGCACCCAGCGGACGGTGATCGAACGTTTATTACTACTTACAAAGTAGTAGTATTAATTATATGGCCCCCCCCCCCGGTGAAAGCCGAGAGTAGAAGGACGAGTATTCATGTGTTTAATACCATAATTTTAGTACACTGTCTGTCGGTATGGACCAAGTTACCACCACCCTTTGACGGATCGACACGAAAGCGCCATTGATCGTGGTGCCCTGCCGGTTCTGCGAGGTCATTGGTACAGTTTGTGGACAAAGTCTTCGGTCATTAAGCCGCCGTTGAGAAAGTGGTACAATGAAGAAGAATTTTGTCACCTGCCTGGTAAGGCACAGTTGTAGGTACTGAGGTACCGAGAGTCACGGTCGAGGGAGGGGCAAACAAAATAAAGACGTACCGGCGCTAGGAATTCCCAGCATGGACCCCCCTTTCTTAATGCCCACCAAACACAACAAATCCATCACGGCCATCTCTCACCTGTGCCATGGGCCTGTAGACCCAGAGCACCGGCAAAGTCTTATTGTACCGCCTCCAACCTTATTACCCGATTTTCCAACGTAGAACCGAACAAGGCGCGCGCACATACGTACCTGGTAACCTTGGGCTTGTCGCGACCACCCTGTTGTGTCCCTGCCCGCCGCCCCTCCCCCACCTCGAAAAAAATAAAACCTGCAAAACACACACAACCGCGAACGACTGACAATCAACGTCTCCTCCCCCCCCTTCTCCCCCCCAACGTCCGTCTCGTCCTTCGCTGGATACGCTCCACCACCTCGCCGGCCGCCCGTTCAGCCCTGACCTGACGAAGAGCGGCGCTAGAGCACATCAATCTTTCTCGCATCGCCTTCAACCGACGGCACCCCGCAGCAGCCATGTCGGTTCTCTCGCCCGAGATACACGCAGAGCTGACCCAGCTTCTGCAAGCTCTCCAGTCCGCCGACAATGCTATCCGCTCGCAGGCCGAGGTGCACCTACAGAATAACTGGACGAGCACGCGTCCAGAGGTCCTTCTCATGGGACTCGCTGAGCAAATCCAAGGTTCCCAGGATGTTGCCGTATGTGGCTTACTTGGGTCCTACGTGGAGCCGCGTCGCTAACGAGCGTGTTCCCCTTCTAGACACGAACCTTCGCCGCCGTCATCTTCCGCCGAATAGCATCAAAGACGAGGAAAACAGACAACGACTCGACTATGGACATGTTCATTTCCCTGTCTACCGACCAGGCCCATGCCATCCGCCAGAAGCTCCTCGAGACGCTAGGCACGGAGACGGACCGGAATGTCCGAAACAAGATTAGCCACGCCGTTGCAGAAGTCGCGCGGCAGCACACTGAGAATAGTCAGTTTGACCCAGGCCTGCTGCCCTGAGCCGACAGGAGCCCGACAGGAGAGGGGCGATTGGTTTGTTGCTGACACGGACTTGTACAGATGACCCTTGGCCTGAGCTGCTTGGCGCTCTCTTCCAGCTTAGCCAGGCCGGCGAGCCCGAGAAACGAGAATGCGCTTTCAGGGTGTTTACGACGACCCCGTCGGTCATTGAGAAGCAGCATGAGAGTATGGTCATTGAGGCTTTCCAGAAGGGATTCGCTGATGATGCCGTGCTGGTGAGGATGATGCGTCGTTATTCCTGCCATCTGCGTTGTTTCTAACTGGTACGAATAGGTTCGCCTCGCTGCCATGGAGGCATTCGCTGCCTTCTTCCGCACTCTCGGCAAAAAGGCACAGGCCAAGTACTACGATCTGATCCCGAACGTCCTTAACATCCTGCCGCCGATCAAGGACTCCCAAGATTCAGACGATCTCAGCAAGGCTCTGGTTGCCCTCATCGACCTGGCTGAAGTCGCCCCGAAGATGTTCAAGCCGCTGTTTTCGAACCTCGTGCAGTTCAGCATCTCCGTGATCCAAGACAAGGAGCTGGACAACGTCTGCAGGCAGAACGCATTGGAGCTGATGGCCACCTTTGCCGACTACGCCCCGACCATGTGCCGCAAGGATGCGTCTTATACCAACGACATGATCACGCAGTGTCTGAGTCTCATGACCGACCTGGGAGAGGACGACGATGACGCTGCCGAGTGGCTAAGCACGGATGACGTGAGTGGATTGTCTTTCGCCGCCGGCATTCAACATACTGACATTCGGAACAGCTGGACCAGGACGAGAGCGATCAGAACCATGTGGCTGGAGAGCAGACCATGGACCGACTCGCCAACAAACTTGGTGGACAGACCATCCTTGCCCCGACATTCAACTGGCTCCCGAGAATGATGACCTCGATGGCCTGGAGGGACCGTCACGCTGCGCTCATGGCCATATCTGCCATCTCAGAAGGCTGCCGTGATCTTATGATTGGCGAGCTCAGCCAAGTGCTGGATCTGGTTGTTCCAGCCCTCAGCGACGCCCACCCCCGAGTCCGATGGGCTGGTTGCAATGCCCTGGGTCAGATGAGCACCGACTTCGCGCCCAAGATGCAAACCGATTATCACGACCGCGTCCTCAAGGCCATCGTCCCCGTGCTTGGCGCCCCCGAGGGCCGTGTGAAGTCTCACGCCGCAGCAGCGCTTGTCAACTTCTGCGAGGAGGCCGAGAAGTCAGTCCTGGAGCCTTATCTCGACGACCTGCTGTCCCATCTCTTCCAGCTCCTCCAGAGCGAGCAGAGATACGTCCAGGAGCAGGCCCTCTCGACTATTGCCACGATTGCGGACGCTGCTGAGGCGGCGTTCTCCAAGTACTATGACACCCTCATGCCCCTGCTAGTCAACGTCCTCCAGAACCAGGGCGAGAAGGAGTACAGGCTTCTGCGGGCCAAGGCCATGGAGTGTGCCACTCTGATTGCCCTGGCCGTTGGCAAGGAGCGCCTCGGGCAAGATGCGATGACCTTGGTCAACCTGCTCGCCAACATCCAGAACAACATTACGGATACGGACGACCCGCAGGCACAGTACCTCATGCACTGCTGGGGCCGCATGTGCCGCGTGCTGGGCACCGACTTCCTGCCTTTCCTGGATACTGTCATGCCGCCACTTCTTGAGCTGGCAACGGCCAAGGCCGATATCCAGTTGCTGGATGACGACGAACAGATGGAGCAGCTGACCATCGAAGAAGGATGGGAGCTTGTCCCGCTCAAGGGCAAGATGATTGGTATCCGGACCAGTATCATGGACGACAAGCACATGGCCATCGAGCTCCTGGTCGTGTACGCTCAGGTCCTCGAGGGGGCGTTTGCGCCCTATGTGGCCAACATCATGGAGAAGGTTGCTCTGCCTGGGCTTGCCTTCTTCTTCCACGACCCCGTGCGCTACATCTCGGCAAAGCTGATCCCCCACCTCTTGAGCTCCTACAAAAAGGCCTACGGAAGCCCGTCAAACGAGCTCGCGGGTTTGTGGAACGCGTCGGTGGGGAAGCTTCTGGAGGTCCTCGCTGCGGAGCCAGCTATCGACACGCTCGCGGAGATGTACCAGTGCTTCTATGAGTCTGTCGAGGTACTGGGCAAGGACTGCCTCACCGGCGACCACATGTCTAAATTCATCACCTCGGTCAACTCGACTCTCGAAGACTACAAGGAGAGGGTCAGCCAACGGGCCGAGGAGAAGCTGGGCGTGACCCCCGAGGATGCGGAAGACGAGGCGGAGGAGACGCTGATGGCCATCGAAGACGACCAGACGCTACTCTCGGACATGAACAAGGCCTTCCACTCCATCTTCAAGAACCACAATGCCAAATTCCTGCCGGCATGGGAGACGCTTATGCCTACGTATGAGAGCTTCCTCAAGTCTGCCGATCCCACCCAGCGACAGTGGGCGCTCTGCATCATGGACGATGTGCTGGAGTACTGCGGGCAGGAGAGCATCCGGTACAGCAACTACATCCATGGCCCGCTCATTGATGGCTGCCGCGATCCGTCGGCGGCCATCAGACAGGCTGCAGCCTACGGCGTCGGTGTGGCGGCTCACCGGGGCGGCGCACCGTGGTCGCAGTTCGTGGGAGGGTCCCTGCCGATCCTGTTCGAGGTGACACAGGTGCCGGACGCGCGGAATGAGGACAATGTGTATGCCACCGAGAATGCGTGTGCGGCTATTGCGAAGATCCTGCACTTCAACGCCGCGAGTGTCGGGGATGCCCAGCAAATCATCACGCAGTGGGTGACCACCCTCCCAGTCATCAACGATGAGGAGGCGGCCCCGTACGCCTATGCATACCTGGCGGAGCTCATCGATCAGTAAGTTCCTACAAACACTCCGTATGCTACAGGCTACATTAGACTGTGGCACCTGCGGAACGGTCTGCTAACAGACGGCATAGACGTAACCCCGCGGTGATGAACCAGGCGAGCAACATATTCGTTCACATCGCCCAGGCGCTGGAGTCGGAGGCGCTGCAGGGCCAGACTGCCGGCCGGGTGGCCGCCGCGACCAAGACGCTGTTGACGGCTGCCAACGTGGACCCGATGCCGCTCCTCCAGCAGTTCTCACCAGAGGCACAGCAGACAATCAAGGGTTACTTCTCGTAGGGGGGATGGGACCTTGCGCCGCCATACACAGCATACCTAATGAGGCGGTAGCACGTGCGGGGTGAGGGATTGTTGTTGGCTTTCTAAGCAGTTTAGCCACATGATCCAACATGGGCGGTCCTGCAAGATGAGTAACGGCAGGCAGGGAGTTTGAGGCTTCTGTATTTTCCTGTCTACTTATATCACGAGGCGACGTTTTCCGGGAGGTCTAGCAGCTGACGACTTATGAGTGAGGGGTCGTCTACGATGCGCTGGGGGCTTTTATTCTTTTTTTTTTTCTCTCGTACTAGGTGGCCGGATGCTGGGAGGTAGGGAGAATGGCGGATTTTGAGACATCGTATACCGTAGCGTCTAGATTTGAGTAGAGTCTTTCTTCTACAAGTATGGATTCCTACGGGGCGAAGCCTTATCCTGGATACGATTTGGTACCGCGGACAGGCACCCGACGACAGGGTCTCGAGATCTTTCCTATAAGGCATGGGGAGAGGAATGAAACCTTCTCAACAGCCGGTGTTGAGGCTCCCAAACATGTGTCAAGTGACGTGAGTAGCCCACTACGGCACGTCGGCACACCTCATGATTCGTGTTTCATCGATTAGGCAGGGCTTAACCGCGATGGTTCGGTACCGGAATGCTGGCAGCGTGGTGGGACTCAGCGAGACGGCCGAAAAAGGAAAGGGGGGCCATATGGATAGCGTTTGGGGGTGACCTTCTAAGCGGGATATCAACCTGGATGCGAGCCGAGGGAGCAAAGTGATGGAGGCTCGCTACTCAGATAGGCACTCATTTACCCCTCATCCCGTTGGTGGGATTGATGGGATGGTTGGTTGGTCGGCTGGGAAGGATGCTGCTGACCATGGCTTTTCTCGTAAGGGATGGATGGGAAAAGAGATTTCTAGGTTGAAAAATTGCCCGTGCTGTGGTGGTATTACCTCGGTGAGCGGCAGTACCTGGTATTACCTTCATGACGACTGGCATACCTAGTGGGCACTCCCCGCCTGAAGGCAGGCTCTTTCCGGGCTCCTCGAGAAGGCTGCCTGCAAAATATTATCAATGGCGATTAATAAATTCAACGGCCCCGGAGGTTGAGGTCCGTTGACAAGTTCCACTCAAGCGCCTAACAGCGTCGCCACCCGTCTGCGCAAAGGTTCCACTGACGAATGCGAGCCCCCTGTTTGAGTGTGAGTGGTCTCATGTGTGTCTGTGTGCGTATGTGGTTGAGGGAAAGGTCCGCCCACCTTTTTCCTCCTAGGCTCCTTCTCTAAGAGTAGAATCCTGCCCGCCCTATCAGTGCAGGTGCCCTACCTAGACAACCAGGTACGGATACTACGGGTAAGCTACTAGTAGTAGGTACTATAGTAAGGTAGAGTACTGTAGTAGGTAGCTTAGTACTTGTAAACCACATACCTACTAGTACTGTACCTTGTGTTAGAAGAACTACAGGTGAGGAGCGATCCCCACCTTTTGAGTGAGCACCTGCCCACCTACACATGTACAGGTACGGTAATTAGGTAGTCCGTACGGTACTAGTACTGTACGTACGCCCGTAGCCCACTCATCACTCATCATTGCTCGCTGTTCACTGCAGGTGCTCTCTACTACCTACCTGCGAGCCACCCACCTACCTACTCGTGTAGTACTGGTAGCCTGTAATGCTAGACGGAGCCCGCTCCCGCATGTCTTCTGCCATCTGACCTCCTCTTGGTCTGCTCCCAACGACGAAACCACATCTCGTCCCCTACCATACCGCCCCTCCCTTCCTTGGCCTCGTCACCCGTGTCGCAGCCACTGGGCATCGTCTTGGTTTGCTCAGCGGTCGCTCTCGCACCGCTCGCACTCGATTTTCCTGACCGCGCTCTCACCTAGTGCACCGTTGCAACCTTTGGTGCCGTGAGGACGACCACACCACCCTTCATCAGCCCAGCTCAACTGCCGAAAATCGCGATTCCCCAACATCGCGACCACGACCAAGGTCGACAGGCCCGCCAAACGGAATCGGCCATCACACATTCGAACTCCGAGCTTGACTTCCTCGACTGGAGCTTTCGCCATACCTCCGCCCGACCGCCTTTCACCCCTCACCCGCTCTTATCTGCCCCCGCCGCCGAGTCCCCGAGCCCCCGTCTGCCCCGATTTTGCCGCATCGACGCCTTCTGAGCTCCATGACTTCGCCAGCCCTGCGCTAGACGACCCTTGACCTGAAAAGAGCCCTGGCGCCTCGGCTGGGAGACATAAGACCACCGGCCTCTGCCCACTTTCTACCCCCGTGGCCCGGCGGTACGGCCAATGCTGCCGCCATGGATGGCTACTACCACAACGACCAGCTGCAGCGCCAAATCCCGCAGCAAGCACAGCAAGCACAGCAAGCACAGCAAGCACAGCAAGCACAGCAAGCACAGCAAGCACAGCAGGCACAGCAGGCACAGCAGCAGCAGCAGCAGAATGGCCAAGTACATGGGCAAGTGCCGCACTCTACCTCAGTGAACCTGGCCGGTCTTTCCGCCCAGGCGCCTGCACCACAGATGCCGCATGGCATGCTCCATGACCAGCCTGATATAGCTGGTAACACCCTGGATAATATTGTCGGCAACAACCAGGACAGCATATACAGGAGGAGGAGTATGCCTCGGAACTTTGGCAATGGAATGCCCCAGGATAACGGCCCACGCCGCATGTCGTCCGTGGGCTCGGGTGAGATGCTGACTTTCGGAACTGGCGACGACGACCTGGGGGGATTCCAGTTCAACCAGCCCATGTCGGGCCCGTTCCCTACGCTCAACACCGCCAACCTAAACATACAGAGCCAGATGGCCAACTATTTGGCCGACCAGGCCAATTATTCCTCCCTGTCCCCCGATCTGATGGGGAGCATGATCCCGACCAACTTTGCCAACATGAACATGGGCGCCCTGGGGGCTGACCCTCAGATCGCCATGTACTCATCGTCTAACGCCACATCCATGCCTCCCCAATATGCACAGGCCCAGATGGGTCCGATGGGCCATGACTTCCCCCTGGACATGGACTCGGAAAACTCCCTGAGCGCTGGTGGGAACAAAACCCCCGGTGGCCTCGGTTCCGTCGAAGACGTCCAGGACGACATGATGCGTGTTCCCCCTGAGTACGATGGAATGGAGAGCTCTCGCGCTCAGCCGCCTGGCAACTTGAACCTCGATCCCAATATGGCCGGATACAATCAAAATATGCCGCTTTCCGTCTCAAACCAAGGCACCTCAATATCGGCATTTTCAACTTCGAAAGATGCATCCTCTGCCGGCATCACAAACACCAGCTCTTCCTCAGAGTCGGCGGCCCCGGCAAGCCGTCCCGGCCCGTCGACACCAGATCAAGATAACAAGGCAATTTACTCCAAGAGCGGCTTCGACATGCTCAAGGCGTTGTGGCTGGTCGCTACCCGCAAAAATCCAAAGATACACCTCGGAGCCGTCGACATGTCGTGCGCCTTTGTGGTTTGCGATGTAACCATGAATGACTGCCCCATCATCTACGTCTCCGATAACTTCCAGAATCTCACCGGCTATAGTCGCCACGAGATCGTTGGCAAGAACTGCCGCTTCCTGCAGGCCCCCGATGGCAAGGTCGAAGCAGGCGCCAAGAGGGAATTTGTCGATGACGGTGCCGTGTACAATCTCAAGAAGATGATTGAAGAAGGTCGTGAGGTGCAGCAGAGTTTGATCAATTACCGCAAAGGCGGCAAACCGTTCCTCAATCTCCTCACCATGATCCCCATTCCGTGGGACACTGACGAAATCCGCTATTTCATCGGATTTCAGATTGACCTTGTTGAGTGCCCCGATGCGATCGCTTCCGGCCAGGAGCTCGGCGGCGTCAAGGTCAACTACAAGCACAGCGACATTGGCCAGTACATCTGGACACCGCCCGCTTCGGCTCACTGGGAGCCCGACAACGGCCAAACGCTCGGCGTTGACGACGTCTCGACGCTCCTGCAGCAGTTTACACCCAAGGGCATGGTTTCCGACTGGCACAAGCAGTCCTGGGACAAGATGCTGCTGGAGAACACGGATGACGTTGTCCATGTTTTGTCCCTCAAGGGGCTGTTTCTCTACCTCTCCCCATCATGCAAGCGGATACTGGAATACGATACGGCCGATCTCGTGGGCAACGCCTTGTCCACGGTATGCCACCCCTCCGACATCGTCCCGGTGACTCGGGAGTTGAAGGACACCTCGGCTGGCAAGCCGGTCAACATCGTATTTAGGATAAGGCGGAAGAATAGCGGCTACACATGGTTCGAGAGCCATGGATCGCTCTTTGTCGAGCAAGGAAAGGGTCGAAAGTGCATCATCCTCGTGGGGCGCAAACGCCCTGTCATCGCGCTGAGCAGGTATAGCCTGGAGTGCCACGGCGGTATTGGAGACAGCGAGTTGTGGACAAAATTATCGACATCCGGCATGTTCCTCTTTGTCTCATCCAACATCAGACCTTTACTGGACCTGCAGCCAGAAGCCCTCGTTGGCACGAGCATACAGGATCTCATGCGACGGGAATCCCGTGCCGATTTTGGGCGTGCTATCGAGAAGGCCCGGAGGGGAAAAATCATCGCTTGCAAACACGAGGTCCAGAACCGTCGCGGCCAGGTTCTCCAAGCACAGACCATCCTGTACCCAGGTGATGCTGTGGAGGGCGAGAAGCCTTCCTTCCTTTTGGCGCAGACCAAGCTTCTGAAGGCTTCGACGCGCAGCATTGCCCCCGCAGGAAGCGCCAGGTCAGGTTCTGCTACGGCCAAGTCCGAAAGCCATATGTCCTGGACCGGCCATATTTCGCAACCCGCCGGTGGAGCCTTGACGTCCGGGACGCATGACGCTGCCCTGGCGTCGGACGATAATATGTTTGATGAGCTGCGCACTACAAAATGCTCCAGCTGGCAGTTTGAGCTCCGGCAGATGGAGAAGATCAACCGGATCCTGGCCGAGGAGCTCGGCGGGTTACTGTCGAACAAGAAGAAGAGGAAACGGAGAAAGGGGGTGGGCAACATTGTGAGGGACTGTGCCAACTGCCACACGAGGAACACTCCGGAGTGGCGACGAGGACCGAGTGGCCAGAGAGACCTATGCAACAGTTGCGGGTTACGCTGGGCGAAACAGGTATGAATAAACGACGACCGCATGGCTGGTGAGAGTTCCAATGACTGACTTCGTATTAGACTGGACGTGTTTCCCCACGTAACTCGTCTCGAGGCCACACCATTGACTCGCACAGCAAGAAGTCGCTATCCCCCGTCCACTCTTCCCCGCTGCACAGGGAATTGTCTTCTTCTGATACACCGACCCCCATCGCGGGGAATGGACTTATCAACCCGGCCCAACTCACCAACCACAATGGCTCGTCGTCCGCCCCTACGGTCCCTGCGGCCTCCTCGATCAGCTCTGGCATGATGCCACCCCCTAGCCATCCAGCCGGTGGGGCATCAGGGATGGCCTCGATCCGGGAAGAACGCGAGTCGAACCAGGCGAGCTGATGCCGGATTTCTCATTTTTCCTCACTATCCTGTATTCCATCCGTCTTTGGCAAGCTCCTTTTCTGTTCTCGGAGCTTGGGGGATGGGCATGATGATGGCATTTCAATCTCACGTTGCTTGAAATCGACGATACCCCGCCACTTCTTCTTCCTGTCGCACATACATTTGTAATGCTTCTTGGACTTTTTTTTTGGGGGGACTAAACGCGATCCATATCGGCCGGGGTAAACCCAGCATGCGACCATGGGTTCCGCCATGATTTCTCACACCACTTCTGGTGTGTTTCCATTGGATTTATTTTTACTTTCCCGTTTGTTTGTTTCTCCGCCCCATAGGCAACACTGGGCGTTGGGTTTTTGGCTGGAAGGCCTCTCAGAAAACGGGTTAGGGTTTTACTTTAGACGGCCATGATACCACATATACGAGGGCGATCTGGTGTTGTTGCGAGCGTTGGGATTACTATTTGCTACATACTTTTTTTTCCCCCGTCCAAATAGCTCCTCTCCGTGGAGGAGAGCAATAGCCCTCTTTTGAACCCTGTTACTGCTTTTCTGCCGCTGCTCGAGATCGCCCTTGGCCGTCTTTTATTGCCTTGCCTGGATGAGGACTTGCAGTGAGGTGATTGGGTGTTGACTAGGGGGATGATCATATCTGTTCATCGACGGCGGGAGGACTGGTTTGAAAATGTACGAAAGCCGGATTTCCTCAAAACATATGGTACCCCCTGGGAACAACCTGCTTCCTACTCTGTTGCTGCCGCTACTGGAATACATCGTTGGCGAGACGGGGCTTGGTGAAGGGCCCGGCTCCAAACACAGCCCATGAATCGAGCATCTTACCTACTGTGTAAGCGTATACTAATATCTGCCGTCTTGCGAGTTTTAACGGATTTCAAGTAACCAAAACTATGTATAAAATCTAATCTCTAACCTAGAAAGGCATGGGTCTAAAGCTCATCTCTCGTATGCACAGGCTCCTCCTCGAACCGTCTACTCTTGGTATTCACGCCAGAAACACCACCTTCACCCGCCTTCTCCTCAGCACCACCTATTTCTTCCGCTGATACCACGACTGGCTCGACGCCCCTCCTCCGCCTCCTGTCAAGCGCCGCAATCTCGTCGTCGTACACCGTCCACTCGGGGACCTGCCTCCTCGCCCTGTCGAGCTTGGGCTCCTTCGTCTCCGGGTTGTTGCACAGATCGATTGTCCGCGCCGTGGCGAGCGCTTCGTCGCTGCACCATGTCTCGCACCAGAGCCACTCCTGCGGCAGGCTGTGGATGGGGATCTGGAACTGCATGTTGTTGGGGAGATCCTGGTCGAGGTTGGACAGGCTGTTGGGGTCCGCTGAGAGAGAGTGGTACTGCTGGCGGAGGCGGTCGCCGGCGGCGAGCTTGCGGAAGCGGCGAAGGTCGACGACGTAGAGGGCGGAGATGTGGTAGGGCAAGCCGCGGAGGTGGCTGGCCCAGTAGCCCTGCTTCCAGAATCGGAAGCCGTCCATCTCGGTGCGAGAGTCGCACATCGGAGTGAAGCCGTAGGGTGCGCCCTGGAGGTCGTGGTTGACGAGGTCCATCATGTCTGTGCGGACGATCTGGTCGGCATCTACGAAGATGACCTTGTCGAGGGACAAGGGGAAGAGCACGTCGAGGAAGAGGATCTTGTAGCCCCAGATCTCGCGCTGCTTCTCCTTCTGCTGGCGAAGCCAGTGCGGCCATTTGTATGTTACCATCTCGTACTCGAAGCCGTACTCCTCGGCCATGTAGGGGATGAAGTCCTTGAAGGAGGGGGAGAGGAACTGCTCGATGAACCAGAACTTGACGGTGTGCTTGGTGTGCCGCATGACCGATACGATCATGATGTTGAGCATGCGCTCGTACAGGTGGCCGCTGGCGACGGAGAAGATGTTGATGTCGGCGTGCTGCTGCTTGGCGGGGATGGCGGCGTCCTTCGAGGAGCCGCCAAAGATACTCCCGGCGAACTTGAGGCCCTTGGCGACCAAGTTCTCATCCTCTTCCTCTTCCTCCCCGAGGATGTCGACCTGCTCCATGCCCGGGTTCCTCCTCAGCCGTGGATACAGGGTGGTGCCCTTGAAGTCCATGACGGACACGTCGGTGCCCTCGTCCCCGGGCACGGCTTCCCAACCCTGGGCACCGACGCTCTCGATGCTGTAGATGTCGGCACTTCTGCCTTCTTTCAGCTTTATGCTGTAGAATCCAGGATTCGCCTTGAACTGGAAATATCCGAGGTTGGCCATGACAATGGTATCTGTAACATGGGGGTTCGAGTCGGTGGCAAGGACCAGCTGCGCACCCCGAGGAGGATTGCCGCGGGTCTCGCGGGAGTGACCTTCAATCAAGATGTGCTCGAGCTCGTAGAGCGCCTCGACGTCGCTCTTGATTGTGCCCAGTTTGATATTGTCCAGATCATGCACCGAAACCGATGGCGCGACCAACCATGCTGGTGGCACATTCATCCCGACTGTCAGTAGCGCCTCGGACGGCAGGCCTCTGAAGGTTGCATTCAGGGTCTTGAGCTTGCCAGTCTCCTCATCGAAGGACGGCTTGGACTCGAGAACGTAGCGGAAGAAACGCTTGACAGGGAGCTCCTCAATCTTCTCCTTCGGGTTCAGGAAAAGCTTCAGGTAGACCCCGTCTAGTTCCGAGAGGACCTTGAGGATCGGTGCCCACCGTTGACCCTGTTCGCTGAGAGGGTTCAGAAGACCGGCGATGTGGACGCTGGCGGTATCTGGATTTCCGGTCTCAATAGCCGTGTATTTTGACTCCCATTCATCGTAGAGGTTCGTCCGAAGTGTGGGTGCCGACTCGAAGATCCCTTCGGGGAGATCCGAGATGGTGGACAGCGCAGTCAGGGAGGTAACTTTGGCTGCGGAAATGGGCCCATTCAACTTCTCTCCAAGGCCGAGGTCGTCTATTGCTGTGTAGACGGGGAGGATGCGGTTTCTCTGTTCAAATTCCAATAGCTGTTGGAACTCATCTGCCTTGAATGAGTCGGCTTGGGATATAGGGCCAACGACGCGGCCGTTCAAGAGCAAAGTCTCTGTCCCTGGTTGAATCTTGGATGAGGTCAAAAACCTGTCGAGTGCTGCCGTAAATCCATCATCCGCTTCCGCACCATCCTGCGCTTGCAATATCTGGCTGATTTCGGAGACTGCCTCTACATCGCCCAGCTGCTTCTTGTTGGCCATTAGTGCTGCGTTGGTCTTGAATGCAGATTCAGCGGATTCCGGGTTATGGACAATATCGAGGCGAACTCCTGGATTGTCTCGCTTGAACTTGAGAGCCTCAACCAGGAGTTCTTTGCCACTGGCAGCAGTAATGTCTGCGAGAAGGGTGAGGACGGCCCAATTCTCCTTGGTCGAATCGGCATAGCTTTCAATAACGGGGATTTTGTCGAACAGATCGTAGTGTTGGTTGTAAATTTTGTTGACGTCGAGAATGCGCAGCGCGCTGTTCTCTTCGGGCAATATGTAAGTGTTGCGTTTCAAGGATGCTCCCTCCAAGAAGAAACCAGGAGCCCAGGCCTCTTCGTCAATACGGGCCTGAAAAATGGCCATTTGCAGCCTTTGGAGGTCTTCGACAAGCTGCACGCTGACCGACTGCATCCAGTTCCTGTCCCGCGGAATCGCAGCGCCATTCGCGAACACGGAACGAGAAGCGGCGTTCGCCTCGAGTCTGCTAGACCACTGACGCGCGAATTCGATTTGCTGAGAATAATTCTCTGCCTCAATGACTTCGCTAAATAACTTCGCAGTAGCGTCGTCTTGGAGCTCGAAGCTTTTGACTGTTGTGGCAAGAAGACTCTCGACGGCCTCGATCTTGGTATCTTCCAGGAAAGCCGACAGGTAGGCAGCCAACGCCTCGACGCCATAATCCTCCACCAAGTGGTATGCCATTCTGGCTTGGGTAGCGGCATCATCGTTGGGTGTCAGTGGTACAACACCGAAGCGGACCGGGATTCCCCGTTTTATCAAGCTGAACACCTGGGGGACAACCGTCAAATCTTCAGGGTCAGCTAGGTCCAGGGGAAGAACCAGGTTGAAGACATTTTGTCCAATCGGCGGTAGCTGGCCAGGATATGTGCGCTGGAGCAGCTAATTGGAGGTCAGAGAACGACTATATCGGCTGGAGGATACATTCTTTGCTTACAGATTTCAAGGACGATGGGTATGTGGCATACCGTTCGTCATTCTCCAGGTCATTGAGCCATATGATGACCCGGCCATCCTCTGTTCGGTCTGTCCAATCGAACCGGGGCTTCTCATGATTAGCCTTGGCGGTCGAGACTCCTTTGTGACCCAGCAACGAAATCGCTTGCTTTCCGCTGAATCCAAGTCCGAGAACCCCACCCAAGAAGTCACGCTCGCGTCGGACCATGTCGACCAGGTTGAAAGGCTCGATCTGACGCTCAATGAGCTGGACACCGTTCATCCAGAGGTAGTTGATGCCAGGGGGCGCCATGTGCCTGCGGTTCTGCTTGTGCTCTGACAAGAAGTCGTCCGAAATCTTTTGCGAAGCGATGGAGGTGGAAAACTTGGGTAGATCTTGCGTGAGTTTGACAAGAGTCTCGAGGGGCTCGTCGCTATGCATTATGAAGGACGCCGCCTTGAGCCCGAGTTCCGCCAGCTCGGACGTGGACAAAGGCTTCAAGTCCGCAACCTCCTCCTCTTCATCGAAATCTACCTCTGTGAGAGGCTGCTGGGAGGCATCCCGAGCTGCGTCGCGATCATCAATGACAATGTAATCCGTCCTCTTAAGCGCCAGCTCAACGCCATAGCCAGTGACATGCAGAGGATTCGCGGGCATTGTTTGGTCTCGGCGATACCGGAGCCTGTACCGTAGTTCGCCGTTATGCGCTGCCCGTGAGAGTGCTTGGTGAAAAGCACCGAAAGATTCGGATGCAGGGTCCGCATAGAGTACCGCATCCTTCCCAACTCCCACTGCCCGGTCAAATGGCAAATCCTCGACATCACTGAAAGATGGTTAGCTGATGAGCCATCGACATCTCCCTTATGACCTTACCGTGTTGCTGGCAGATCCTTAGCGGGGTTGTCCAGCGAGGGACTACAATGTCGGTCCCCATCTAAGAGGACCCAGTCTTGACAGCCTTCCGTGGCTTCGGGTGATGAATTTACTGAAGTAGTATAATATTGATAGTGCGCCTCAATTCGGGGGGCCGCGGTCCGAAGGGAGAGGGCTAGATTGAACGTCGAGAGTGCCTCGGGGCTTGTGATGTGGCCGCCTTCCCGCAAGAGGTTCAGGAACGAGGTGTATAATTGGGCTTCCGTGGAGGCCGACGCAAAGTAGCCGCTGGCGATTTGATCGAGGAGAGGGAAATAAGAGGACGAATTCTCGGCGGCCGCTGTTTCACTTCTCTTGTTGGTGAATGGACCTGCGATCTACCTAGGTAGAAGGACTCACAGAAGCTCCAGGAGATATGGGCCCGCAGGGAAAGCGGCCTTCATCCCCACGTTAACCGCAGGGGCAGCGGTGGCGCCTAGAGCTGCCACGAGAACCGCGGCGAGGCTCCATGGAAGCTGTAGGAGACGTATCATGACGGCGGTGGGTTTAATCGAGGCGTGAGCGCTCGGTGTGGTCGCATCGGCAGGTTCGTGGTGGGGGACACAGAGCTGCCCATGCGTCTGTGAGAGTGTGTACGGCCGACGGTCTGGAGACTCAGCTGGGAGGTTTTTGTTCTTGTGTGACGGACTCTCGAGCCAATCGCTCGGTACATATGCCCGAGTTCTGGAGTCGGAGTTGAGTTGTCTGGATTGTGGTATCCCGTACGCTGCTGCCCGTCTGGCCAACCCAGTGGACACCTTTCCATCTCGAAGCTCCAAAAGTCCAAACGCACCCAAAACACCTGCACGAAATGGGGATAGCGCGGATGACGTCCAGGGGTCACTGGAGGCTGCCGGCAGAACGCGTTGCTGGTGGGGTGCAGAGCTGTCCTTGGCCTTTGGGGAAGGCGGTGAGGCGGAGCTCGTCGGCAGAACAATAATGCGGTCCCTCCCTCCCCCTGCCCACAATTGAGGATGGTGCTCAGGACACGATGCGCAACAGGAGTCGGCAGCCCACCGTATGAAACTCCACCGCCAACCTTGAACTACTGCTCGGGGCTGCCTTGCTGGCTACTTCTGCAACAACACATTGAGCAAGGTGGATCGGCCCATCATCGCCAGGTCATTCTCCGTCTTTGGCCTTGCGTCGTGCTCTCCCCTTGATGCGAGGAGCTGCGGCTTCACCTCCCCGCCAAGATGCAGTCCTCCCCTGGCATGTTGACCAAGGTAAGTTGGAGCTCACCGGGAGCTATACACGCGGCTGCTGACCTCTGGGTAGTTCGAGTCCAAGTCCTCGAGAGCGAAGGGTATTGCCTTTCACCCTAAAAGGTGCGCCGGACCTCATGCTCACCCCGTACCGATTCGAACATGTCGCATGCTGACTGCGAGTCACCCATTAGACCATGGATTCTCGTCTCCCTCCACTCGTCCACTATTCAACTATGGGATTACCGAATGGGAACCCTCATCGACCGATTTGAGGAGCACGATGGCCCCGTTCGCGGTATCGACTTCCACAAGACCCAGCCGCTTTTCGTGTCCGGTGGCGACGACTACAAGATCAAGGTCTGGTCGTATCAGACGAGACGCTGCCTGTTCACCTTGAACGGCCACCTTGACTACATTCGCACCGTATTCTTTCACCATGAGTTGCCTTGGATCATCTCTGCGTCTGACGATCAGACCGTCCGTATATGGAATTGGCAGAATCGCTCCCTGAGTTGGTCTACCCCTGATGAGCTTCTTGGGAACCCACCTCTAACTCCTTCAAAGTTTGCACCATGACTGGCCACAATCACTACGCCATGTGCGCCCAGTTCCATCCCAAAGAGGACCTTGTCATCTCCGCCTCGCTCGACCAAACGGTCCGCGTCTGGGACATTTCCGGCCTCCGAAAGAAACACTCCGCCCCGACGTCAATGAGCTTCGAAGATCAAATTGCCCGAGCCAATCAGAACCAGACGGATGTTTTCGGTAACACCGATGCCGTTGTCAAGTTTGTCCTTGAGGGCCACGACCGTGGAGTGAACTGGTGCGCGTTCCACCCGACCATGCCTCTCATTGTCTCGGCCGGTGACGACCGCCTGGTGAAGCTGTGGCGAATGAGCGAGACGAAGGCCTGGGAAGTCGATACGTGCCGCGGCCATTTCCAGAACGCCGAGGGTTGTCTGTTCCACCCGCACCAGGACCTGATCCTCTCCTGCGGCGAGGACAAGACGATCCGAGTTTGGGACTTGAACAAGCGAACTGCCGTGCAGTCGTTCAAGCGGGAGAGCGACCGCTTTTGGGTCATTGCCGCGCACCCCGAGATTAACCTCTTCGCAGCAGGTCACGATAATGGCGTGATGGTGTTCAAACTGGAGCGCGAGCGTCCAGCTTCTGCGTCCCACCAGAACCTGCTCTTCTACGTCACAAAGGAGAAGACGGTCAAGTCGTACGATTTTCAGAAGAATGTGGAAAGCCCGACGCTGCTTTCGTTGAAGAAACTGGGCAGCCCCTGGGTTGCGCCTAGGACTCTCTCCTATAACCCGGCCGAGAAGTCCGTCTTGGTTACGTCGCCCGTCGACGGTGGCACCTACGAGCTGGTGAATCTACCCAAGGACAGCTCTGGTGCTATTGAACCCACCGAGACTAAGCGAGGAACTGGGAATTCGGCTATTTTCGTGGCGAGGAACCGATTTGCTGTCCTGAACACCAGCAGCCAGGTCATCGACATCAAGGACCTGTCAAACAACATCACCCGCTCCTTCAGGACCCCGCCTGGCACCACAGACATTTACTTCGGCGGCACTGGCAACCTGCTCATCATCACGCCGACTGCCATCCACCTCTACGACATTCAGCAGAAGAAGACCACGGCAGAGCTCGCAGTGAGCGGAGTTAAATATGTCATCTGGTCGAATGATGGCCTCTATGCGGCTCTCCTCAGCAAGCACAACGTGACCATCGTGACAAAGACGCTCGAGCAGGTTAGCACTCTCCACGAGACCATCCGTATCAAGAGCGCTACCTGGGACGACGCCGGTGTTCTCCTCTACTCGACTCTGAACCACATCAAGTACACCCTACTGAATGGCGACAATGGCATCGTCCGCACACTTGACCAGACCGTGTACCTTGTGCGCGTCAAGGGCCGCAACATCTACTGCCTTGACCGAGCTGCCAAGCCTAGGACGCTGCAGATTGACCCGACAGAATACCGCTTCAAACTGGCGCTGGTCAAGCGGAACTACGAAGAGATGCTGCATATCATCCGGACATCCAGCCTCGTCGGCCAGTCCATCATCTCTTATCTCCAGAAGAAGGGCTATCCTGAGATTGCCCTTCAGTTTGTTCAGGACCCCACCACTCGTTTCGATCTTGCCATCGAATGCGGAAACTTAGACGTGGCTGTGGAGATGGCAAAGGAGCTGGACCGACCTAAGTTCTGGACAAGGCTTGGGACAGAGGCTCTCTCCCATGGCAATCATCAGATTGTCGAGATGAGTTATCAGAAACTCAAGCAGTTCGACAAGCTGTCGTTCCTCTACCTGGCAACCGGAGAACACTCCAAATTAGCCAGGATGACCAAGATCGCCGAGCACCGTGGCGATTTCAGCTCGCGGTTCCAGAACGCCATCTACCTCGGTGAGGTCGAGGACCGCATTCAGATGTTCAAGGAGATTGACCTATGTGAGTGATGATCGACCGACTATCTTTGATGCTCGAGTGCTAACCGAATAGATCCCTTGGCTTACATGACGGCCAAGTCCCACGGCTTGGATGAGGAGTGTGAGGCGATCCTTGAGGCTACTGGCCTGACTGAGGACCAGATCACTATGCCCAAGCTTGGCGAGCCGCTCTCGCCGTGCAAGCCGGTTGTACCCACCTACAAGGCTAATTGGCCCACCAAGGTCGGCTCCCAGTCGTTCTTCGAGAAGGCTCTCCTTGGTCAGGTCGAGGGGTTGTCTCTGGAGGATGAACCTGCCGTCGACGGTATGGGTCTTGGTGATGACATGGGCGACGAGCCTGCTGCCCACCGCAATGGCGCTCTCGCCGACGACGACGACGAGGATGTCGCCGGCTGGGACATGGGCGATGATGTTGTCCCCGAGGTCGAGAGCGACTTCGTCAACGTGGATAGCGCCGAGGCAGGTGGTGCTGGTAGCAGCGAGGCGGACTTGTGGGCCCGCAACTCGCCTCTTGCGGTGGACCACATCGCTGGTGGGTCATTCGAGACCGCCATGCAGCTCCTGAACCGTCAAGTTGGCGCCGTCAACTTCGCCCCCCTCAAGCCTCGCTTCCTTGAGGTGTACCAGGCTTCGAGGACTTTCCTTCCGGCATCAGCAGGACTGCCGCCGTTGATCAATTACGTCCGTCGTACTCTGGATGAGACAGATCCTCGCCAAGTGCTCCCTATCGTGCCCCGCGACCTGGAGCAGCTGGCGGCAAGCGATCTGCAGAAGGGCTACGACTCCATGAAGGCCAACAAGCTCGAAGATGGCATCAGAATCTTCAAGGGCATTCTTCATGCTATTCTCGTCAACGCAGTCTCCAGCGAAGGCGAGGTGGCCGAAGCAAAGAAGCTCATTACCTCCGCTAGCGAATATACCGTTGCTATGGGCATCGAGCTGACCAGGCGGAGCCTGGGTACACAAGAGGCCCTGGCAAAGGACGAGGCAGCTCTGAAGAGGAGTCTCGAGCTATCGGCGTACTTCACCATCCCTAAAATCGAAGTGCCCCACCGACAACTGGCTCTTCTGAGCGCCATGCAGCTGGCTGTCAAGAACAAGAACTATAACTCGGCGTTGAGCTTCGCCAACCGCATCATCGCAAACGGGGGAGCCAGCAAGATAGTGGAGAATGTAAGTGTCACCTCTCACGCGGAAGCCCTTCATTATTCCAACACTAATCTCTCCCAAACAGGCCAAGAAGACAAAGGCTCAGTGCGAGCGCAACCCCAATGACGCGGTAGAGATCGAGTTTGACCAGTTTGCCGAGTTCGAGGTCTGTGCCGCCAGCCACACCCCCATCTACAGCGGAACACCCTTCGAGGAGTGCGCCTTCGACGGGTCCAAGTACCACTCCAAGTACAAGGGCACGGCGTGCCGGGTGTGCGAGGTGTGCGAGATTGGCAAGCATGGCAGTGGCCTGAAGCTGTTTGCCTAGAGTTATAATGATGACGACAACCGGGAGCTGAAACATGACTAGAAGGCGATTGATTGGGGACTCGGAAAAAGTGCCTTTTTGTCGCAATGGACGGGGTTGTTTATGTGGCATGTTCATCCTAGCTTTCGGAAGAAATAAAATAACCAGTTATACATTCACAAGGACGGGGAATCTGTAAAAAGGGTTCAAGGGATTTTGACGTGCTTCGAATTATCTATGTGGTACATGTCTTGATTTCCCGCCATCCTCTTTGGGCTCCCAACGAGACTAGCCCGTCCTTACACAATAGTCTCGAGTTCGCGGGCGTAGCCCAGTGCGTTTTCTATCACCATCTGACTAATCTCCTTGTTCTGGGCACCCTCGTCGCCCTCTGTGGCATCGGGGAAGAAGATGTGGCCGTCCTTGACTATCCAGCCGCGGTGCTGGGCGAAGGAGATGACGTCGCCCTCGGAGTCGAGGAAGAGGAGCGATTTCGTGGAGCTTATGGGCAGGCTGGGGTACGCGCGCTCGCTGCTGCCGGCGATTTCGGAGCGGATCTGGTTCTTCAGGATCTAGGTGAGGGAGAAGGTCGTCTCAGCTCTTGAAAAGATGATTTGTGCATGTTATATGTATGAAGGGAAGACATACCTCGGAGAAGACGCTGTACTCGTCGCAGGGAACCTCGCTACTCTTCATGGCCTTCCACACACGGTCGTAGCTTCCCTCCATGAGCCACCGCTCGAGGCGGATGGGATAACCCAGGTACCGATCGCTCTCAACATCACCGCCGCCACCCTCACGGTTGGCGAGGCTCTCGAGCTCGGAGTGGAACTCAGCGTAGCGGCCCTGTGTGAGGAGCAGCAGGAGGCTCAGGCCGGTGACCTTGTTGCGCTCGGGCAGGTTGGGCGGGAGGCGGGAGCTGGGAAGCTCGTAGAAGGGCTGGAGCTGCTGGACGTAGCGGGTGAAGGCGTCGGGGTTGCGGGCGCGGATGGCGAAGAGGGCGCCCTGCTCGTAGGTCTCGCGGGCGAGGGCGAGGATGGCGGGGGGGACGGAGGGGTTCGGTGTGAGGGCCTTGAGGTTGAGGAGGGCGAGCTTGGCCTTGGATAGGAGGGCGTTGGCGCTGGAGTAGCTCATCGAGGGGGACTGCTTGAGCTTGGAGAGGATCTGCGAGAGGTCGTTTTGGGCCATGGCGGCGGTGGGATGGTGCGCCGTTCGCACGACGTCGATCTTGGGAAGTTGAGTTTATTCGGGGAAGGAAGATGGCCGAGGTCTGGGGGGGCTGCTCAGCGTATTGAAGTTAGGTGAGGGCTGATGGATGTTGGAATCAGGGCGAGCTTGGTGGACTCTGGGTGCTACTTGAGATGGCTCGATTAGGCTGGACGTGGCTGACGCAGTTGGACGAGGTCGTCTTGAGCTGCTACGGGAGGTACATGTGGGCTGGTGGAGCGCGGCACCTTGGGCGGGTGAATATTGTTCCATTCCATGCTGAGCACCGGCTCAGGCAGGAAACCCCCCACAAGCTTCACTGGACGAACTTGAGCGCAACTGAACTTGGCTTCATTGCGGTGATACGACTACACGTACTCGAATTCCCCGGGTCTCGCACTGACACCATCTCTCCGCCTCAGATCACCATCAGCTGTTCTCTCAATAATAGTAAGCCAGAAGCAACATCCGGCAACCTTGCAAGCGCAGATTTGCGGGTCTTTATCATTGCAACCACCCCACCAGGAACGCGCGATGCATGCATGGGGTTCATGACGGCCGCCCTATCCGATGTTTTTTTGAGGTGTTATAGTCAAGAATCATGACATCTGGCAGGGAAGAGGCAGGGTATAAGCCGACGCGGTAAGATAGTCAGGCTGACTTGGTTGATACCGGACGAATCTGAGGCCCATGATTACAGCCGAGAACCCCACGGGTCTGACGACCTACCTAGGTAGCGGGGGGTTTGTCTGGCTGCATCCCATTACAGGGAACATATGTATAAGCTACTACGGCTCCACGTATTTCTCGTTCTCGGCACCACAAGGCAGGGGCGGACACAAGGAATGTTCGCGAGAGATTTGGCTACCGTCTATTAATCAGTAAATATTTGGACGCACTCACGTCACTCGCAGCCGAGTGCGCCTTCGGATTTGGTTCGGACAGGAGTGGTATGAACTGGTGAGTACGAAATTTTAACATGCCCAATTATAGGAACATGGGATTTACATGGTCTGCTCAGGAGCCTGGGAGTACGTTATTTCAATGAAGAGCGAGACGGATGGCTTGCCTTTGCCACGGCGCGCGACAGTCTCAAAATAGCATCTTCATTACCCGGCGGAGTGGCTGAGCTCGTAGGATTCACGCTCCCATTTCGGAGGTCGATGCAGGAACGCCGGCATACCTTGCATCCGCGGTGCTCTGCTGACGGTGCGATTCTATGGATAGGGGCTCGTCCAAGCCCCAAAGAGTATTTAGCGGATATGATTGCCTTAATAGTGCGAATGCTGTTCCTATGTGGCGCTGTCTTTGCTCAAGAAACGCGACGGTGCGTTATACAGCCAGCCACGTGTGTGTGCTACTGCGTACTGCAGTGCTCGTAGTAGTACTGCGGGTGGAGTACGTGCAGGACGGAGCTAAAATACATGCGTACCTCGAACTGTATTACGGTATTGTGAACCTACTAGTGAGTACCTACTAGTAAGTATGTGGTTACATACCAACTCGAGTAGTAATTACTACTCATCAGGCAGACTGTCCTCGGCACCTATCTTGCAGCCGGGGCACCACAGGCTGTTGGTCGTTGTTCTTGATCTAGGTACTGGTGTGTGTGTGCAATGCGAAGCAGCCAGGGTCCTCAGAACGCAGCTTCCTGATCAGCATCGCATACCTAAGGTATACACATATATGGGACCTACTAACGTTAGTATTTTGGTGGAGTCGCAGGTGGAAGACGTGGCGGACTGCGAGTTGAAGCTACAGTACTCGGTACTAGTACTGCTAGTGATTGTGAGAAGCCGCCGGTGATAATAGTAGATGGGTGGATGGGCATGTCATGTGCATCCGACATCGTCCCCCACAAACCTGGAGACGCGTCGGCCATACCTACTATACTCGTAACTCGTACCTGACGCTCACTGCACGTTTCTCGGCCGCATGAAATGCATTGGCAGTGGTTGGGCCTGAGCGACGGCCTTTTAAGGAGCCCCGCGATTCAACCACTGGCGTTGGCAGCTGTAGCCTGTAGCGCGGACCTCAACTGACCTGCGGCGAGCACCGCCACCCGCCGAGACATTGCCCGCCCAAGGTAATACGAGTACCTAGTACCTTGGTAGTAGTGCTGGTACCTACCCTACCGCTACTAGATAGACTACTGGTAATGGAGCTTCGCCCTGACCTCCAAGAAGCCAAAACATGGAAGGAGGGATCGGCATCTCTTCCCAACTCCCAACTCTGCTTCTCCGGCGCTTCTCTGTAACAACAGGAGTACAAGTCAGCCAGCTACTACCAGGTAGTACCTACCTGTGCACTTAAGGGTCGAGACACCTTCCTTCTCCCAACTCCATCCCACCACCCTTTCCCATCCTCCTGACCCCTCCTTCCCCTCCAATAATAGACCACCTCTTGGGCTGTCCGGCTGCTCCCCGCAAACCCGCACTCTACGGAGAGTCCTTCTGGACCCCTCATCCGCTCGCTCGTATCTTAAAGAGGCCCGCGACCACTGACCTCTCGTCATTTCATTTTTCTCGCTGACAGCCAAGCCCCACACCAGCCAACCGATATGGCGCCCGGTCCTGAGCTGGGCGCGACCTTTGTCCCCGGTGGTTGGGACGACTACTCCATGCCCGAGGTTGTCGCGCCCGCCCCCCAGAGGTACGTGCCTGTCCGCGCCCCGCGCCCATTCACCCTTGAGCCTCCTCCCATGGTGGGAGTGAGGATGCCCGACTCCGCGTGCGGCCCATGTCTCACATAGAGCCTGCTGCTCCCTTTCCCGGGAACGAACACCCGGACCCAGGGACCCAAGCCCTGCGACGAGCTTCGAGGCGGGGCATCTTTTGCTGACAGGTCACGATCGGTGCTTGTGTAGAGTAACGCCGCAAGTCCCTCAGAACATGCAAGAGGACCTCCAGCGCTTGGAACTTGAAGCCGGGCAAGCAGACCGCGAACCTCGACCAGACGCCGAGCCCCCCAAACATACGCGGGACCCATCCTTGTCGACGTGGATGGGCTCATCGGATCAGTCTCAGCAACCCCCGCCGGATCAGTCCCAGAAACCATACCAGCCATCCGTTGACGATTCCCAAAGCTATCGGAGCAGCGATCCCGACATGGCAAGCGCCGCCCCTTCCTTCTCGCCTTTTCCAAAGGTCAAGGGGGACAATATTCCCCCCTCCGATGAGGAGAAGGAGGAGATCCTGTGGAACGCGCGCAAACATGTCTTGAGCTCGCAGAACGTGTCGGTACAGATCACATGGGCCCGGGATGTCCTTAACTGGGCCGAGATCACCATGGAGGCCGCTGCCCGGGAGGAGAGGCCGCGACCGTCCACACCCCGGAGGGAGCACGAACTGCGGGTTGATGCCCTCAACATCATCACATACCTCTCCGGCCAGGACCACCCTCAGGCTCTGTATATTCGCGCAAAGTGGCTCGAGTTTGGCAAGTTCGGGAACCGTGTGGACAAGCGCGAGGCGTACAGCGGGTACAAGCGCGCTGCCGAGCTGGGCTATGGCCGTGCTGAGTACCGCATGGGCATGCTGTTTGAGCAGTCCAGCGACATATCCAAGGCCAAGGAGCACTACTATAGGGGTATGAGCCTGAGGGACTCGGCGGCTCTGTACCGTCTGGGTATGATGAGTTTGCTGGGTCAGCTCGGCGAGGCCAAGGATTATCAGACCGGCCTCGACCGCATCAAAGCCGCCGCCGGCAGCTCCGACGAGGACTCGCCGCAGGGGGCCTATGTCTACGGTATGCTCCTGGGACGAGAGCTGCCAGATATTTACATCCCCGACTCGATGCTGCCGAACGACCCCCGGCTGGCCCTGATGTACATCGAGAAGTCGGCGTACCTTGGGTTTGCCAAGGCACAGCACAAGATGGGACAGGCCTTTGAGCTCTGCCAGTTTGGTTGCGACTTCAACCCCACTTACTCACTTCATTACTACGGACTGGCAGCCAACCAGGGTAATGCAGAGGCCGCCCTGGGCGTCAGTCGATGGTTCCTCTTCGGCCACGAAGGTGTCTTCAAGAAGAACGAGGAGCTGGCGTTCAAATATGCCATGCAGGCATCGTCCCAAAAACTAGCCACAGGAGAGTTTGCCATTGGCTACTACTACGAGATTGGTATCCACGTCGAGAAGAACGTCTCCGAGGCCCGCAAGTGGTATCAGCTTGCCGCGGAGCATGGGAATAAGGATGCCGTCGGTCGCCTCGAATCCCTCAAGGACGACAAGGCACTGTCGAAGAAGGACCACGAGACGACGACCCTCACGAGGATCAAGTCACAGCATGGCTCGAAGAGGGGCCAGAGACCTGAGCGGTTCAAGCAGGCGCAGCAGCTGCCGACGCTCGGTGAGGATGCTCCTGCCCGGGCACCCAGGTCGAATGGGCACTCCCCTGGCATCTCACCCCAACCTTCTCCGGGCTTGCGCCCAACCGTCGTTGAGAGCAACAGCTACCCTGATCCTTCCAGGGCATCTGTCGTGGGTTCGGACCGGCCTGCCGCGTTCAACATCCGACCGGATGCTCACCAACAGCAGCCTCTGCGCCCACAGTCGGCGGCTCCCTACCCCGAGGATGATAGTGCTTACCCTCCGAGTGCGATGCGGCCCAAGTCCGCTGCCCCTTACCCAGACGACGGCGCACGCGGTCATGGCTATCCAGGTGCGCGACCTCCCCCCGGTCATGGGCCTCAGGCCGACCGGCCAGGCAGCTCTTTCGGCATCGTACCCCAAGGTCCTCCCGGTGGCAGGCCACTGCCTGCTTCGCAGTCCATGGGTAACTTGCATCCAGTGGCCCCGCATCCCGACCCTCGTGGTAGAGTCGCATCGGCCGGTCCCCCTGGCCCCGGCGCCCATCGCCAACCTAGTCCTGGACCTCCTGGACCCCATCACGGCCGTCCTGTGAGCTCCGCATCATACCCGAATCAATATCCCGGAGGTCCTGGCGGCGGCCGAAAGCCAATACCCGGCCAGCCGGGACCCATACCGCCGTCGGGGCCGAACCCACGCATGTCGCACCAGCAACCTCACCCGCAGGAACGTTACACACCAGGGCCCGGACCTGGACCCGGCGGTGGCGCCCGCCCCGAGAGACTCAACGCTCTGCCCCAGCAGCAGCAGAGGCGAAACGACGGCGGATGGACGCCGTCTGGCCACCCTCCTGGACCAGGCATGCCTGGCCCGGGTCCTGCAGCTGGAGGTAGGGTGGGGAGCGCTCCCCCGGCTCAGATGCAGAGCAAGCCCAGCCCCGGCCCGAGCCCAGCGCCAGCAGCTGCGTCGGCGCCCACACCCAAGCCGAGTAAGGGACCGGCGACGTTTGAGGATATGGGCATTCCACAGGGGAAGCAAGAGGGCGATTGCGTAAGTCACTACTACTCCATCCTACCTCATTGCAGGACTAACGAGGCGGTACAGGTTGTGATGTAAGCGATGTGAGCAGGATAGACAGCTGGAGGGTGAGGCATTGATGGCAAGGTGCTCAGTTGATGATGAATGTTCAATTTTGGTTTGTGAATAAGGTATGATGGGCTTGGGCATTTTGCAAGTTCAGGTTTGATTGATATCCCTCGCCATCCCCCCAAACATAAGTATCTCCTGCATAGCTGGTTTGTACATAGGACTTAGACGAAACATTGACGACGATTGCACATATCCATTTGCATTTACGCCCTGCTGATACTGGTATCAATTACCAACTGACGTCATTCTATCCTGAGTACCTGATTCGCGGGGTGGGTAGAGTTATCCAGTTGTTCTTGCCTTGTTATATCTTGGCCCAGCAGATGTCGGGTCGCCTCACCTACCAGGTACAGGTACAGGTATCCTATCCAAGGCGTCGTCGGAAAAGGAGGCAGGCACCTGCCGGTTGTCGGTTGCTGCTGCAAGCTGCCGACAGGTGTCTACCAGACGGCAGGAGCAACCTGACACAACCACGTTAATCCCGACGACACCCATCTTCCCACTCCCCTCGATGTTTCTTTTCTTCGAAAATCCCTCTTCATACCTGGTATTACCTCTTCAAACCGCCCTGGGGCCTCGTCCCGCTTTGTAAAGTACATGTTTCCAACCCCCACCTCGGAAATACGGTCTGGCCTAAAGAGATGCACGCTGACCATTTGGGGATGCAATAGGGCCGCTAGGTGACAGTTTCTGCGAGCATAGGCAGAGAGGCGGAAGCGCTCCATGAGAAGGAGTCGAGTCGAAAGGGGAGGTAAACTGTGCTGTCCTCTCCGGGGCAGAACATATGTTCAGGTTGGCTGCGGACGATGAAGCCACTGTCAGGCTATGCCACGTCCCAAGCATCCGGAAACCCTAGACGCAGATGGCATCAATTACTTTGCGGACTGGCATCCGTCCCAACCGCGCGTGTGCGTGCACCGGATGTCCGTTCCTCACAACATTGAGCTTTCATAGGATGTCCTTACACACACGGTGCAACACTACATCTCTCAGCCAGCAACGTAACCTCACGACCAGCCTCAATCCCTCTTCTTGATAGTAACCCACAGATCCCTGAAAACCGCCACACCTCCCTTGACAGAGTACCTCGCCGGCCTGGCATCTCTCTTCGACACATCAAATGTCCGGAACAGCTGCACCGGCGCCTTGTACATCTCCATCCTGGCCACATACTGCCCCAGGCACGCCCTACTCCCGTATCCAAATGTCATGCTGTACTTGACATACTCGCGCGCCTTCTCCTCGCTCTCGAGCCACCGCTCTGGCCGGAACACGTCCGCGTCGGGCCCGTAGATGTTGGTGTCGCGGTGCACGAGGTACGGGTTCGCCGTCGCCTCGGTGCCCTCGGGCACGTACTTGCCGTCCAGCTCGAAGCCACCCCTGGACACCAACCGCGGGAAGATACTCGGCGCGGCGGGGTTGAGCCGCATGGTCTCGTGCACGCAGGCTATGTAGTACGGACAGTGCTCCAGGACCTCGTCATACTGAGGCACCGGGTGCGAGAGCTTGCCGGCCCTGGTGGCTGCGTCAATCTCAGCCATGAGTTTCTCGTAGACATCCGGGTTGGACAGCACGTTCTGCATGAGTGCCTTGAACGAAGTACCCGTCGTGTCGGCCCCGGCAATCAGAACAAGGAGGATCTCGGCCTTGACATAATCCAGGGGCAACGGCTGGCCGTCCTCGTCGCGCGCATCCAGGAAAGTCTGCAGGAAGTCAACCCGTCCTTTGCTGCGACCCTGCTCCATGTCCTCGAGCCGCTTCGCAATCAGGGCGTCGCGGAACCGCATCATGGCTCCGAAGCCGTTGTCGTGCTCGGGCGTCGCCACAAAGTACTTGCCCAGCCATGTGTTCTTGAGCCAGTACGTCAGGGGGTACATGCGCGCCATGATGCCAAACGGCAGCAGCCCGTCGTGCATGCCCTTGATGAGCCCCCCGACGTCGCGGCCCTGGGCGATGAAGCCAAAGGGGGCGCCGAAGCCGACTTCCGACACCACGTCGAAGGCCATGTAGGCAGCCCAGGGGCAAAAGTCAAAGGCCTTTCCCGTGGAGGCAAAGAGCTCGTCCAGCCGGGAGATCCAAAGGCTGATCTGCGCGTCAATGAGCGGCTCCATGCGCTTGATGTTGCTGAAGCTGTACGGCGCGGCGGCAATCTTGCGGTAGCGCGCGTGCGTCTTGTGGTCCTGCATGTTGAAGATGGACTCGGTCGGACCCGTGGACCCCGTGATGTAGTGCAGCGACTTGTCGGCCGCGCGGTGGTAGATGAGCGGCAACTTGGTCGCGTCGCTGATGAGGAGCATCGTGGGCGTCACCCGGATGACGGGGCCGTGTCTCTTGTGCTGCTCGAGGCACGCTTCGACCTCGCGGCCGCGGACATTGTGGTAGGTGATCCAGAGCCTTGTCACGCTGCCCCAGAACGGGCCGGGGAAGGCGGCGAGAGGGTGGAAGAAGCGGTAGTGCACGATCTGGTAGAGGATGCGGTACAGTATATAGCCCACGACCGCGAGGGCAATGCTGCTCAGGGATAGCGATAGTGCCATTGTGGGTGAGGGTATGTGGACAGTGGAACCGCTAGATCCCATAAGAACTGCAGGGCCATGTCGTATTATATGCTGTCATGTCGTATCTGTATGCGACGGTTACCGCCTGTGAGGGGGATGGCCACCCAACCTGCATGTGTTGCAGATGCCATGGTGTATGGATGATTTGGTGGTCCTTGTCCTTGTGCATATGCCCGACCCTTGCCATGTCACACAGTCACAGACCCCCCTAGGCATGCGCGTACAAGGGTTAACTGTCCGGGTGAGCAACTGCCGGAGGGGGAGTTGCGACCAGACTTTAAGTACTGACCTCCATGTTTCTCTGAGAAGTCGCAGGACGACCTTGGAAGTGTCGAAGTCGAACTGGAATAGGCTTTATACATCATCCGCAGCTACCAAGGTATTCCCCAGAATTCTTCTCCACAAGAGCCTTGAGCCGTTCATCGCCCCCAGAGATCCCGCCTTAGTGAACGGATGCTTCTCCAACTTAGCAAGGACCTCGGCGAGGGCCTTCCAGACTTTGGCGGTGTCTCCTTGACCGTTCCAAGGCTTGCCTGGGGCAACTCCTTTATAAGAAGAAAACAAACGCCAACACCACAATCAGCACCTTGAGACAGAATAATCAATTGTAAAGGCCCGCGGTGCTGGTACTGCCGTAGCCTCGAGAGATTTCAGAGTTGCATAGTCGCCGCGGATCAGGTATTCGGCGAGTGACACGGAGAGTCCGGCGGCAAATCCCGTAACCCGCCGCGGCACTCGCATAAGCCAGGACGGCGATCCATCATCGAAGCGGATGCGAGCGTTACCACATCGGTTAGGACTCAGGAGGTGCTGATTTCGCGTTCCCCCAAGTAGCGCCCTACTTGTTCAACATGCTGCTCTTCTGCACAACCGCCTCCGCAATTCCCTTTATCACCGTATCACCACTCATCATCTCCCACATGCCCAGCACGGCGCCAAACTCACGCACGATCCAGTTCCTCAGCTCCACCGCCATCAGGCTATCGACGCCGTACGCCGACAGCGTCCGGTCCGGGTCAACGTCATCCGCCGACATCATCATGGCCCGGGCAAGCTTTTCGGCCAAGGCTGCGCTGACGATGCCCTCGCGGGCCTTGTCGTCGGCTGCAGCGCGGAACAGTGCCGCGTGATCGACAGCAGCAGCAGCAGCAGTGGTTGTGCTCCCAGCCGCCGACCTTTCTGTTGACCTTTCGTTGCTGAGGCTAATGGGCTGAGAAAAAGCCGATAGCAGAGGCCTGCCCAGCAGCCCTGGCGGCGGCTCTTTGCCCTTGGCCAGATAGTCGGCCGGTGTAAGTAACCCGACAAGCACTTGCTTCTCCATGACCTTCTTCGACTGGTGGTCTTTGCTACACACCATCCCTAACACCTCTAATAACTCCTTCTCCTTCACCATCTGCATATTTCCCCAGTCTTTCAGCTGTCTCTGATACGCCGCCGTCTCAGCAATCAGACCAACGTCAGCCATCCATCCGACGTCTAAGACGGTTGTCCCAGGATAACACTCCGCCAGCGAGTCTTGAAATGTGCAGCCCGCCGCGTAATTGGCGCTCGCCATCTGGCCGTTGACGCCCGCTAGTGAAGCGAGGTGCACGAAGAAGTCCAGGCCATCTTGTGGGAGAAGCCGGTGGAGGTTGAACGACCCGGACACCTTAGCCTCTATCGCCTCCGACCACTGCTGGAAGGTCATGGTGCCGAAGACAGCATTGGTCAGGACCATGGCGCAGTTGATGACGCCCCGGATGGCAGGCATGGTCTGCTTAATGTCGTGGAGGAGGGCAGCCAGCTCCTCCTCGTTGCTAATATTACACTTCGGCGTGATGACGTTCACACCCTGGGATAGGAGCGAAGATACGAGCCGCTGCGCAGCGGCGGATGAGGCAGCACTCCGTGACGGTATCACCAGGTTTTTGGCCCCGCGGGCGACCATCCAGGTGAGAATGGACCGGCCGACGCCGCCGAGACCGCCGGCAACGAGGTATGTTGCGTTCTCGTCCAACTTCCAGAGTCCCTGGTTGCCACCGCCCACACCGAGCTGGGGGACAGCATCTCCTGGCCTCGCGACGATGACGATCCGTCCCCTATCATCCCCTTCCTGCATCGCCCTGAACGTATTTGCAACCTCCGTTGCCGGGAATATTCGCGTGGGGCTCGGCGGTGATATCGCACCCTCCTTGAGAAGTCCCATCGTCTCTCTCAGCAGCCTCCTCGTTGTCTGCGGCCGCAGGTCTAGCACATCCACGGTCGCGAAGCTCGCGTTCCTCGGCAGAGAGCCGGCGACAGATAAATCCGACAAGTCATCGCTTTCGCCGACGCTAATGTTGACGAAGCGACCGCCGGGTGCGAGAAGCTGCAGACTAGCAAGACGCTGGTCGCCGGCCGGTGAGCCAACCACGATGTCAACGCCGCATCCCTGAGTGGCTTGCTCCATGGCAGCGGCGAGGGTGGCGGGTGAGAAGATGTGGTCAGGGGCTATACCCAGAATGTCGGCAAGGGCCTCCCTCTCCTCTTGGGCTTCAGAAGAGGGGGTCAGGGCGACAAACGCCTCAGCCCCGTTTGCCTTGGCGATCTGAACCGCCATCTGACCCGTCGCGCTGGCCGGCTCATGGACGAGGATCTTGTCGCCCTCCATCACCCTCCCAATGTTAACAGTAGCATGGTATGCTGTCACAGCCGGTTCTAGTATGGCAGCTGCCGTCACCAACTCCATGTTGTCAGGCACCCTAAACACGCAGCTCTCGTGCGCGCGAGGGTACTTGCGCAGACACCCCCGTGCAAGAATCACCACCTTGTCTCCTGGCTTCGGTCCCTGAACGTCGCACTCAGGACCGACCCGGGTGACCACGCCCGCGCAGTCAGTGCCGAAATCACTCGAGTCACCGCTCTCTAGGCGGCCAGAGGCGGATAGAACATCCCGTCGGGAAAGGCCCCACGCGCGGGCCTCGATCTCAATCTCGCGGGGCCCAAGATCTGTGCCCCAAGCCTCTTCCGGCTCGAAGCGCAGTGTGCCTAGACTTCCGGGCGTCCCGAGGGCGAGCTTCACGGCCGGGCTGTCCTTCCAAGCGACCTCCTGGACGCTGGGAGAGAGGAGGGAGTTGAGCGTGGTGTTTCCATCCACGTCCTCCACCGCTCGGGCCGTGTGAACCAGGCTGGAGCGAACAACATATTCCAGATCAGGGGCTGGGGATGGCCCAAACGCCATGTCGAAGACTGTCTTGATAAAGTCCGACCTTGCCTCGTTGTCGGTAACATCCTCAATACCCAGTGAGACGATTCTGCCATGGAGCATTTCGGCTCTGAGTGTCCTCAGGAACCCCTGAGCCACGGAGTAATGCGGAAGCTGAGCATCGCCGGCACCGTCGCGAGGGGCGGTTACCCAGAAGAGGTTGGTTACCTGCTTGACCAGGTTTTGAAGTTGGGCGAATCGTACCTCACAGATGCTAGCGAGGAGCGGCTGGTTGACCTCGAGGAGGGAAACGACAACGTCATCGCTGCCGACGGGAGAAGGATGAAATTCATCCAGGGACACAACAACGTCCTGAGCCTTGGACAGGCTGGAGGCAAGCGCATTCTGGCCGTCATGCTGCGGGTCGACAACAAATATCCGTCTCGGAATAATGGCCGATTCCACTGTCGTCACTTTCATCTCGACAGCCGTGCTCACAATCACACTAACGATGTGCGCCTCCGTCTCGCTGGTGTCTCTCAGCACCAGGTCGTTCCCCGAGAAGCCGTTCTCCTTCAATTCCTGGTCCCAGGTGTCCTCATTCGCCAGTGGACTCTTATTCTTCACCCGCCACTCTTCCTGGCTTAGCCACCATCCGCTGGCCAGTGTGGCAAAGAAGCAGGTCGCAATGTCTGTCGGATCCGTCACCTCGAGCAGAACAAGCCTGCCACCCGGTCGCAGTGCGCGCCGCAGATTCTGCAGTGTCTTGGAAAGCAATGCCGTAGCATGAATGCAGCTGCCCGCGACGAGCAAATCATAAGAATTCTCCGTGAACCCCTGATCCAAGACGGATTGTTCCATGTCGAGCGTCTTGAACGCCATCCGGCCGCCGAATCCCTCTGCCTCCCATCTCGCCTTGGCCGACTCGAAGAATACGGGGCTGATGTCGGTATACATGTACTCGGAGAAAGCCATGGCACCGGTGCGCTTTTCCGTCTCCTTCAGGGCGTTTAGGATATGCACCGTCATACCTCCCGTTCCTGCGCCGACCTCGAGGATGCGCAGGGAAGGCGTTTCGTGGGATGCAAGCTCCATGAACCTTTGCAAACGCCCGTCACCGCATACGGTGTGGAAGAGGGAGGCATAGAACGTCTTGGCGTGATCTGACTCAAAAATGACTTGCAGGGGGTCGACCTCACCGGCCACAATGTCTGGCAGACTCCGCGCAACATGCGGATAAAGAGTCCAGTCCGGGAAAGCTTCCGCAAAGGAGTCGAGCTGTGCCTCGAATTCGGCATCTGTGAGCGAGGCTGCGGCGTCGACTTCAGCCGAGGGGAGCGAGCGTACGTGCTGCTCCAGCCAATCTAGCTGGTGCCGGAGGGTGCTGTTGAGGTTAACGCGCCGTTCCTCGGTCATGCTTCTGACGTGGCGAACAGCGACCATGTTAAGCACCGCCGTGCGCTGCTGGTGCTCGGCAAGCATGATATGCCCCTCTCGAGGAAACGTGTCCGCCTCGCATGTCTGGGATAGCTGTTGGGATGACAACATACTGAGCTGCGGTTTCCACTCTAGCCCATACAGCAACTTCTTCTCACCTTGTCCTTCACTCAAGGATACGGCCGCGGTTGTCAAAGTCCCGATTCTTGCTAGCACGGTACCATCGTCTGCCAACGCAGAAGCACTTCCTTGTTCTCCCACTGCCGCTCCGTGCCTCCCCTTTATGTTTGAGGTTGCTAACCAGCGCACGTTGCTAGTCTCTGAGGCCTGCCATCCTGTCGAGGCAAACCACGCCTTCTCCAGCTTCACGGGAACATTTGCCGCGTGCTGCTGCCCAGCACTAGCCCTCAGGACGTGGAATACCGTGTCCAGAATGGCAGGATGCACGAGACTTGACGTTTGAAATCGTGTGGCGTTGCTACGGACAGAGGCAACGGCCTGGGCCTCGGTCTTGTTCCAGTGAATGTCCTCACAGAGACGGAACCAGTTGCCGTACTGCAATCCATGGTCGGCGGCGTTGCTGTATAATAGCTGGGGGTCTATCGGCAGGGCACACGCTTCCAAGGCGTCCCGATACTGCGCGCGGACAGCATCGTCGACCATGACCGAATCCGTGTCAACGGAATATTGAACTTGCACGGTGGCGTCAAACACTTCAGTCCAGCTATGACTCTCCTTGTCATAAACGAAGATGGTAATGTCGGACCCGGTTGTATGGCGCTTCAGGGGCGTCAAACACAACATTATCTCGACTCTGTCATCCCAGTGCTCTGGTACAACAATGGGGCTCTTGAAGCGTGCCTCTCTCACGAAATAGCCCTCGACGATCCGATCGGCCGGGATTATTTCCCGAACTGCTTCGAGAGCCATGATGAGCATTCCTGCAGCCGGGTAGAGCACTTTGTCCCCGACCACGTGGTGTCCGATCCAGGGGTGCGTCTCGACGCTCAGGAAGTTGCGCCACCTGGGCTGCAGGGGATTCCAGTCTGATACCCGCTGACCCAGCACGTCGCCTTTGGTCGGAGCTCGGAGACGGTAGTCTCTGCTGATGCGACTCTCGGCCCAGAACTTGTTTGAGTGGTCAACGGGGTAAGGTGGACAGTTGACTAGGAAAGGCGTTCCTGTTTCTCCCGTTGCTTGGGCGTTGACGGCAGCGAGCCTAATGGTGTGCCCCCGGGCGAACAGGGTGCCTGCGAGCTCTAGCGTCTTTTCGACAGCCGAAGTGCCCCGATAAAGTGCGGAAGAATACTGCGTCGTGTTGCTGTTTCCGAGTGAGTCTTGAACATAGCGCCTCAGCGCCGGGTGCGGGCCGACCTCGACGAAGTCCGTTATGCCCCAGCCTTCTAGAACACGCACTCCCGAGGCGAACTTGACGGGCGAGACCATATTGTCCACCCAGTACTGGCCACGGGTCAGGTTCACGGGATCAATATTCTTGCCGGTAACTGTGGACATGAAGAGGATGTCGGGCATCAACATCTCAGCCGGTTTGAGATCGCTCCCGATCAGCGCCAGATACTCGTCTGCCACGCCACGCATTGCCTCTGAATGGTAAGCCACCCCTGTGTTGAGTTTCCGGGCAAATATCCCTTCGTGCTCGGCTTGCTCCCTGACAGCGTCGATACCGCCCTCAGGCCCCGAAAGTGTGACGTTGAATGGGCTGTTGATGCACGCAATACTGATGCCATTGCCGTTTTTTTCGCCGTGGTTCTGAATCTTGGATAAGAAGTCGCGCGCTTGGTCTGGGGCCAGGTTGACAGAGATCATGGAACCCTCACGGAGACGGCCTGCTACGAGGCCTCGGTAGTAGGAAACCTTGCAGGCAGACGTCAGAGAGAGGGCGCCAACCGCATATCTGTTATGCATCAGTATATGATCCTTACTGGCATTTATCAGGGAAACGTACGCAGCGGCAATCTCGCCGGACGAATGTCCGACCACGACTTTTGGGACGAGGCCAAAGCTCCACAATAGGTCCACGAGCCCAAGTTGGACGGCTGTCGAGAGCGGCTGGCTGTACTCAGGCTTGTTAATATTGTCTTCTCGTCGAAGCTCATCTGCATAATCTGTCAGTTACCCACGGCGTCAACTCTTGGAAGTGATTCTGGCGCACCGAATATGGACCAGCTGCAACCCAAAGTCGCGTATATCTCATCCACCTTGTTAAGCGTATCCTTGAAGACCGGATACGCATCGACCAGTTCCCAGCCCATATCGACATACTGCGCCCCCTGACCGGTAAAGAACCAGCCCATAGCCGGCTCGGACGTGACCCGGGTAGGCTTGGCTGGGGACAAGGTGTTCCGAGTAGGAGAAGCAGAGGCAATAGCGAAGCTCCGCCATCTCATATGAGTGCGGCGAACTGCAAGAGTGTGGGCAAGAGCGTCGAGCTTGGCATGGCTGGAGGAGATGTTATTGGCCTGATACCATGCCGAGTACCGCTGAATGGTGCGCTTGACTGCTTCTTGGTCAAAGGCAGAGAAGAGGAGTAGCTTCTGTCTTGTGCCGCTATGGCTATTGGTGTGGCCATTGGTATGGCCGTTGACGTGACCGTTGACGTGACCGTTGACTATTTTGCCGTCATCACAAGGTGCCGGGGCTGCAGCGGTGCAGTGATGGCCCATGAGCCCGCGCTCCTCAAGGTAGTGCCGAGCATCGTCGAGGATGACATGCGTGTTGGACCCGCCAAAGCCGAATCCATTGACAGATACTCGCCGTAGACCCGCAGAGGGCCAGGGGATGCACTTGTTCGGAACCTAGAACCGTTGAGCCCAGATATACCTGAGAGTGAGCGAGGCTGGAAGAGACGCTATGCCTACCTTGACACGCAGAAGCTCGGCGTCAATGGCCGGGTTGAGCTTTTCAAAGAGGGCATTAGGTGGGATTACGCCTTTCTCGAGAATCACTAGAGAGGGGCAAAGAGTTGCAAGTTAGTCTCCGTCAGTATTGATTACCAGATAAGTAAGAGTGGATGTGTTGACGTGAGGTGGTTGTGGATTGACGCGGGCGAAAAGTGGGACCGCACCGAAGACAGGGGGGGGGGGGGGGTAAGGGTGGTCACGTGATGAGCGCTTAAATGGACCATTCGATGGCTTCTGCACAGGGTTGACCGGTGGGGCCACCAACTTCCCACTTCCACAACCAACCAAGTGACGGAACTCACAAATTGCTTTCAGGATGCCCGCAAGGCCACTCGCACCCTCGAGATGTCCGATATTCGACTTGACGGAACCACTACATGAAAAAATAAGTCAGTCGCGGGATCCCCAGGTACTTATTGACATGTAGTCAACACGACGCTCAAACATACACGTAAAGCGGCTCGGCAGCACTTCTACCCTCGCGAAACGCATTGCCAATGGCCTTCATCTCAATCGGATCGCCAACAGGCGTTCCCGTACCATGCGCCTCGACATATCTCGTCCTGTCCAGCCCCAACCCCGCGCGGGCGTAGACATGCCTGATGAGGTCCTCCTGCGCCAGGGGGTTCGGCTGGCTCAGGGCGGGCGTGTGGCCATCCTGGTTGGATGCCACGGCGCGGACCACGGCGCGGATCATGTCGCCGTCCCGGAGGGCCTGGGAGACGGGCTTGAGGACGAGGGCGAGCACACCCTCGCCGCGGCCGAAGCCGTCGGCCCTGTGGTCAAAGACCTTGCATGTGTTGTCGGGGGAGAGCATCTGTAGGTTGTTGAACATGTGGTACATTCCGGGCTCGAGGATGAGATTGGCGGCCGTGACGAGGGCCTTCAAATCCTTGTCAGTACATCTCTCGCGAAGCATACTCATGATGGGTACATGTGAGTACATGTACTGGTACAGCTTACAGCTTCAGCATCCCCGCTGCTGATGACCTTGCAGGCCATGTCAAAGGCGGACAGAGCGCTCGAGCATGCCGTGTCGACATGGATGCTCGGGCCGTGCATGCCAAAGAAGTAGCTGACCCGGTTAGGGATCACGCTGGCCAAGCAGCCCGTCGCCGCTGTTCTCTCGACGTTGTCCGGGTCCATGGCGGCCATTCTCATGTAGTCTTCGGTGAAGGTGGCGGATAACACAGCGGTCCGTGAACCTTTGAGCGTCTCTAGCGGCATGCCAGCTATACCCACACGTTAGCCAGCATCACGGTACCATTGATTCCCCCCCCCACTGACCATTCTCAAAAGCCTGGTACGCCACCTCCAACGTCCATCGCTGCACGGGATCCATGGCAGCAGCCTCCTTGGCCGTGAGTCCGAAAAGGGGCGCATCGAACCCGGCGGGATCTTGCCGGATGAAGTGCCCGCCATCAGTGTGGGACTACTAGTTGTGTTCAGCACGTCACACACACACGAGCGCGGTACACTTGATTTTTTTTTTTCTTTTTCTGAAGCTTACCTTGCCATGTCGCGGATGCGGATGCGCGTCCGAGTTCATGCGCCCTCGGGGCCATTTGCTGGCCTGGTTCCTGGCCCCCGCGAGTATCTCCCAGAAGCCGGCGTCGTCCTCCACATCCTGAGGTAGCCTGTAGGCGATTCCCACTACGGCAATGTCGTCTGGGATAGGCCGGGACATTTCTAGTTTCGGCCGAGAGTGGTGTTGGTTGGGTTGTCTCGTCGTTTGTGAGCGATCAGCTGTCATGCAGATATGGAAATGAGGAATACTACGTCTCTGGGAGCACGGTAGGTTAGATAGATGAGAGAAGAGAATACTAAGGCCCTGTCTACATATTTATTCCACTCTGCGCCTATGCACTCGACGTCTGAAGTAAGTCTCGAACTAGCGCACTATCGCTACGATGCGACGGTTGCTGATACCGGCGGCACCACGGTACAAGGGCCGGCATGCATCTCAACGAGAACAATGAGAAAGAAGACAGGTGTACTGCTCCTCGGTGTAAGACGCATTTCGATTTGCTACCTTGCGATGCGATCTGAAACGCGCAGTGGATCATCGACATGGATATTACTGCGTCGGGCTCTGTCTTACTCGGACGTGCATCCAACTGCTCTCCAAAAAGGGGCGTTGGATGCAAAGTCCATACAGACCGGCATCTATAATGGATACATCTAAGATTGTCTATCCTTTCGTACGCTTTCCGATTCCCATCCCCTCGGTGCCATTTCCACCGGCTATATACACCTCCTCGTTTATTTGATGCAGGATAAGGAAACATGAACAAGAGAAGCCCCCCTCCCCCGCCGAGTACAGCCCGGTCCGGCATTAGTGGTACCAGGCCTGGTTCCCCCTCCGAGGTATGGACTCGACCTCGTCGCTTCCTGTCTGCGAGGCTCCATCGCCGTGGACATGGACAGCAACCTGCGTCGTGCGCATGATGCCCCCCTTGGCGTCGTGCATGTCCCCCGGGCGCCGCAGCCGCTCCATGCTCTCCGTCTTCATGTGGCCCATGGGCACGCCACCGCCGCCCTCCTCGTCGAGCTTGTGGTACGCATCGGCCGTGGCGACGGGCCGCGACATGGCGGACACCTCAGTGTTCATGTTGCTCCCGTACCCGTACTTTCCGTACCCGGAGCTTCCGGGACCGCTGGCGCCGGCCGTCGTCACGCGCATGCCGAGACGGCGCTTGACTCGGCTGATGATGCCCTTGTCCTTGAGGATCTTGGGTAGGCAGGGCATGCAGACGATGAAGAAGCCGCAGGTTGTCTCAGCCAGGACCCAAAAGACGACGGGGCCGAGGGTGTACATCTGGTCCGCATCGTAGCCGTAGGTGACGGTGACGCTGAGGCGGAAAGCGGCGGAGACGCAGGCCCTGAGTAAGACGAGGTTAGCCAAGGACTAGAGCGGGCAACCGATATGGGTTCTCGGGGGGAGGGGAGAGAGAAACGTACAGTATACCCAGGCCGAAAATGAGACTCACGCCCAGCCTCTTCTTCCAGCTGAGATTCAGTGTCCAGATGGTCCTCTGCGGGAGCAACAGCATGATGACATCGCTAAACAGCTGCACCGCTCCGCTCGCAAGCTGCACGGGAACCAGGTTGAAGCACAGCTCGCGCGGCATGTAGACCTTCCAGATGGCCTCGTGCGGGTTGCACTGCATGTTGAGCAGGATCACGCAGGCGATGCCCCAGGAGATCTGGAGGGCGATGATGGAGACGCATCCCCACCAGAAGGGCGACTTTATGCGGTTGCCCTGCGGTGCGAGGATCTTGAGCCACTCGAGGAGGATGGCCGTCTTTAAGAGCGGGAGGACTGTCTGGTAGAAGGAGCCGATGAGGAGGACATTCTGGTAGGGGTTAGTCCATGTTTCGTGTTCTCGGTGTCTTGGTGTTTTGAGGGGAGACGGACAAAGCTGGTTGGGATGAGCTGGCCAAGCTTGAGATTCCACTGATGGACAAAGTATCCGGGAGTTTCGATCAGGGCATAGCAGCAGTACGCTTGGCCGACGTAGACGCCGTATGCACAGATGATGAGGACTGATAATGTCAGCAACGGCAGACGACAAGGCCAGGATCCGTACTTACGCTCTTCTATCCCTACCTTGCGGAGGAGGTAGACGCGGCCGTACGCGCGCAGCAGCACGCAGAGCGTCCCAATGGCCAGCGTGATGGTGATGATGGCGAGGGCGAGGCCGTTCTCGTTGGGCGGGTTGTCAAAGTCTGGCTCGACGCCCTCGGGAGCCTCCATGGCGGGCGTGTCAAGCACCGCCGCGAGCTCTTCCTCGGTCAAGGACATGTTGTCGGTTATACGGGGAGTAGCAATTACCCAACTGAACCGCAGGAATAAAACGAAGGACTGGTTGGTGCTTGAAAAGAAGGACCTGTAGGATACATGTACAAGACTACAGGACGTGCCGGTCAGACAGTGGGTTGGGCCGTCTTCATCTGGCTTGACAACTGACCCATCGACTAGAAACAAAAACGGCAGGGAAGGAATTCCGCGGGCGGAGATACAGCCAGCATGTCAGCATGGGAGAGGCCCAGGGCACGATGGAAAAAGAAAAGATGATGGCCGACGTATCTTACCGCACGTAGGCCCGCGCAATGTCCTCGACTCCTCGGGATGCAACCCTGGCCAGGATATAGGCGACAAAGATTGCAACTCTTCAACGGCTGAGATCCCTGGCACCCTGGCCAATGTGCCGGGGTGGCAGAAGGAGACTTATACCACGAACCATGGTCCCCAACTCCCTCCCAACATGAAGGAAACCGAGAACTAGATTGCCTGTTGCGAATTTTGTGAGACCCAACTTGCAGTTTGCCATGTGTTCTCACCCCATGTTCATGAGTCTTCCTCGTATATTGTAATGGGCCGCTGGCTCACGCTTCTCCGCAGGCACACCGGGGCGACAGACACCCCTGCCCCACCGGTGTGCGTGCATGCCGGACCGGGGCAGGGTCGGGGAAGAGTCCCGGTCAAGCAGGTCGGGATTCGAATCCACGCTTGCGCAAGTTACGCCTGCAGGTCCGTCGCCTAAAGGGGGTTGAGGTGGGGGGGTTTTGGACATGCGAGGCAACATGAAGCTGCTGACAAGATGAAGATCAGGGGCACTCTCTCTCACTCAACCCCGTTATATGGCATGAGGAGGCGTCGCTGTCATGGCTTCCAGGGTTTAACCAATGAAATAGACTAGTTACCTGACATGTAAGACTGGCCTTCCAATGAACACCATGCCGCCTCATTCACCCGCAACCTTGGCCCGGATCCAACAGCACACGGCTTCATGCGGCCAAGGACCAACATACAGAATCCACGTGCCTCGCATGCTGGCCCTTATTCTGTGCAGAAGCAGAATTCTCTCTATTTCACCGTTGTCCACTGTTGGTCCCCCACGCCGATCCCTTGTCTAGCCCCCGTCGGCCCGCCCTTGCCGACATAGCCTGAGACAGCGGATATAAACCCGCCGGCCGTCGACTGGGGTAAAAGGGGGCCTCGCTATGCCCAAGAGAGTATAGATTCCTGCAATGTCGACGAAGCCGTTGGTCCAAGGTCGTTTCCGGAACGCCGTTGGGCGAACCCACCCCTCAACGGGGCCCCCCCCCGTGTCGCCGCTTGTATCCATGGTGTGGATGTGATGACTTCCCTACTTTCACGTACATCAGGTCGGCGTTACCAAGATACCCATTCTGTTCTATGATACCACCTCTGTGTCTCCGTGGTTACAAGTAAATTTTTTAATCCACTGCCCGTTTATCGATTGAAGCCGCCTCCCAAGATGCCCAAGCAACAAGTCTTTGAGCTGCATCCCACCGGGTGGGAATCAGACCCGGCCGACGAATTCTTCAAGCTGTCTACCCTCGACTACTGCGTCGGCCAGGTCTACACCAACTATGCCCTCTTCTTCAAGCTCACCGACGCCGAGAAGCCCAACGCCGTGTCGGTGCTCAAGCGCGGCCTCGAAATCACCCTCAGCCAGTGCCGTAAGCTGTGCGGCCGCGTCGAGCCGCACCCGGACGGCAGCGGGCTCTGCTTCCGCAAGAAGCGCGACGACACGGTCCAGTTCCATGTGCAATGGCTCGACGGACCCGACGACGCGGGCAAGTACCCGTCCTTTGATGAGCTCGAGAGGCGCCACTTTGTATCCCAGGCCCTCGGCAGGATGGACACCTGGTGCGTGCCGCCCATGACCTACGGCGAGAAGCCAGAGGCCAGTCCCGCGAGCAACCCCAAGGCGTCGGCCTTCAAGGCTACCTTCATCCCCGGCGGGCTCGTCTTCATGATGCACCACCACCACTACGCCAACGACATCATGGGCTGGGCCGGCGAGCTGCACCAGCTGGCCGAGAACTGCGCCGCCGTGTGGAAGTCGCCCGACAACCCGGCCCTGCCCCCCTGGGACCCGGCGTGCCTCGACCTGTCGCGCGTCACCAAGCCGGATCCGCCCGAGGACCAGCGCGTCGACGGACCGGTGCCGCCTCTGCGCCACGCCGACCACAGGGAGGGCCAGTGGCTGCTGTTCCACCTGCCCAAGAGCAAGACGGCCGAGCTCAAGAGGCTGGCCAGCCCCGAGGACGGCAGCTACTGGATCTCGAGCTACGATGCCTACATGGCGTACATCTGGCGCGTGCTGTCCAAGCACAGGGCCGCGCTCTTCCAGCCCGACCTCGAGCAGAACCTGCTGTGGGGCGAAGCCGTCGACATGCGGAGGCGCTTCCACGATCCTCCTGTGCCGGCTCGCACCCAGGGTAATGTCGTCTATGTGGCGCTGAGCGTGCAGAGTCCGGTGCCGCAGCTCACCGCCAAGGAGGTTATTTCTGAGGCGCCTTTATCGAAGCTGGCTTGGTAAGCGTCCACCCTACTCCCCTAGTTGCTGGAAAAAACATGAAGTGGCTCTTGACGGCTAACGCCACATCCAGGTACATCCGCCAGCTCACCAACGGCGTCACGCAAGAAGCCGTCGACGCAGCCCTGACGGCCATTGCGCCCATCAAGGACAAGACGACCCTGTTCCTGCGCACCGACAGCTTCCCGCCCATGAGCAACTTCACGACCGAGTGGCGCGACACGAGACCCTGCGAGGCCGACTTTGGCTTCGCCACGCCACAGGCCATGCGGTTTCCCTTCGACACGGTCACGGCGGGTCTCACGGTCGTGTACCCCGTGCGGACCAATGGGGCGCCCGCGGGCGACGACGAGGGCAACGAGTTTAGCATCGGGTTCGAGAAGGAGATTGCGCAGGCGCTGATTGACGATCCGGAGTGGAACAGGTACTTTGAGTTTAGGGGTGTTGATGCCGAGGAGGGGACTGCATCCTAGGCAAGAATATCTGTAGCCCCGGGTAATGAGAGATGCCTCGGCAGGAGATTTTATGTGAAGGCAGCAATTAATTAATACTTGCAGCGTGTTTGATGTCGGAAGCTTTGACTCGTTGGGCTGGGAAAATCCCCGACACTAGACGCCTCTCCCGAGTCCCGACGATGGCTTGCACCAGGCTGTTGATTGATAGGCCAGTTGTGCTATCTGCGGTGCTGTGACCCGCCGCCACCGCCGCTACCGCTTCGCGCCCACCCGCGCCTGCCGGCCTTGTAATCCCGGCGATCCCCGCTTTGTCCAGCGCTGTGCCCTGGCAACCCCCCGCCCGGAGCCCCTGGAGTCCCTGGACGACTGTCGGGAATGTCCACCTCATCCCTGCCATTTTCGCCCATTGGCCGCTGCGAAATTCCCCAGTCCTCAACTTGGTGGAGTCTTGTGTTAAAAAGCGAAATGACACGGGGTGAATAGGCGGGGATGTTAGCGAAAGGTGGCAGGGGTCTCACGCACACCGAAGGTGGCCGCACGCAAGACCCGTTGGACCTTCCGGCTTTGGCCAATGTACGGATACATGTACGTAGTATAAGGCACAAGTAGAGTCCATAAGCCCCACATAAGCGGGTCTAGTTATAGTAAACAAGTGCGAAAGACATGTTGTATTGAAGTACCTATCTATCACGTGTAAGATGTATGTGTGAAGAGTACCAGGGGTATGGTTGATTTTACAAACTAGTAGGGACCTAAGAGGCCCTCGTCACACATAGGTGGGCACGGTGTGGTAGTGGAAAAAGTGGGTATAAAATGAGACTTATGGACTCTACCTACGCCTTATACCATGTATTTCATGTTTCCTTGCCATATTGATCCATGGCGACAAGCTCTCAACGTCCGTAGTTTACGATGTAGTTACTACCCCAGAACCTGTCTGCACAACTACATGTACCGCCTTGGGAAACCGAACATTATTAATCGGGCTGGCTCATCGTACATAGTCGGTCGACGAGTCCGTTGCAGATAATGTCACGTGGATGTCTCAGGCATCTGCAGGCTGACTCACCCACACACATATCATCTTGCTTGAAGGCACGGGCCACAAGCCCACCTTCCAAAACACAACACACCACTCAATACACTCGTTGCGTGCCACCGCCGTTGCTTCCTCATGCCTTCATAGATAATATTAATCGCAACCCCCAGGTAGGTAGGCATTCTCCGTCAATCCCGGCGGCCATGGTAAAATAAATGCAAACGACGTTCCGGCTCCTAAGTCATTGCCCAAGGTACACTCATGATGTATCTCCAGTACCTTCCCCGGTTGCCCTGATTTTTAGATTCTCTGAACACGACATAAGACGCCGCCATCTATCATGAATGACCATGCATACTCGCTCATATTGTACTATTCTTAGCATACAGTAAGCAAGCAAGTGCATGGCATGGTCTTGCTCACTAGATGCCATTTCTACTTATGCGACGCAGTTCATGGCGTATCCAATTCGTCCAGCGCCTGACGCATCGCCCGCCCCGTACCCTCGATCCTGCCCCCAGAAAAGAGCTCAAAGTGATGTCCCTCCACCTCAATCACCTCCTCAAACATAGCCTCATCGTGCTGGTCCCACCCAAGCCTCCCTCCCGGCCCACGGTCCAAGTCCAGGGGACTCACAGAGCCAGACGTCGACGGGATATACCCCTTTGCCTTAAGCAGCACCACGCGCGGCCGCCGACTCTCCGGTCCCTCCCATACAGGCACCGTCCACATCCGGACCATACACCTGGCCTCCTCCATGGCGCGCTCAGACAGGACCTGATTCCTCGTCTTCTCCCTGCCGTCGCCGTCGGAGGCGCTCCCGGGAGGAGGCGGGGTCGGCGCTGCCGTTGCCGCCTCGGAGGGGTAGATGCTGTCGACCGCCAGAATGCCAACCACCCTCACCCCAGTGTAATTGTCCAGCTGCTTGGCGACCTCGAGGCTCAGCAGACCCCCGAAGCTCCAGCCGCCGAGGATGATGTCGACGCCTTTGTCCTCATTGGGGTTCCGTCGCGCGGGGAAGCTTGTCCGGGCAACGGTGTCGTGTATCCATCTCGCGTAGAGCCGGCCCATCTCCGACACCCCGCCGGAGAAGATCTCCCCCGTGGAAAAATGCGGATTCCGGATTCCGTAGACGAAGCGACCGAGAGCCGGGAGAAAGTTGTACATAAAGGTCGTGCCGCCGCCGTCGTGCATGAGGAACAGGGGAGCGCGATTTCGCGAGGGGGCGTTTGGACGGGTCCAGTCTTCTGGCTGGATCAGCTCGAGATGAGACTCGCCCATGGTCGGTTGAGAGCACGGGGCGTAAGTTATGGTACGTTGTGGACTGTCGGAAGTTTGTAGTGTATTGAGATTTAGAAGCCGCTGACTCGTTGGTCAGGTACCTTATATCAGGTGTAGGGTAGTCCGACTTCGGGCGGTGCGCCACGGCTCATCACTTGAAACAACATGAAAGGTAAAAGCCGACAGTCTCCAAGGCGTCGATATCCTAAATACATGTAACTGGCATCCCCAACTTGCGCTCGTCACTCTTCTCGCTCCATCTTTGCCTCAACTCTCTAATAATGAATCCATATACATCGAACTTGAACGACATCCCCGACACCGACCTGTATACAGATGTGTCATTCTACGGCCGGTACTATCGGAGCATCAAAGTGCTATATATTGTTATGTGTCTCCGGGAAAATCATCTAAGGTGGTGTGCCTATAGGAAATTATTTAGAGTTCCACCCCTACTAATCTATCATATAACCTTAACTCTCCTTACCCCGACTTGGCAGGCTGTGCTTTATCCGACAGGTGTGCCGGAGCCGCTGCGCCAAGTGGTGGAGGCGTGCATGCAGGAGTTGCTAGAGGCAAGGCCCACAGTAAGGGAGCTCAGAGACATGGTGGAGGCGATCGAGGTTGCCTGAACGATGCGTCCGCGGTAGGGTGATGCCGCAAAAAGTGCTCCGCGTTACGCCCAAGTTACCGATTGGGAAAGGTGGGTTTTACTTGGGATTGATTCTCTCGCCCAGCCGGCATTGTGCCGGGATTTCGAGCTCCTGATGTCGGCATGACCAAGAGGATTCCGGAGGTCGCAAGCAATCTGCATGTTGGCGACGTGTGGGATTCTCCGGGACAGTGGCACTCTTCAAAACGGATGCTCTCTAAATGCTTGGGCATCCATGTGTCGTAGACGTTCCTAGTGAATCGGTACGCTGTCCAGTTCTCCTTGCCATCCCACTCGGTAAAGACAAAATTTCGCATCGGGTGCCGGTAATACTGGGTGTCTTTACTTACCGGTTACCACCGGATAGCTACGTACCTAGTGATCGTAAATCCGTAGGTCATCGACTGGTGGTTGTGCAAGACGGAGAAGGCGAGAATCTTCGACCTTCGGACAGTAACCCGGTGGATTGAGCGGGTTTCAGAGACGGAAGTAAAAAGAATAAATATCCATACTTCATCAATCGTTTCTTAGTGTAGTAAATGACGTAGTTTGGGTAGTAGGGCGTTTGTCGGAGCGAGAAAGAGTCGTTTGGCTCCTTCCGTACATGTATGTTGTAGTAAGATCTTCAACTGTCATGCTATAAACCGGCCCGGCGTAGACTAGTACGCAACGTATTGAATCCCGACTATAACATGTCGGATCTAATAGGTCCCCATAAAAATAGATTAGAGTCTTTTATACCTAGTTCCGTTCCGTAGTGATGTTAGTATCTAAGACCGTGCCACCGCCTAGTTAATAATAACTATAAGAGCGAGGCTTCGAACGGCTTATGCCCAATAATACTTCAACACCTTTATCACTATACTTCTAAGCGTAACCCTAACTTTAACTTGATGTATCGATACCAATGTCCTCGTACGAACCCTAACGTATAACTACCTATTTACACGAAAGGCAAGGAACGTATATATCTTTTGCTTAAAGGCAAGAGCCACAAACCCACCTCTACACACACACACACACACACACACCACTCAATACACTCGCTGTGTGCCACTTCTTCTTTCTCATGCCTTTATATATATAACTATCGTACTTGATATCTACTCACTGCATGCCATGGTGGAGAACAGCCCCTGGCAAGCTGCGGGATTGTGTACCTGGTAGATTATACCTATACCTTCCCTTTCCAACCGATACCCGTCTTCCTCATCTTGACCAACTTGGAGCACGTCAGAAAGGCGCAGCCCAGGGCGAGCGAAACACCCGAAAAGACCTGGGCGCCCATATAGCTGCCACCGTTGGCATCGATGATAGCACCCGCAATGGGCGGTCCAGTGAGCACAGCAAAGCTGACAATGGTAAAGACCATGCCCATGCGGACGCCGATCCTCCTCAGGTCCGTGGTGAGGAAGGACAGGGCGGCGGGGAAGAGGCTCTGCATCCCCGCGGCGGTGACGCCGTAGAGGGCGGTCCAGGCGTAGAGGCCGGCGGAGTCGCGGACGCCGATCCAGCCGAGGACGAGGGCGGAGGAGGCGGCGCATATGGGGATGAGCATGTTGACGGCGCCGACGCGGTCGGCGACAAAGTTGGGGGCTACGCGGCCGATGGCGCCAATGCCGTTCATTATCAGGAGGAGGTCGAGGGAGGCGGAGAAGGTGAGGCGGTCGTTGGCGAGGGCGTCGCGGGAGAAGGCGGCGAGGTAGTAGAAGGGGAAGTAGAGGCCCCAGAAGAACTGGCGGGGGGTTTAGTCAATGTTTCTCTCCATGGTCTGTTACTTTGGGAGAAGGGTCGGTTGATTTGGAAAAAAAGGGGCGGGAAAGGTCATGGGGGAAAAGGGGGGGAAGGGGGGGGTTGGGGTTGGGGTTGGGGTTGGCCGAATAAACGTACAAAGAACGCGGCCATGGCATAAAAGGTGTACTCCATCTCTTTAAAAGCGCGAAACTCAACCAGTGGTCCCGTTCTCCTCGGCTTGACCCTCGGCTTGCTCAGGAGATTGGAGATGGCCAGGCTGCCGAGCTGTATGAAGCCGATGGCTCGGACGGTCCACGGAAAGCCAATAGTGGGGAGCAGCTCACGCGCCATGACGGGGAAGATGAGCCCGCCGGTAACAGAGCCGCATGCGGCGAGGCCGAGGGCCAGGGCGCGCCTCTTGAGAAAGTAGGTGCTCACGAGAGAGACGGCAGGGCAGAAGACGAAGCCATTCCCGATGCCGATGCAGATACCCTGGGCGAGCATGAAGTGCCAGTACTCGGTGCAGAAGGAGGTGCCGAAGATGCCCAGCATCTGAAAGAAGCTGCCGATGAGGAAGACGGGGCGGAAGAGCCCCGCGTCGGTGAGGCGGCCGGTGAAGGTGCCGAGGAAGAAGAGGAGGAAGACGGTGACGGAGCCGATGAGGGAGATTTCAAAGGCGGAGCGCGAGGGGAGAATGGTGGGGAGGTAGTCTTGCCATACGCCGAACGAGTTTATCCAGCCCCAGCTGTTGGCTATGACGAAGTGACTTGAGAGGCCTTTGGTTGGAATAGGTGTGAGCAAACTATGGGAATGACGGGGGCAGCGGGGGGTAGTAGAGGGAGATGGAGGAGTGTCTTACATTGTGACCACGCGAGCCACCCGCCGTCGGGGGGAGGTCCGGGATCGATGCTTGAATGGGACGTCACGCGGCTGACGACACGGTCCAGGACGCTGGGCGAGCGGTCGAGGTCGATATCGTCATCCGAACCCCCCTCATCACAAGTTCCCGCCCCGAGAGCTCCTCCTGCGCCTGTTGCGGTCAACCCAGGCGTGTGCTCAATGTCGCTGCCACTGCCACTGCTGTATATCCCTTCCACCGGCGGAGCCTCCTTGTCGGCGGCATGGGTGCCATGATGGTGTCCCAAGCCCGGGTGCTGGAACTCGGTCTTCTCGGTCTCTGCTGTGCCCATTTTGTCTTATTACTACTAGGACATTTCTTGTCGAAGGATAGTGTCCGCTCTTCTCCTCTCTGCCGGATGGATTCCGTAACTCCGTTTAGAGACGAGATCCTTTCCGAGTTCAGACTGCCCTTCAATCTCGCCAGTGCAGTGAGCTAACGACTCTCGCCATTCGGAGAGGTCGTAACCTTTCAGATGAAATAAAATAAAATAAAACGACAAGAGTTAGTTGAGCAAAAACAGACTACCAACGACGCCCTGCCACTGACAAGTCGGACAGGCAATGGACAATTGCGGGAAGAAGAACATAAATTCATGGCGCCCCGGAGTCAACATCGGATGCAGCTTCCACAGTGACACACCCATGACCTGTAAACCCGCCAATCACAAAGGCGCATCGGTATTATTTCGAGTGCTAAGTCCGTCCGGTTTCTGGAACAACTTATGCGGACGAGGGGATTGGTGCTGCCATCGATGCCATGTGGACCGGCCGTCGCTTATTCCCGGCGTGGGTGCGGGTTAGGGTGAGCCACTGGGCCCGGTGAGGGGTTGTTTACTGGTGTACAGTGGGTGGTGTTCGCTCCGGTGTGGCTGCGACCTCGGCGCGGGGACGGGACCAGCTTGTGTTGGGGGTTTCAACTTCCGGGGGGCCCCACTTCGGCATTGTCGCCGAGAGACACCACCCCGATCGTCCGTCCGGCGCCTGCGAAAGACACCGACTATATTAGTATTGTTATTATTATTAACATTAAAATTACACTAGGTAGCCTCGTTTTACTGCCCTGGGCCCCGGTGAATGGCGCCGGCCGATAATTGGCGGTTGTCTGTCTATAAAAGCGGAGGGAACCCTCGGAGAACGCGAATTAAAACATCACCCCACTACGTACGCACGGGGGGAAAGCGTTGCGCGGCCTCCTCCTGAGCCTTTATCCACCACTGAGCGCCATGATACTCCCCGCGCCCGCGCGGATCCTGCGTCAAGGCAAGGACCAACCCCTGGCGGGCTTCCGCCAGCGCACGCTTCCAAGCATGGTATCCCCCATCCCTGGGTTGGAGACGTAGTCTCAAGTGCGACTCACGTGCCCTACGGTCCTCCCAGCTCTACGACGCCCACGGGTTATTAGAAGGTAAAGTTCCTGGGTCAGGAAGAGAGAACTTACCGCGGAGGCGGGAAGGGGCGTGCAGGTGCGTCGTATGAGGTCCCGGCGGCTGTGACAGAAGTTCTCATAGCCCTCGCCGAATTCCTAGAACGATGCGTCAGCTTGCGAATCTATCTTGTAGGGATGAAAAAAAAAAAACTTCTACATACTGGGTGTGTTATTTTTGAACCCGTTATCCCATATTTCTTCCGGTGCTGCGTCTCGGCCTTGGAGAATGCTGATGAAATCTCGTAGGAGATTTGGGCAAGGCGGCGGCGAGTAACTTCGGCCAGCACAAAGGGCCGACCGCCCTCCCCTTCATCCGCCTCTCCCACATGCGGAAGGGAGCCGCCGTGTTCCGAGACACGGCCGACGCAAAGGTCCTCAAGGACCTGGAGGATGTTGCATAGGTCGAGCCTGTCTCCGTTGAGCATAGCCGCCGCCTGCTGCAATTTTAACAACGGAGTCTGGGCAGTATATAAGGCGAGGAGGGTGTATATCCCTTACCGGCTTGCAGTTACACTGGCTGGCGCGGCACTTGTCGCACTTGATGCTACCGGACTTTGTATACTTGCAGTCGAAGGAGATGGGATGCAGTGCGAACGGCGAGTCGGCCTTCTTGTAGCGCCGGTGCCAATCTAACAGCGTGGAACGCAGGCAGCGCATGCACCATCTGGGCACGGGCACCTCTTCCTCCTCCTGATCCTCCCCCATAACGGGCGGCGACAAGGGACTTGATCGTCTGCGAGGCCAACGAACCTGGACGCGACCGATGTGCGCGGAAGGGTAGAGGAGTGGTCGCCGATTGCTAGGCGGGCGGGATATGTAACAAGAAGGGGACGGAGAACAGACGGCTACACGACTTTTGTCTTAAAAACAAATAGAGAAAAAAAAAATCAAGTCGTGAAAGGTTAATGAAGAGATGGAGTTTTGGGAGCAGAGATGTGATGAAATGCGAGAACAGTCACTTCGGGCTAAGGCTGCTTTCACTCCATCGGGACGAGAACGTGAGTGATTCACCCTCAGTTCGTGCCGTGACGTTCTCGCGCCCTAGACGCCTAGTGCTGTCGACGAAAGGTCGGCGTTTGGATTGTAAGTATATGGCGTACTGGCATCCCGTTTAAATATATATAAATATATGTTTTAGAGATAGACCTAGGGATCAAACAGCCTGGACATGGTCGGAATATGGCGGCGGAGCATCGTGCTCTTCCGACTCTACCAGCGTCGGACGTCTCCTCTCCTCCTCCATCCTCGCAGTCCACAGCGCCGCGCCCACAGTCGTAGTCATCAGGAAGAACAGCGCCAGGATCGGCACCAGCTCCGCAAGCATAGCCACGGTGCCGAACCAGACATCATCCCACAGCAGGCGCCTCGACTCTTTCTTCCTCTCGGCCTTGGTGAAGCCGCGCAGCTGGAACCAGCGGTAGTGGGAGAGCTTCCCCAGGCGGGTGCCGGTGATTATGATGAAGGCCGGGGTGCCGAACCAGGGGACGAGGTTGAGCGGGAGGAAGATGACGAGCTCGACGATCTGGATGACGCTCCAGGGCGTGTAGACGGCTGGGCTGGTGGGCTTGCCTAGCATCTTGACGGCGTTGGGGGCGTCGGGGTGGAGGACTCGGTGGGGAGCGACGAGTTCGGCCCAGCCCAGTTTGATCAGAGTAGCCTTTTGACACACACACACACACACACACACATATCGTCAGCTCACGGTACGTCGCATGCTTGCATGTATGCACGCAGGCAGGCAGGCAGGCAAGGTCCACTACAGAAGTTTCTGTTTGAACTCACATCATATACATCGACGCGACACTCGTCCACAAAGAAGCCCTCAAAGAGACACTGGATAATGACCAGCCCCTCGCCCAACACAAGCACCACGGCGTTGACCCAGGCGCCCCACCCGTGGAAGATGGCCAGGAAGGCGTACTGCGGCAGGAAGGCGAACGCGAAGAGGAGGAAGTAGACGATGAAGGAGATGAGAGACAGCGGGACCAGTCTCCCGGAGAAGAGCGGCCAGAACTCGCGGTGCCGCAGAAAGTACCATATCCCCCAGACGGGATACGCGGCGGCCAGGCCGGCGCGTTGGAGGTAGTTGAGGGAGCGGGGGAGGGGGTGGTCCGGGTGCATGCCTCTGTTGAATCTGTTCAGAGGGCTGGACTCGTTCGCGGAGCCGGAGCCGGGTTGTTGGGGCATGGCTGGCTGGCTGGCTGGTGGTGGCTTATGGGGCGCCAGGCCGATGAGGGTATGAGTGTCCGTGTCGCCCTGGCGATGTGTCGGAGAAGTTGTAGTAGATGCTGAACTTGCCACGTTCACGGATATTGTGGGGCTGTACACGTAACTGTACCGCTTACGTCCCGCCTTGTATACGTCACCGCCGATCGTCCCCTCCATATGTAGGTACCTAGTTACATGTGATAAGATGCAAGCGAATTCAGGAACATGGGAAATAACAGCAATTGGAAACGCTCGTACATTTATTCACCTTAAAAACCTTTCTATTGGGAAACCAAAGTTAACAAGCATACTTATCTGAACGCTATCAATGTCCATCTACGTATTATCGTAACCTAAAGGTGATTCCAAATCGGTGACGTAATTCATGTGAACCGCGATCCAGATTTCACTCTTAGCTAGGGCGTAGTACCTGTAGGAGCATCTCATGAACGTAAGGTACTTGCCCATATGGCTTCTAGATAATAACAGGTAGTGTCCGAAATATGTAATACTAAGTAATTATACTACATACAGAATACCAGCGCCGTCTTTTTTAACAATGAAACCCTCGACGGCCTCACTAATTGTCAACAGATTCACCGATATAACGCAAATGGCATTCACGCGGGCATCGTATCTCGCACATCAACGCCGTCTATTTCTGCTTCAGCTGCAACGGTTCTCTCACCAGCCCCTCACTTACATGTGCACTCATACACGTCCACACCCGCACCCCGCTCTCTCAACCTCGGCTGCATTCACTCACCCACCACCCAACTTGAATCATCTTCAAACTCAACAACGTCGATTCACAAACATGACATCCTCTAATCCCACGATCAGCTGCCAGTGCGGCGCCATCGCCTTCCGGGCGCCCACCCCCAAGCCTCTCCAAGTATACTGCTGCCACTGCACCGAGTGCCAGAAGCAATCCGCCTCCGCCTTCGGCGTATCCGCCATCTTCCCGGCCCAGGACCACTGGCCGCCGCTGGACCAGCTCCAGCCCCATCTCGGCCTCTGGACGCGCCCGACCGACAACAGCAACACTCTGCGGTGCTACTTCTGCAAGCAGTGCGGCGTCCGCATCTTTCATCGCTCCATCTTCCCCGATGGGAAGGCCAAGGATACCGTGTCTGTCAAGGGTGGGTGTCTTGAGGGGCTCAGCCTGCAAGGGGCAAGGCATATCTATACGAGGTCGGCTCTTGTGGCCGTGCCGGAAGGGAGTGATCCGGGTAGGCCGAGTTTCTGATCCGATCAGGATGCGACGAGGTGTTGTGAAGACCAGCGTTGGTGCATACTGGGAAACCTACGGCCGAGGAATATACGTCGCTTATATAGTGTCTTGTACACTTATGTAGCTACATGTGTATACGTGACTACCTTCTCTATCGAAGATATAGATATCGTTGCCCCCCCTCTCCCTCCCCCCCCTTTTTGCTCACCTAGACACCGTAGGCGTGGCTGCCGCGAATAGCCCTCCGACGATTCTGCCTCTGGCCCTTCTTACCCGGACCCCTGACGTCCACCACCACAGGTCGGTGGTCCGAGATAAAGATACCATCCTCGTACAGCGTGTTGAGCACGGCGAAGGACTCCCACTCCAGGCCAGCGGGATTCCTGACGAAGAGATGGTCGATCATGCTGTCATTATCCACATTGCTGTCGAAACCCGTAAAGGTCATGTCGTGGCCGTAATGGAGCTCCTGGGGAACAACGTCCCTCACATCATGGAGCCTGGACGCCAGAGTCTGGTACGCCGGATTCTCGGGGTCCGCGTTAAGGTCCCCACCGAGGAAGACGGACGCGCCCTCGTTGCCCGAAGCCCACTCGTCCGCAATGTCGACGATCAGCTCCGCCGACTTCTCCCGGGCGACCTGGCCCCTGTGGTCAAAGTGCGTGCACATGTACACGAACGGCTTTCCCGTCTCCTTGTGCTCGAGCTCGGCGACCGTCACGATCCGCGGCAGCGCAGCGTCCCAGCCGACCGACCCGACGACGTGGGGTGTCTCGCTCAGCCAGTACGTATCCTTCTCCTTGAGCTTCCACTCCTCCGGCCGGTAGAAGATGGGAGAGAGCTCGCCGCCGGTGGCCCCGTCGTCGCGACCGACGCCAACATACTCCCAGCCCTGGCCCAGGTCGGCCTTGATGTCGAGAACCTGGGTGTGGAGGGCCTCCTGGAAGCACAAGAGAGTGTCTGGGCGGCCGGCGAGCTCGTGGGCCAGCTGGCCTGCCACCAGAGGACGGCGGACCGCCCATGGCTTCTCCTGGCCCGTGGGGCTGGTGGCGGCGTAGCGGATGTTGTAGGTCATGAGGCGGACGTCGAAGTCGTGCTGCGGCTTGGCGGCGGCGAGGCTGGCAAGGCCGCCGAGGAGGATGGAGTTTGCAATCTTCATGTTTTATGCTGGCCGCCGATGGTTCTCAACGTTTGGAAAGACCTAAAGGACCTGTATCGCTCTCAAGATCCCATGGTGATGTCCTTCACTCCTTGCCCCCCCCCCTCCCCTTTTATACATGCAATGCGGCAGGTAGGCATCCTCACCCGAACTGCCCTCACCCCCTAGCAAGCCAGCTCGCCATTTTCGAGCCAGGTTGTTTTTCCCACGTGCGATGCGTCCATGATCCATCTCGACAGTTGGTTGCGACCTTGGCGTCCATACTGTTATGACCGAATGCAACACGGCCGGCGGAGGAGGGGGAGGGGCCGCAAACCCCCGTCGGCGCAGGAGCACGTGGGGATGGGCCACGGGGCCTATTTGCCAGCCACCTGTGGTGTTGAGATTTGAGAGCCCCGTTGGGGGCGAGGCCGCGCAGGCTCGGCAGAAGGCCCGGCAGGAAGGGGAGGAGAATGTGATCTTTCCGGATCGGGCTATCATCTAGAAGTTGCTCATTTCTAATGTTGGAATGCTCGGTCGCTCCTGGGCTGCGGGCGTTTATACGGGAGGGTACTCGACCCAGGAGGAGAGGGGTAGGTAGTGGAGGTGGACGGGTATTGCAAGCCACGTGCGGAGAAGTGCCGGTCGGGATTTGTTGAAGAGGTCATGAACCATGCCAGGGTCCAGGGGGTTGATGCATGTGGTTATGTATTGAGACTGGACTACTAGAGGGTAATACTACTTGTAGTACCAGTATGCAAGGGCCCTTGAGCTGCACTTGCTGGGTGCGGCGTGTAAGCCGAGGGATGTAACTTTGACCTGCAATTAACACTCGTAGATTATCCATGCTGACGAAGGGTATATATGAGAAGGATCACCGTCATCCAAGGAAAATATATATATATATATATACGCACGACGGTGTTCCAAAGAAGAGACAAGTCCTCGGTAGGAGTCGACGCAGGGTAGATAAATAAGAGAGAGTAAGAGGATAAAAGGTAACCTAGTGTAAGTGGCTAGGTAGTTCACAACCTGAGCGTTCTATGCACGATAGAGGCAAAAAGAGCAAAAAACGGACCAAATAAGGGTTCCAGTCGAAAACGAGTGTCTGGTTAAAGGTTATTCCGGGCCATTCAAGCTTGAGCAGAATGCCGGGTTCTTAAGGTATAATAATACGAGTAGTACCTACGAGAGTATACCCCGATGCCCGAGTTCTGCTAGCAAACTGTGAAAAAAGTGCCCCGCAGGTGGACAGGCGGCACAGGACAGGCCAGGCCCACTAATTACTACTAGTATGTATTGCCACTTAAAACTTCCACAATGCCAGGAAATTCATCTTCCGGACTTCCACCCGTCATCAACCACCAACACTTAATATCACATATCACCACCACCTTCAGCCTCCATCATGGGCAATCATTTTCCGCCAGCCGCACCGTCGTCCAACGACATGCTGTCTCGACCTCATCATCGGACCATGAAGGCACCTCATCCCCACCTCCAGACCACCATCTCCGAAACATGATACCCGCATGGCTGCCGCCCTCGCTCTTCGCGGCTTGTCGTCGGCATTGTGAGGGCTGGATGTTTGGTTCAGAACTTCAGAACCCCTCCCCCGTTTACGCTTTTACTCTTCCGAGCCCGCGGGGTCCTAGGCACATAGTACGTACTTACTCAATAGATGCCCGAGTAGTATTTATACCTGATGCCTCCGCCGTCATGATGGCCACCTGGAGCTCCCGAGAGTTCGACCTTGTATCTCAACCTCCCTACCCACCACAACACAAGACACAATGCCTTCTGTGAAGCGTGCCATCCGCATCGCCGGCTCGTCCGGCGGCTTCTCTGACCGCCAGCGCGCCATCGGCGACCTGGCCAAGAACTGCGACATCGACTGCATCATCGGCGACTGGCTCTCCGAGTGCACCATGACCCTGCACGGCGCCCAGAAGCAGGAGAACGAGAAGCGCCGCAAGGCCGGCGCCCTCAACGAGGCCGAGACACAGGGCCTCTTCGACCCCACCTTCCTGGTCAAGCTTGCCCCCGCCCTGCCCTACCTCAAGGCCAAGAATATCAAGGTCGCCGTCAACGCGGGCGCCAGCGACACTGGCCTGCTGGCGCAGCTTGTCGAGGAGGAGGTCAAGAAGCAGGGTATCGACCTCAAGGTCGGCTGGGTCAGTGGCGATGAGGTGACCGAGACGGTCAAGAGGATGTATGCGAATGGCGAGGAGTTCCCCAGCCTGATGAACGGCAAGCCGCTCAAGGAGTGGGGCCACGAGATCATCTCGGCGCAGTAAGCAAGCAACAACAGCCCTGGCTTCCTAATCTATCTCGTGTCTGACCTTGATGTCAGGTGCTATCTGGGCGGCGCCGGTATTTGCGAGGCCCTCCGTCAGGGCTGCGACATCGTCATCTGCGGCCGCGTGGCCGATGCTGCCCCTACCATCGGTGCTGCCATGTGGTGGCACGGCTGGGACCGCGAGACCGATCTTGACCAGATTGCCGGCTCCCTGATCGCCGGACATCTGATCGAGTGCTCCTCCTACGTCTGCGGCGGCTACTACTCTGGCTTCAAGAGGCTCATGGACAAGTGCGAGAACATTGGCTTCCCCATCGCCGAGGTCGAGCACGACGGCACCTGCATCATCTCCAAGGAACCCGGAACCGGCGGCGAGGTCTCCGTGGGCACTGTCGCCTCCCAGCTGCTCTACGAGATCCAGGGCCCCCTGTACTACGGCTCCGACGTCACTGCCGACCTCGAGGGTATCGTCATGAAGGACATCGGCAAGGATCGCGTCTCCGTGACCGGCGTCAAGGGCCTCCCCGCCCCTTCCACAACCAAGGTCGGCCTGACCGCCTGGGGCGGCTACCAGGCCGAGTTCCACTACTACCTCGTCGGTCTCGATCTCGAGGAGAAGGCCGAGTGGACCGAGAGGCAGATCCGCCACTCCATCGGCGACGCCGTCAAGGACCTCACCTGCCTCAAGTTCAGCCTCAACGGCTACAGCCCCGAGAACCCGCGCGACCAGGAGGTCTCCACCGTCGACTTCCGCATCTTCGTGCAGACCAAGAACAGGGACCTCGTTGACAGCTTCACCCTCGACGTCCCCGGCTTCAACCGCTGGTGCATGGAGAACTTCCTGCAGAGCTGCCCCGGTGCGTCCCTGCACAATGACCAGCGCCAGAGCGAGGGCAAGGAGTTCTACGAGTACTACGTCACCCTCCTCCCGCAGTCCGAGGTCAAGCACCAGGTCGAGCTGCCCTGGCTCGGCAAGTCCATCGACATCCCCGTCCAGAAGAACGTCACGACCTACCCCCGCGATCAAAAGTCCTACGAGACGGAGGATCCCGTCGACCTCGAAAAGTTCGGCCCCACCACCCGGGGCCCGCTCGGCTGGGTCGTCGGTGGGCGCTCCGGCGACAAGGCATCCGACGCCAACGTCGGCTTCTACGTCCGCCACGATGACGAGTGGGACTGGCTGCGCAGTATCCTCACCATCGACAAGATCCACACGCTGCTCGAGCGTAGCAACAAGGGTCGCAAGATCGAGCGCTTCGAGATTCCTGGTATCCGCGCTGTGCACTTCCTTCTCCGCGACCACTTGGATCGCGGGTTCAACTCGACGAGCGAGTATGACACGCTGGGGAAGAATCTGTGCGAGTATCTTCGTGCTAAGCACGTCGATATTCCGAACAAGTTTTTGCGCCGTGGGCGGTTCTAGATGGGGGGAGATGTTGTGTGAAGGGAAAACGTGTAACGAGTGGATGGGGTTGGTGCTTGAGATAGGTATCATAATGACTTGTAAAATGACCCACGAATTCTTGATCTATAAAGAGACTACTGCGATTCTGCTTGTGTTCAGGGGCTTAAGCTCGTCCACTACCACCCACGGACATCCAGATGACGTCGCGCCACTTCTCACCCTCCCACCCCAACATCAGATCAGACTTGGATGGCCTTGAGGAACGCCTTACTCTCGTATCCGTCGTTCACCTTGGCCAGGGGAACCAGATACGCGTCATCTTGCGTGCTCTGCAGCCAGTTGATGTACCGCCGAGCCACCTGCAGCCACCTCGATCTCTCCGCGTGACTGGCACCCTGGCCTTCCCACACCCAGACAGCCTGTCCAGCATCATCCAGCAGGAAGACATCGTTGGGGTCCAGGTCTCCCTTGGAAACGCCCGGCCCATCCTTGACGAGGTCAAACTGCAGCTGTCCCGAGGCGTCGCTCAGACGGAACAGCCTTTTAGTCTTCACACCCGACGACGGAGGTGGCCGGTCGTGCGACGACGTCAGAGGCCGGCACTGCCTGAAGCCTTCCCTCGGCGTCTCGTCGTCACCGCCGAGCATTTCCACCACACGCCGCGACCTCGCCTCCGCCTGGGCAAGTACCTCGACGTCAATGTGCTTCGCGAGGGTCATGTCGTGCACCACCTGCGCGGCCTTGGCCTTCTCCATGGGGCTGCAATCTTTACCCTGCCACACCCAGATCTTGTCCCCCTTGTCCAGCACGAAGACGTCCCCATCGTCCAGGCTTCTCCACGTGGGCTCCACCTCGTACACGACCACTCCGCGGCCGCCCGCGGGGTTCGTGAAGACGCGCAGGAGTGTCGTTATTTCTTCCTTGGTAGGCTCCTCGACGTGGCGGAAGCCCGAGCGCACCCCGCCGGAGCGTATGGACAGCGTAGGGAACAAGGCCAGGAACTCATCCGACGGGGCGCGCTGCACTTCCCTATGCTGCGCTGCCGCACCGCGGAGGAACTCATCCAGCTCGACGGTCTTGTACGCCGCCGTCCCGGCCTCATCCTGCGTCGTGTGAGCACCAAGCCAGAAGAAGATATCGTGCCCCAGCTTGCTGTTCCCGCCCTGCCCGACCTGGTACGAGTGGAGGACGATGTAGCTATCGCCGTCGTAGAACTGGCCGTGCCGCTCGGCGGGCCAGGCCACCACTTGGAATTGCTCGATGCGCCAGACGCGCAGGCCGGCTTCCCGGCCCACGCGGCCGTCATTCCAGGCGGGCTCTGCCGAGGCGGACGTGTACTTTACGCGGTGGTCGATGTCGGAGCCTATGAGCTCGACGTTGCTGTCCTTGATGTCGTATTCCTTGGGGTGGACGAGGCCTACGTTTGGAGGCATGGTGGATGGTGTGGTATGTGTGTGCGTGTGTGTGGGTGGGTGATGGATGTTGTGTGCTGCTGGCCGGGCTTTGCGGAACTGACAGTTACGAGCAACTCGGATCCTTTTTGGAATTGATGCTGTGATGGGGACGGGCGAGAGTGAGATTGATGGCGAGATGGGATGTATAAGTGGGTGTAAATGCCATGCATGTGCGGGGAGGTTTCGGATCTGCCGTCTGACCCCACCTCAGCGGCGCCCCGTTGGCCAAAAGACGATGAGGCCGTAGTATGCTGCTGCTGCGATCACTCACACGCTGTCCATTATACACAAGTGGGTATTCTTGATTGAAGGATGCTTGGAATCATGGGCTCGTTTCTCGTTATCGCCAGTTCTCGACCCCCCATTCCCCCCCTTTTTCCGCCCGCAGTCGTCATCTTCCCAAGTTGTTCAAAACGCTGCCCGTCATGACCGCTATCTCGCGATCCCAGTTCCCCGGAGCTTTATCCTTGCCCCTGACCGCCGACAGAGCGTTTGGCGGCTGGCAGCCCCTGGCCACGGCCTGGCGGATGGCCTCGCCGACGCTGGTCTTGTTCGACTTGAGCGTCCGCGCAACCACGCCGCCCCGGTTGACAATATCCTGGACTCGGCCGGTTAGGCTGCCGGCCATTGTCCGCCAGTAGTATGAAGGTAGGGAAGACGTCTCGAGGTGCGCGAGCAGGGACTGCAGGAGGGGGACTTGGCCCAGCTGCTGGGCGCCTGCGGGTAGGAGAGGGTGCGAGGGTGTTTTTGTGGCCTCTAGGACGATTTCCAGAGAGACGATGTTCTGACACTTGGCAGTGACCTCGGCCAGAGACTTGTCCAGCGTGGGGAGCTGTCCCAGTGACCTGGACAGGGTGGTGACGCCGCTCTGCAATGCTGTGCGGATGTAGGATTCGAGAGCCTGGAGGAGGAACCGGGGCGTCCATTTCTCCAGCTTGGTCCCCAGAATCGGGGACAGGAGATACAGCGCCGTCATGGCAGACGCCATCCTGGCCCGGACCTCTTCTCCCTGCGAGAAGGGCATGGAATTGGGTATGGAGAACTCGCGGACGATACGGTCCGAGGCTTCGCGGACGGCACGCTCGATGGGGTTGATGAGGGTGTCCTGGAGACTCCGGACGGCATCCACGCGATTCAGCCCGTGGCCTTCCTGGCCGGGTGCCTTCTTCTCTAGGATCTCCCTCAGCGAGAGTATGGTGTACGAGCAGCGCACCAGCGCGCCATGGTCCTCGGCGGTGCCGCCGGAGCGGCCGAGCTCTGAGTACTGAATCTCCAACTGCCTGCCCAGTTGCAGACACCTCCCGGCAGCGCGGCCGAGACGCAGTGTCTCCCAGAGACGCAGGGACACCTGCCGGACCTCGTCGGCCTCGGCGTGCTTGTCGATGACCTCGCGCTCGAGCTGCCTGTAGCTGTCGTTGAGGCTCTTGATCTGGGCGTCCAGCTCGGCGATGATGCGCTTGCTGGCAGTGGTCTGGTCGCGGGTGTGCTGGAGCAGGGGGATGGCGGAGCGTGTCGTGAGGACGTCGATGTGCGAGTCTACCTCCTGGGCGTCGAAGAGGACGCGGGATAGGGGCGTGGAGAGGTCGAGGGGGGAGTCGCTGGGGTTGTTGGTCGAGACGACGAGCGAGTTGGCGAAGGCGGCGGGGCGGAAGTCGGGGGAGAGGAAGGTCTCGTAGTCGACGTAGGAGGGCTCGTCGTCTTCGTCTTGGGAGACTGTGGTCATCTTGGGCGGATTGTGTGCCGGGGACAGGCACTGGTGGTGGTTAATGGCTACAGCTGGTGCAGGTACCTACTCGTACTAATATTACCTGAGTAGTAGTCTGTACCCCAAGTGAAATGAAGCCCTGAAGTACAGCTTTACATAGTGGGTCAACCTTTGCAATTGGTGGTGACTAGGTGGTGAAAAGTGGGGTGGTGACAAAAATCGAGGGAACATTTAAATCCAGGGAACATTACGTCAGCCAGAATTTCCCGGAGATGCCATCATGATTCAGTCGCTGTCAATTTTTGCCAAGAAAACAAAACCCCCCCCCCCCCCCCCCCCCCCCCCCCCCCCCCCCCCCCNCCCTCCCCCCACCACCCGCCCCCGTCCGACCCGAACGCGGCATCGCCGGAAGTGCCGATCTCGTTTTCTCGCTTTCCGGCTTCCCGAGATACGCCCACCTGCAAACAAACAAACAGCGCATCATCCTCCTCTCAACACTTTCTCGCCCTGTCTTTTCTTTTCTTCCTTTCCGTGTCCTCTTCTCGTCCGCGGCAGTTACCAATTGATTGCCCTCGCGAATCTCCCTCGGATGGGCGTCCCTCCCTGCTCGGTCTTGCTCCGTTCTCCTCCCTCGATATCAAGACACTCGAATTTGACCCTCGAACCTGAAGAAGACGTTTCTCTCGGAGCGGACGGATACACAAAAGACCCGCCTCACTGGCAGGCTGGTCTCCCTGCATGATGGATTCCCTCACCCTCAATGCGCGCGAAGAGATACGATGGCCCGAGATACCATACCCGGCCGGCGACAATGACACCGACACCGTCTTCAGCGGCAACCACTTCAACCTCACCGTCCTCACCGACTACGAATACAGGGTCTACGAGAATGGCACCATATCCAACGGCTCCAAGTGCTACCTGACCTTTGAGCCTTATACTTTCGTCGATCTCATCGGCATCAACGGTACCTTCGTCAACGGCACCAGCTGCCACACCGCCATCGAGCCCATCGGTGCCCGCTCACTCACCGGAATCATCATGGCCGCCCTCTTCGGCGTAACCCTCGTCCTCGTCTTGACCTGCCTGGCTAAGCACGGCCGCCAATACCTCCCCCGCGAGAAGCGCTTCTACCCCATCGGTCGCCGCTGGCAGTGGTATTGGGCCTGCTGGGTCTGTGCCTGTGCCCTCATCAGCTTGTTCATGAACATCGACGTCGATCGTTTCAGGGTCCAGGGCCTGCCGTTGATCGTCACCGTCTTCTTCTGGTATCTCATGTGCATGGGCACCATGGCCCTGACCTGGGAAGCTGTTCGGCACTGGGCGAGCTGGCTGGAGCGGCAGTACCTCGACCCGGATCCTTTCGCCTTGCGCGAGGATGACAGACGTGCCAAGGTTGAGTTCTACCTGCCACTCTGGTTCTATCTTCTGTTCTGGATGGTCCGTACTCCCCTGCTTCCACGTGGTCTTTTCCGTCGCAAGTATGCGCTAACCGGCGTTGTAGAACTTCTTCCTCGTCATCCCCCGTAACTGGTCCTTTGTCCAGAAGCAGAACTCCCCCGAGCAGGAGGCTGTCGTGGCGGAGCCAAGTGCCACCAGCGTGCGATTCAAGGTCGGCGGCTTCTTCCTCGTGGCCGCCTGGCTCACCATCTGCTTCTCCCTCCGCCACTCGATCAAGCACTACAAACCCCGCAATCGCGGCATAGTCAACCGCACCTTTGGCCTCTTCCAGGCCATACCTCTCCGCTTCCTGCTCATCGTGCCTCTCAGCCTCAGTGTCGTCGCATACCAGGTCCTCATCTCCTTTGACTACAAGTACTCATTGATGAGGGCGGATGGCCCGGTGGGCGTGATATATGGATGGGGCTACGGAAGCCAACTCGTCATCCTCTGGGTGCAGATCGCCTATGGTTTCGCAAGCCCCAACGAGGACAAGGAGCTCATCAGGCAGAGGAGGGTACGCGGCGACACACTCGACCGCGACCTTGGTATCGTCAGGCGACCAGCCTGGTGGCGCCGCGTCAAGGGCGAGCATCTCGTCGGAACCTTCCGCGACAAGCTGCTCCGCAACGTCCAGGAAGTCGGACAAGGAAAGGGAGCAGCAGTAGGCCGACGAGAGGAGGGAGACATGGAGCGAAACATCCGTGAGGACATGCAACGTGAAGCCAGGGACGAGGATGGCGGGTACGAGATGCGCAGCTACGGCAGCAGCAAGGGCGAGCAGAATCCCCGTGTCGACAGGGCTGGCGTGGGTAGCCTGAGTCGCAGCCCGACAACTACCTTGGCCGCCGACCCCGAGTCGCACCGGGTTCTGACCATGGCCTCTGGGCTCCTCTTCCCGGATCCCGACGAGGCGCAGCGCAGGGAGCGCGAGGCCGAGGCGGAGCGCCAGCGCCGCCTGGCGTTTATCCAGGAGGACGGTCCTCCTCCGCCTTCCTACTACGATAGCGCGTACGACCGCGGGCGGGCCAACAGCTCGGCGGGTCGACCAGGTTCGAGCGAGCGAAGCAACAGCACCGCCACAACGCAGTCCATCAACGCTCCGCCGACACAAATACGCAGCATGTTGGATATCTAGACAAGATTACACGCTACGATCTTACGTTCGCAAAAGAGTTGATATGTGGGCACGCTATATTTTGGGCATTGTTCCAGGGTTCCATGGCGTTGTTCTCGGAAGATTTGGGGTTTTTAGATTCAGGCGCAATTTGGTGCAATGTTGTCTTCTCTCCTCATACTGTCTCTCTTTCTGGGCATCACATTGGGTCATGACTTGTATTGTGTCACGGCCTGGGTCAACTGGTCTTGGGTTCAGGCTCGGAAGGCGTCACGTCACATTGGTCTTGGTCCCTCTTGGGACCCGACGGTATCAGTTCCAGGTTCAGATATTTTGCTTATAGACAATGATCATATTACGGATCGAGGGGCGTCACTTCTTTTGTCATTTGCAGAACGCGCCCTAAACTCAAGTTCGAATCATGCTTCCAGGGCGACAAGATAGGTCAGCGGATGGTGAGCCTCCTACAGAATGTAGGATTCTGACCGGCTGATAAACAACCCTCATCACCGAGGGTAGTAGTACTAAGACGCACTTCTTCGCGGCTTCCCCGTCGCCGCTATTTGTCTCGTGTGTTAAACATAAGCCGCATCGCTATATTTGATGCCGGGCGGGCAATCAGCTGGGGGCAGGCAAGGTCCGTAGATGGCCGAGCCAGGTCGTGCATCCCAGGGAGCCTTAACAGTCGTCTGATCTTGCATATTTGTCGCAAACGCGTCTCGAATAATGCCATCGTTACTACCTTTGTCCTTCTCTTGCTGTCGTTACGCATGCATGAATATACCAGTAAGAGTTCTCGCCCAAGTCCAGGGGGAAAAGCAACGCCATCGCTCCAACGCAAAACAAAGGAACCCAAAAGACCAGAGTAAAGGGCCCAGCTTACATACACACGCAACTCTCCTGAAAAGCCCTCGGAAAATATCATCACGGGACAGATATATAGCATTTTTTGAATAAGTCCTTCAACCTATTCGGGCTTGAGAGTCGGCTTGATCTTGGCGTACAGCGTCGTGTCGTAAAAGTTATAGTTGGGGTCAAACTGGCAGAACGGGTGGTGCGACAGGAGGACATCCGCCGTGGGTCGGTCGAATGGGTTTCTGCGTCCTGTTAGCCCGCGAAGGAAGAGAGAGGGGAGATCGTCGGGAGAGGGGGGTCACAACTCACACTTGGAAACAGTCCATCATAAAAGCCACCGGCAGCGGCCCAATCGTCTCCTGAATCTCCTCGGGGATAGGCGGCGTCTCGCCATTCGCAATCTTGTATATCGCCCCCACGGCCTCCTCCTGGCTCCACGGCCTCCTCCCAGCAAACATCTCCAGCACCACGCACCCGAGGCTCCATATGTCCACTTTGGCGCTGTACCCCTCGCCCTGGGAGCGAATCACCTCGGGCGCCATCCAGAAGACGGACCCCTGCATCGAGTTGGTCTTGTCGTTGCCGTAGATGTTGTCCGTCTTCTTCGATATGCCAAAGTCGCTAATCTTGCACGTCCCGTCCACATCCAGCAGGATGTTGTCCGCCTTCAGGTCCCGGTGCAGGATGCCCTCGCGGTGTAGGTACGCCAGCCCCGCGAGCGTCTGCCGCGTCAGCGACGACACCACCGACTCCTCGAAACGCCCGTGCTTCCTCAGACACGAGCCTATGCTGCCTCCCGGGATGTACTCCAGGAAGATGCTGATGCTCGTCTCCTTGCGCTCGCAACCCAGGTACTGCACGATGTTGATGTGGTCCAGGTGCTGCATCGTGTCGATCTCCTGGTCCAGCGCCGCCACCATCTCGCGCATCTTGGCCTTGTCCCCGCCCGCCGCCCGTGGGTTCACCTCGACCTCCTTGACCGCCAGAAACTCCGTCGTCGTCGCATTCATGCCCAGGTACACGCGCCCGTACGTGCCCTTGCCGATGAGCTGGCCCTTGAACCACCTAAACGTCGTCTGCCGCTTGAGGCCCGTGTCCTTGTTGTTGTTATTGCTGGGCATGGGTGGCAGGCCCGTCATGCTGCCGCGCTCAGGGCGGATCTGCACAATGTTGGCGTTGAACATCTTGGTGCTCTTGCGCCGCATGATGTTTGGGTTCTCGCTGCCGGGGTTGCTCGTCGGCGGTCTCCCGTAGTTCTGCGACGTCCTCGTGTATCGTCTGTTGGCCACCTCGCGGATAGACTTCATACGACCCAGACCGACGGATCGTCGCGCATTGCTGGATTTGTTCGCCAGAGTACCAGTCGCCTCGTTGGCCTTGAGTGTCGACTCATTCGAGCCCAGCGTCCCCTCCACGCTGTACGTAGACTCTGGCCGTTCGGTGTTCGCAGCCGTCGAAGGTCCAGCAACAGGAGCAGTCGGACCACCGAACGGATCGACGCCCTCTTCAACCTCCGGAATGGGTGAAGGGCCCGCCTCCGATTCGTCGACCACGATCTCGTCGAGATTTACGTTCGGGAAGAAGTCATCCAGGTTGCTCAGCAGGGCTTCCGTGGGAGGCCTGTTTGCCCAGACATTCTGCTCCTTGAAAGACTTCCTCCGGCTGATCTTGCTCTCCTTATCCTCCGATTCATCCGAGTGAGGCGTACGGGGCGTACGATGGGAGCTGCTCCCGGCCCCGCGGCCGCCGTCATCCCTGTCGTCGGCGGCGAACGTCTCGAATGACACCGACTGCCTCTTTTTCGACTTGGGAATGTCGAGGCTCAAGCTCGGCTGTTTGCCATGCGCTTTACCCGCGCCCATTGCCTTGCCCTTGTTGTTCCTACCCGCAAGCGGGATGGCGAACAGGCCGTCATCCGAGTCGTCGCTATCATCAGCCGGCCGCATCGGTGCCGGTCTTCCCGGAGGCCGAGATTGGGAGGAACTAGCCCGATGGCCTAGCCCTGGTCTCTGTTGGCCGCCAGATGAGTCGCCTGGGAAGGTCGAACGGGATACTGCACCCGACTCAGGCGGGGTCATAGAACGTGCTGTAATCATTTTAGCATCATCGTCATCCATCGGGGCCTCGGGCCAGCACATAATCGGGAGTTGCTTACCTGGCTCCAGGGATCTATCATGCGAGTTCATCGGCTGCGTCATGACTCTACGAGGCGAAGTCGGCTTGGACGCGCTCGCCGACGACTGTCCTACAGCCCCGAAGCTCCTCCCCATGCCCACCAGCACGGACGCGATGCCGCCGGACGGGGGATACATCGCAGCCTTGTCGCTATTCTCCGACGGTTCTTCCGTGGCCTGAGGATGCCGGGGCGTGGGATACCCATCGGTACTCCCGTTCGATCGACGCTGCTTCCCTGGTTTCCTCAGCGACTCCACCTTTGTCAAGGTAGCAGAGGGCCCGCTGGGAGGCGCCGGTGGTCGTCGCTGCGGCAGGAACGGGTCCCTCTTCTCTGCAAAGGGTGAATTACGAGGCTTGTCAAAGTCCACGGGCGTGCCCACGATGATGGGGCTCTCCAGCTGGCTGGCCTGGCCCCTCCGTGCGTTGTACTCGCGCTGCCTGCGATCCTGGCTTTCGCTAGTTGCCACCGGAGAGGCATCCTTCTCAGTGGCGGTCTTGGATCCTCCACCCATGGTGTTCGAGCGTGAGCTTGGCGGTGAGGAGCTAGAACGTAGCCGCCCGCTGGTGCCATCGTAGGTATCATCATCCCGGCTGGCGCCCGACGGCACGTACCCAGGTCCAAGCCCGGGTGATAACGACGCGGGCACATCCGAAGTGGCCGAGAGAACAGGACGGCTGCCGCTGCCGCTGGTCGGAGGGCCAGGCGTGACAAAGAACTTCAGGGATCCAATAGTATCGGCGTGTGTCCGCTTTGTGGTTAGAAGTTTCTGATCGTCCAGCGATTCCGTATGCTCAAACGTGCCAAGCTCAGTCCGGTATATGGCAGCATTTGCATAGTCACTCAGCCCGAGATTCATGCAAATATCGCGGCGAATCTCCGCCGCCGTATTGGCACCCGTGACGTCGCACATTCGGTACGTCCAATAATCCATGGTGACGAGCACGTATATCCGCGTCGAACGGACGTGCTTGCCAGCCATGTCACCCCCGGGCCTGGGCAGATGACTGTCGCTGGCCATGGCCGCGCGATGGGGAAAGGACATCATATTGGGCGGCGACTTGCCATCGTATCCCGGCGAGTCACCGTCCTCGGGAGACTGGAACTCGCCCACCTTCTTATTCTTCTTCCAAAAGCGCGGGAAACTCCTCGAATCCCTCGCAGACTGCGGCGGCTCGGAGCCAGCTGAGCGGTCCCCGGGCTCATGCGGCGACTGTCGTGACCGGCCGGCCAGGATGCTCTCGAAGTTGGTGAGTTGCGCCTGCGCATCGGGTGGCAGGCCCGACCCATAGTGAGCTATGTTCGAGGACGTAGAATCCGTGCTGTTCCGTGAACGGTGGGAGAATTTGGCCTGGTTGGGCGAGGCGGAGGACATGGCGAGTACGGGACTTCCGTGGGGGCTGTCGTTCCGCCCAGCTTGACCGCGGAAGGGACCGCCGTCGCCCATCTCGTTCAGGTTGGGACTGCCGCGGCGTCCGCCGTCGTTGCTCAGGTTCTTCAGCATGCCCCTATGGTTTGCATCGGATGCCAGCGTGCTGCTCGGTGCCCGTGTCTGCGAGAATGGCGTCTGGTCGAATGTTAGCAGATTTGAAATGATGATATTGTAGTGGGACGGACTCACATTTGGTGAACCCCCTGGATCTGTTCCAGCACTAGGAAGACTTGACGGGTATTGCGCGCCCGAAGTCGACTCCTTACGGCTGTGGGAAGCCATGACCTCAACCTGTTTATCAGAGACAGCACTCCTGATCAGCTTCCGCAGCCGCCGGGCCTCGTCTCTGTGCTCCCTCTCGGTCGCCTTATCCCACAGCTTGCCGTTGTCCTGGCAGATCTGCTGGAGGCGAGGGTACACCTGCTCGTGCATGATGGAGAATTTGCCGCGGCCGCGGTGGGTGAGCCCAATGTCCAGGAACTCGGAGCCGTGGATGTTGAGCGCCTTGAAGGTCTCCTGCCACTCGTTGGAGAACTGGTGGCTCGCCAGCCATATCAGGACGGTGTCGAGAGGCCACTGGGCGGCCACGTGCGGCGGTATCGAGCTTCCAGCGTCGGATCTGTTGTTCGCATCACTTCTCGGCTGACTGCTGCCCGTCCGGGGCCTCGATCCGTAGTCGTCCATCGGTGTCGTGGTGGCCGTATCAGGCCCGTTCTGCGGTGCCGACGCCAGCCACGATGACGCCTGCGAGGGCAGAGTGGACGCTGAGTCCTCGCGGCCGAAACCAGGAATACCGGGAATGTCACCGATGGTGTCGCCGGTGGGCACATACGTGGCGGTCATGCCGTTGGATGCCTGTGCGGCCATCTGCGCGTGCAACTGGGGGTTGTACGGCTGGTGAGGACCCGGGGGCGGCGGTGGGACATAGCCCGGGCGGTTGGTGTACATGCTGCCAAAGGTGCCGTGCCATGACGACTGCTGCTGGCCTGGGGGCGGGGGCGGTGGAGGGAGCATGGTGGCCGGGGCGCCGGTGCCCTGACCTGGGGTGTATCTCGGTGGCGGCGGCGGAAGGTTCATCATGGTGCCCATCTGGGGCCCGGCGCCTTGCATGGGAGGAGACATGAGCGGCGGAGGTGGAGGGACTGGGTAGTTCCTCGAGGGATCGTTGGCCCCGCCATGTCTCTGGGCGCCGCTTTGGTACATGGCTGGCAATATATCGAGGAAGAGGAGGAGGAGGAGGAGGAGGAGGAGGGGTCCCCTCCGTCAACGGTTCGAGGTCCGGCAGCAAAAGCGGTTGGTCGAGATCACGGTCTCGATGTCTCGGGAGCTGTCGATCGGCGCGGGTGGGCGGACGTCACTCTGCGGGAAGGAATCGGCTTGCTATCGTAGATCTCATGGGTTGCGGTTTGCGCAGCTGTCCTGTTCAGCAATGGCACGGGGGAGATGGCCGGGCAACGATGCGAAGACCGGGGGCCGAGCTCTGGACGCGAACTGTCGTCAATGCGTCGCTCGCCAACATGGATCGGGGGATCTCGAAGGCACCAGCCGAGCCCAACGGAATGAGCTCTTCTGGGGCGTAGCTTGGCCCGTTCAATAGAGCCAAATCAAAAGCGCCAAGGGCAGGAAATGGTGTGTCATCCAGAACAGAACCGTTGAGGAACAGGAAGTCTTCGCCAGCAAAACCAAGATCCATTCTGCTACCAGGTCCCAGAGGGTCCAGCCAACGTCGCAGAATGGCGGGCGGAGACCAAGACAAGGCCTCTCTTCAAGGGCGGTGGAGCAGGAGCTTTGCTCATTGCAGGGGTGACCAAAGGGTCGTGGGGCGATACGGGCGTCTGGCGAGCGACGTGACTGGCCCAGCGGGTTTCATCCCCTGCAGACATTGGCTTTATCGCTTCTTATCGCTGGGGTGAACCCGCCCTCGTGTTTGGCGCGTCGGCGCTTAAGGGTCGCTGTTAGTGCTGACTTTACCGCTGTTGAGTTGGAAGGTCGGTACGTCCGTAGGTGGCCTAGCCAATGGAGAGGCGCGAATCAGAGAGAGTCGAGGACTACTGTACCAATGGGCCAGGGACGACAGGTCAGACACATGCACGTTGTCTGTTTGGGGAGCCATAACGCCAGCTTTGTGAAGATACCCGCATGTATACGAGAGCTTCGTTCTTTGCACATAGAATCACTGCAGCAAGCCCCATCGCCAACTTGTCCGTTCATCGCCGCTAATGGAGCCAAAAGTCTGCATGCTTACACCCGGGACGGCGTACTCGTACCTATAAATCTCTAGGTAGTACGTATATTAATCCTTATTTAGTACTGATACCTTACCTTCAACGCTAATACTCCTCCGTATATCGTATCCTGCCGACGCGGTTACATCGCACCTCTGCAAGTATCCCAAACCACCAACGCTGCATATCTATGCTATATAATATACCATCCGCTAGAATGAGTAAGTATGCCTCTGTATCCGTATATCGCTGATAACCCTGATAAGAAACACTCCTCCTCCTCCTCCTCCTCCTCCTCCTCCTCCTCCCCTTCAAGAAACGGCACAACCCAACAAAGCGTCGCTTACATCACGTTGCAGTTCCACCCGTATCCAGTTAGACACTGCTCCAGGTATCCCGCCTCTTCAGCCGAACCCTGAGGCACATTGTGCTTCCTCACCAGCCCGACGACCGTGAGGTCCTGCTTGCCCTCGGGGTGCCACCACTTCAGCTTCTGCAGCGGCGTCCCCTCATCATCGTCGGTGCTAATCTCCCATTTACCCGCCGAGACCGATACATCGCTGATGTCCTTGGGGAAATGGAACTCTGGCAGGAACACCACCGTCGGCGCTCCCTCGGTAGCTGCTCTCGGGGCCGTGAGCTTGAGGGTGAAGGTGCATTGGCGGAGGTCGAAGCCGTACTCGTCCACATCACCGGCCACAAAGGTCGGGGTGGGCCGTACGAATGCCTCGGCGGCGCGGTATCCCGGCGCGTTGGTGAGTTCGGGGTCCTTCCCTGAAGGCTCAGAGCTGATGGACGGTGAGGTGAGCGTGCGTTGGAGGTTTCCCGGCGTCACCGTCCCGTCTTCGGGCTTGGGCGAGGAGGTCTGATCCGCCGAGATGTGCTCGGGAATGGCGGAGAGCGTGGGGACGCTGTCGTCGAGAGAGAAGATGGATAAATCTTCCCCGTTCCACTGGTCGCCCCACTGGTGGTCGTTGTTGGTTGAGTAGAGCCAGAGGCAGTGCCCTTCTAACCGAGCGCCCTCAACGGCAAAGTAGTTGGCATCCAGCGCGGCCGACTGGCTCGAATAGTCTCCCGTCTTGTAAGCCTTCTTGTCGTCCATGTCGTAAGGGATGCCGAACTCGGTCAGGATGCAAGGGTGGTTGCCTGTCCGCTCCCTCCCTTCCTCCTGGAGGAATTTGAGTTGGTCCCTCAGACAGTTGCGGATCGCCGTCTCGCCAATCTTGATGGCAAACGCAGGGTGCCAATACTTCCCACGCAGCACTCCCACGACGTCCACATTCCACGTGCTGTTCCAGTGCTTCGTCATGAGGGTAATACCGTCGTAGTAGTGCGGCGTGAAGACCATGTTGGGGTCGTCGTCGGGCGTGCCCTTGATCTTGGGCGGGATCTCTAGTGTGGGGAACTGCATGAGCATCATGCAGTCCTTGTGGATGCTGCGGCACGACTCCTTGAACCTGCGCCAGAAGTCCATGAAGTACGTGTTGGTGAATTCGGGGTAGTCGATGGCCTTTCCAGTATGGGGGTTCTTGGAAAAGTAATCCTTTTTTAGCAGAGTGTCCGTTGACGGGTCCCAGACGCCGTGCTGTGCCCAGATACACTCGCCCATCTTCCAGCCCCGATCGCGCTTCCACCCGTACCGCGAATCGTCGTAGCCAGCGGGCAGCCACGCAATCTCACCGTTGGGGTCGATGAGCTTGGTGCCGGTCTTGTACGGTCCCAGACCGCCCATCTCCCACGTGTCCACCTCGCACGCCCTCCCACTTCCGGTCAGGATGGTCTGCCATATTGTCGGGCAGGTGCCCTTCTTCAGGGGGTGCTCCTTGGGAATGACGGTCATGTCCACGTAGCCGGTCAGACCCCTGTTGGGCTCGTTCATGCTCTCCCATCCGATCACGACCTCGTTCTCGAGGTCCCCGGCTTCGTGTATCCGCCGCGCCAGGTGAGCGCACGCATTGACAAAATGACCCTGCAGGTAATCCTGTATGTTAACCCCGTCGATGATGCACTTGGGGGCAAAGTCCTTGCCGGCAAAGAAGAAGGTGAAGATGGTCGCCGCGGCCAGCCGCCAGTAATTTGTCGACCAGATCATCTTGGGAAACTCGGCCGGGTCGGGATAAGTGTTGTGCACGATGGCGGCCTCGGTGGCCGCGAAGCTCTGGGGGTTCAGGCCACAGGCGTATAGCGTCCACATGGGGGCTCCGGAACCGCCGGTAAAGCGCGACCACACGTCCTGGTGGGGGTCCATGAAGACGAAGAAGCCATAACCCTTGGCTATCCGCAAAATTTCAATGGTGTGCTGGATGAACTCCTCGTCGTATTTGCCCGGTCCCGCGGCCTCGATGGCCTCCCACGTGAAGACGTAGCGGATGGTGTTGAAGCCGTAGCGCTTGATGCGCGCGAAGTGGGTGTGTGCATCGTCCTTGGTGAAGGGCCGCCGGTGGAAGGAGACGTTGTCGCCATCGAAGAAGTCGTCGCCGATGTGGGACGGCTGGTTGGGTTCGCTGGGGAGCTTGGCGTCGCCGGCCAGGTTGATGCCGCGGAGAACGACCTCGCGGCCATGTGTGTCGCGGAACTGGCCGTCTTCTATTGACAGGCGAAAGGACGCCATTGTGGGCTTGGGCTATAGTGATGATGTATGGAGGGAGGGGGCAGCGAGTGAGGATGCGGCCGACGGCGACGAGAGCGGAGGGGGAAAGGCGGAGAGGGTAGTCGGAGAAGCAATGTCGGCCGGTGTCTACCTAGGTACCGTAGGCGGGTTTACTTCAGTACCAAAGTACGAGGACGAGTAGTACGAGTAGGACGGGCTTGGCGGGTAATTTGGTGGAAGGTACCCCGTAGTGGAGCTCACGGAACAGGGAAATAAATGACGATGACGACTGGCGTGTTTGTTTCCCCGTCCCGCCACCGTCTACCGTGCCTATTCACTCATTGTTCTATGGATAAGGTACAGGCGTGGAATTTAATACCTACCTCTCTTAGGTACTAAGTAATTACTGTAGGTACCTAGGTAGACTTTCAACACTGGAGTTAGTACTTAGTCTTCCCCAACTGACCACCTGCTGGATCAGCACTCCGATCACGGGGCGGCTGTCTGCACATGACGTCGGCGACCTGCCGTGGGACCACGTCGCGTCGGTGGGCTAGTCTGGAGAGGGGCACGATTGCCGAACTCTGTGCCGACAGAGGTATGAAGAAGTCGGAGACGTGGAAGGAGCGATCCTCCCCACATTCACGCCCTTTCGTTGATTAAGCCAAGGTACACGCACATATAAACGCACCAGCCCAGACGCCCAAATAGGTTGACACCACAACTGTCAACAATTCTCAACCTGGAAGATTTCCCATCCCGAAACACTCCAGCTAATTATACTCTACCATCTTCGAAATGACGACCGACGAGCGGCGCCGCCAGCGCCGCCCCTACCACGGCTCGTGCCGCTGCGGGTCAACCCGCTATATCGCCTTCCTCAACCTCCCCCACAAGCCCCCAAGTCCCCCTGAGCACCTCCAAAACTTCTACCGCTGCAACTGCAACGCCTGCCACAAGGCTGGCATCCTCCACGCCCGCCTGGACTCCTCCCCGGACGACTTCCTCCTGCTCTCGCCCCTCGACCCCTTCACCGAGCTGGGCGACTACCAGTGCGACAACGGGGATCTACACTTCTTTTTCTGCCGGGCCTGCGGGGGACGGTGCTTCACATTCATGGGCGAGGGCGAGATCGTAGATGTCGACCTCGGCTCCCTAGGTGTCAAGGAGGCCGAAGGCGGCACGGTCAAGGCGTGGAGACCCAAGAAGGAGGGGTGGATTGAGGACAGGCCTGCTCATGGGCGTTACCTGAGCGTCAATGCCTATTCCCTCGACAAGGGTCAGGAAGGGCTGGACCTGCGGGAGTGGTATGAGAAGAAGTGGGTGGGATACGTTGACAGAGTAAGAGGTCCCGAGGACAGGGGAGACTTTACCTTTGAGCGTCCGCACCCGGGCGGTGTCTATTAATTGCACGAGCATTCTCATTTGGGCAACTTCTAGTCGTTTGACCGTTCGGGAATGGTCTATGGGGGAGGCAATGGAACAGGGAAATAATGATAAGTACAAATATTTCGTGCTACGTTGCTGATGAAAGGAGCATTGCCCATAGGGGTCAAAACAACGGGTTAGTTTCTCTCCTTTTGTAAGTGAACATCTTCCAAGACGTTTTTCTCTATTCATGCCGCGCGGTTATGTACTCTGATAATTCAAGCAAATGACCAACAGGCCGACACATTAGCCAGGACGGAGATTGACGCCCTATGCCCGTCATCCACACACAATACCAGCAGGAAACAGAGATGCCATCGGCAAAAGGTAACAGTCTCCGACCTATGAATAGTGGTTTTGCAGCATAAAATAGGCAATACCCTCAAACAGAGGCCTCTTGAATGCACCAGAGTATGGGAAATACTAGTATCTAGGATCGAACGCGGGACCGCCAACCGGGGCTGCTTTGTGCAGGCGACAAGGGAACTGCGATAAACTCAAAGACCTAGGGATTTGTTCGTACTCAAAAGTGAACCATAACAAATAATGGTCATGGAATCTATCTATGAACAACGAGCGCGTAGGGAGAGGCCGTGTGTGTTTTATTTACAATGCGGAGATAAGTGAAGAACGGAGTGTTCTCGCGGCCGCCCTCACCCATAGATCCCCAAAGGTGCCTCAGCATGCTCCAGGTTGACCGGCACAACCGCCGAATCAGTACACTTGCGGCCAAAGGGAGCTTTGGCGAACCTATCGGCAATGGACCGGAGGTACTCGGGCGAAGCAGCGGTAACGACAGCTGAGTGAGCGAGACCAGGACACAACGCATAATGAACCAACCGGGTTATACCGGGAAACCAAGGAGCTCTCATGCTACTGAGACCGGTCCATCGGGTCTCCAGGTGCTCCGTAGCCCGTAGACTCCGTACCTAAGCCCGGCCCGGGACCGATAAGTCCCACTTTTATCCCGCCGCCCCGCGTCGCCCGAATATTTCCTAAACGGGAAAATCTGCAGTTTCCCCTCCATGTCTTGGGCTCTTGGCGCCTGCTGCTCCTACTGCCAGGCACGTCTCCTCAAGTGCTCCTACTCCCCTCGACGCCCATCCGCCCTGCATCTCGTGCTAGTCAAAGTATCGTCTCCCCCGCCCAGCAAGCCCGTCGTCGTTGATTTCTGGAATTACACGACCGCGTGCTTGAGAGAGGGCTCGGGACCCTGCATCTGGTCTCCGTCATGGCTGGAAGACGGCATGGTCGCCCTGAGCCAAACGAGCCCCAACATCAGCGAGGCTATATCCCTGCTCGGCGAGACGTCCATGTACCTGTGCGGCGGGCGGCGGCAGTGGCAAATTGATGAAGCAGCGGAAGGGGCCGGAGCGCGTAACGGCTAGGCGGCAGGCCGTGTGCTACCGCCAATATAGGAAACGTACCACATGGGCGATTGCTCTCCTAACTTGCAGGCTTATAATGATCCTCATAGATGTAAGGACGTATACTCGCTTAGACACGACACAACATAGTCGAGCATGAAGGATAAAGGTCACCTCTCTAACATTTAGGCGCATACCTCACTCTCGAACAAAAGATCGAGGGCATCGAAATTATATGCGCAGTCGGCGCCATCCAGGCAAAAATCCCACAGCGATGCATAGACCTCTCACATCGGCAGCGGAGGGGTCAGACTGGGAATCGGAAACCCACCAGCTGCTCCTGCGTGTAGCGCCCTTCACCCACTGGATCCTTGTCGGCATCTCCCAGCAGCTCCAGCATGAGAAGTGGAAGAATCCTCCGGTGCGACCTTCCCTCCATGACTCTCGACGGCCTCCGCAGCCACGTGCTGGCTGGGCTAGATTGCATGGACGCCCTGGTCGGGCCGGCCGGGCTCTGCGTTATATCGCTCCTCCTTCTCGTCTTCTCGATGGGGTTTGAGATGCCGTCGGGGCAGGAAAGGGTGCGTGTCCTTGGCTTGCTGAACAGTGAGCAGTCTCGTCAGTTTGACGCTTCCAGGCACTTCCAGAAGGTCCTGACGTGTGTGTGGGTGTCTGGCCTATCTGAATCAAGTGTGTCACACTCGTCGAGCTGGTTTAACGTGGCTGTTTGTCCGACAGCGGCGCTCATGTGACGGCATCTGAGGCCCGCTTGAAAGCTGCATCAAGACCAAACCCCCTTCCTCGGGTGTCCAAATTCAGCGGGAGACCAGCGCCGAAGAAGGAGCGAGAGTGCCAACTAATACCACACAGTCCAACATTTTGAAGAGACTGGAGGCAACAAGCACCAGGCTAATCTTATTCATGGAGAGAGCGGTCAACGGCGACTCTGCCTCGGGCCCACGGACTGGTGAAGAAGCCAAATATCATCAGGGGCTCGTCTTTAATCGCATTGATCCCTACCTAGTCCTGGTGTGGTCGGGCACATTTTAAGCAAGGATCGCTGTCTGTGGCGTTCTTCGTCAGTTTCACTAACGCGGGATTGTTCCCAACCGGGAAACCCGTGAATATGTAATATCATTAGAGGTTCATGAGAGTTCAAGCACAAGGATTCTCTCATTCATTTGCATGATTATTATTGAGACACAGTACATGGGTATAGACGTACAGACTCCCTTCTACGACATCCCCGCGCCGATATATATGGTTATCCTACATCACTCTCGGCCGCCTCCACCAACAGGTCTAACATAGTCGCACATCGGCGGCTCCAATGCAGTGTATCCTAGTAGCCATATTGCCGGTAGTCGTTTCCTCCCCTTGAATACGTCGGGGAAAGTTCCAGTGGACCTTGTCCATGTTGCTGTGGCTCGTAGTATGGTTGCGGGGGACTCGTATTGTGCAGTGATGCTTGTCGTAGGTGTGGTGCCGAGGCTTCGGAGTCCCTCTTCGTCGGACCCCATATCATGTCATGATACAGCTCGGGCGCCTTAACATCCTTCAAAAAGATATATCTCTTGATGAACCAGGGTAGGTACTCGCTGATCTGGAAGCTCATGAACCTTCGCTTCGAGACGGCAAAGACGAGATCGAGATCCTCCAAACTGCGGCCCTTTGTCTCCTCGACGAGGAAGAAGACTAGAACAAAGGCGAGCACGTTGAGTCCGGCAAACAGGGCGAGCGACCCAGCATCCCCTAATCCGCGATTGTCATCGCGGATGCTAGGATATAGCACCGACAAGAGGCCGGCAAAGAAAAGGTTGACGGAGATGGCCGAGGCCGCACCCTGCTAATGTCAGCAGCGGATACAAAAAGGGGTTGCAGAGATTCGTCTTACAGCCTCACGATGCGAGAGAGGGAAACTCTCAGACGCCAGCGTGAAGGGGATGGGACCAAGACCGGGGGAGTATGCCACCGCAAACACTAATCCATTCAGCATGTACGTTTGGATAACCAGACAGGGTAAATTCTTTCCACTCACGGTAAAGAAACAGGGCAATAATGCCAGTCCTAGTCGCGTCGTCCTGGATCGAGTAGGACAGTGCACCTCCCAACATGAACAAGGCCATGAAAGGAAGCGTCATGAGCAACCACCTACGTCGGCCGAGCGTATCGATACTTCGAACAGCAGGGAGAGCGAAGAGGAAGTTGATGGCGCCGAACCCGAGACTGTAGGCCATGGGCTTGACATGCCCACCATCGCTGTCCCCTGAAACGCTGCTCACGAGCTCAGTAGAGTAGAATGCAAAGACGTTGACTCCCGACAACTGCTGGGCGAGATTCACCGTGCCGGCCGAAATCAAGGCATTGTATAATCGTCGCTGCTGGAAGAGCTGCTTGAAGGCCAAGCACATGTCCCAGAGGGCCCACCAGAATCCAGGGGACAGGTTAGCATTGGGATCCTGGCTCAGCGAACCCATAGACTCCTGCTCAATCGACTTGTACACGGTGTACATGTCACGCAAAGCTTGCAACTAATGCCAGTTGCGTCAGCTTGAGAGAAAAATGCGCAGGGAGCATCAGCAGTAAATCATACCTCTGTGTTCCGAAGTTGGCGCAAGACCTTGTAGGCCTTCTCGGGGCTGTAATTCGGGCCCTTCTGCAGGTGGTATCGTGGTGACTCTGGGCAGAACCAGAGAGCCATGACGAAGAGCATGAGGGACGGAACAAGGGGCGCTCCTTGGATGAAACGAATTGTCAGGTTCTCGTCGGATGCCGTCGTAAAGATCAAGTTGAATGCAAAGCCAAGCATGATACCAAAAGCGACCCTATGGAAAGTCAGTTGGCCAAGCCTCTGTATGAGCGTCGCATTCGCATTACTCACCAGAGTTGCCAAGCGAGGATGGCAGTTCCTCTCCAGAAGCCGACGGCGGTCTCGGAAGCCAGGATGGGGGTGCTGACGGCCTTGATGCCCATACCTTCAAGGTGCTCGTTAGTCTCTGCATTCCCCCAGGAGAAAGACAGTGCCATTGTTACTCACCAAGTCCATTGACAATTCGAATGCAGCACAGAGCAACCCACGACTCAGCAAAAATGGCGGCCACGGAGCTGGCAAAGATCAGAGCCGCCGCTATGATCAGACCACCTCGGCGCCCAAACCAGTAGTTTATCGGGAGCGACAAGGGACAGCCGACAAGAGCGGCAGCAAACCAGGGTGAGGCATTGGCGCCTCCAAGCCTCCAGGTGACGTCGTGATCCTCCCCCGGCAAGCCCCAGTGATGCCGGTAGAACGATGCGCCGTTGAATGAGGACTGCACGAAGCCCTGCAGCAAGGCAGCTAGGGAGACGGTGATGATGACCCTGCGCATGCCCCTCTCGCTAAAGACGACATCTCTCTCGCGCTTGAGGTGCTTCTTCTCCCTCGGCGATAAGAGGACGGGGAGATCGAGCCCCATATTTGGGTCCGGTGATCGGGCGACCTCATCGTATAGGCGGATATCTTTGGCCACCTTGGCCGCTCGCAGGATCTTCTCGTACTCGACAGAGGGGAGGATGGTCTCGGCAAAGTTCTGCACATCCAACTCGAGTTCGGCGTCGGTGAAGTAGGCTGCCTCAAAGTCAGACCCAGATCAGATCAGAGCAGATCAGATCTCAGATGGACACCCGGTCAGCCGGGGCTCATGAGGCGTGCTTACCCAGTGGATTCTCGATGATGGCGCGGTCATTGGCACGACGATTGTTCACTTGGGCGGCGAGCAGGTCGTTCCTGCCCGTCGCGTGGGACACCTTCCGCATGGGAAACGACATGGAGACGCCGTGTAGGTAGGTACCAGGTATTGTCACCCCAATTTTCGTAACCACGGGAAGGAGCGAGGCAGACCAGCAACAACCTATCTGACCTTACAGTATCCAAGTCCAAGAGGAAGAAACAGTAAGAACGGCCATGGTCAACGGGGGTCGAAGAGGTATAAGTGGGACCACCTGCTACTGCACTAGAACGCCAGCAGGAGTTCTGGCCTTGCGCGGCGAGGGGACGCCATCCTGTCGATCCGTCTAATCAGCCTTGGCAGCTGGCAGGGATTCTTAAGAGAAGATGCTGCGGCTGCGACGGCGCATGTCGATGAGCTGGGCGGAACTCTTCAAATTCCCCGCTGGGCTCGTGCTGCAACGAGTTCGACCGCGAACTCTCGATCAATCACACGAGACCATTTTCCCAGACCAGGACCGGGGTTGCCCTGTGTGTTTGCTGGACAAGGTGCCTGGCAGCGAGACAGGCATACAGCCGCAATATCACAGCAATCACGATTCACGACCTTCTGGTACGAGTATGTACAGCCACCTTGTCCAGGCAACGAACCTGGAACACGGTACGCTAAGGAGGACGAAGGATGGAAATGCCGGACCGGGTAAGCCACTGAGATGCGACTAAAAACTAGGCTGGCCACTAGGCGATCGACCCCACATGGGGCAACGGAGCACCGCGTGCTTGTTTCCTTTCAAGTGTGGCTTCGGACTTTGGCGGTGGCTTGACAACAGGCAGAAGCCAAGACGTGCAGCTATTAATTAGTGCTGTCGGGTACGGATACAGACTTACTTACAGTAATATTAAGATGCCATGTGGTGCGGGGCACCCTGGTAGACGACCGACTGTCGCGTGACCGCCAAGATCCCACGGCACCTAAGGTGTAAGGGCTTTTCATAGAACACACCGCAAGCTGAGAGTGCACAACCGACTTCACATGCATTTCAGCTTGACGGGTACGCCCGATGCATGTGATGTTAAGTACGGCCACAAAAAAAAAAAAAAAAAAAAAAAAAAAAAAAACATAAGAGAAGGTGGTTTCAACGGGAGCACTGGACGGGTGCATCAGTCAGCACCTGATTAACCATAGAGGATTACCAAGTACCTTGATTTAGAGATATGCTAGTAGTACTTACGGCATTACGAATACTCAACGGACGAATACTGATATAACCCCAATATCTTTCTTTGAGTAAGCTATATACGAACCGATGTAGGTCCGTCATGCAATCACTGACCACCCTACATATTACATTGTTACCTATAGGCATGTCACATGAGAGCCCCGACCACACTGTGGACGATGAAATATCACAATTCCCGGAGTAAAGGGCACCAGACCGATAGATGGACAATCCATTTTTTGTACCATTTTTTAAAATTGCCGTTCTTCCCCCCGCCCCCCGTACCCCCCCGCGAGAGCCGGTCCGTATACTCGTATGTATGTAGGAGCGAGGATGGTATAGGGTATGTCTCGGCGAAATGGTTGGCTGAGATCCTCCGGCTCGTAGGTGCAAGTCGATACTAATGCTAGCACGCGAGACTAAACTTAGTACTGAACTAAAGTCACAATACAGACGTAACTCCCAGCAGTTTCCTCGCAAATGTGATTTCCTAGGTCAGCAAAAGCGCTGCAAATTTGCCCATGTTCTGGGGCCAATTCACGTGATGCGCTCGATCGCATTGCCGTCTCTGCGACTGCGTTATACTGTCGTCTTACTCTTTGCCGTGGCACTGGCCCTTCTCGTCGGGTTCCTGGCGCGACGAGGGGACGACGAGCGTCCGTGGCGCACCGACGATCACCTCCAATGGTACCATGACGATACCCCCATCGAGCTGCCCATCGAATACCAACCGCAAGCGACCGAGCATTCACCGATTGAGCTCCCCGTGGAGTATCTACCACATTCGAACGATGAGCCATCCCAGGAGCCGGACGATGACGCCCTGGAGCTGCCCAGCGAATATGAAGGCTTGCCGCAGGAGTCCCAGGATCTCTACACTGGGTGGGATGAGCCGTTTGAGCTGCCTGAAGCGTCCGAAGTGCCCAGCACGGACAGCCAAACACAAGCGGCCGATACCCCCTTCCCGGAGCTGGAGGACGAACTCGGGGTCGACGCACAGCTCGACCTACCGCTCGACTACAAACCGCAATCGACCGAAGATGGCTGGTGCCAAGACCGGTTTGGGACCAGTTACTTGACAAACACTCGCGACTGGGTCGCCTCATACTGCGACACACCCACGGCAGGAGATCTCTCCTGCTTCTGGTCGCAGACCGTGAAAACGAGGAAGGACGCCCTCTGCTACGCTGGGCCAGCCATCTACAACGTATCGACGAGAATGTTCCATGTCGGATGCCGGGCTTCAAACGACATAACGAACCCCGAAGACGGGACGCCGCTGGAGATCCCTCATTTCCCGTACGAACTTCCCATCTATTGGTACGAGACGGGTCCGGGACTTATTGTACGGACAAAGTTGAGGACAGGACAGGAAGACGTGGGCCCAACGCACCAGCAGACCAACAGGACCACGATTCTCGTCAAGCGCGAAACCGACCTGAACCCCTGGCACTCGCTGCTGGAGATCATGAGCCTGTCCTGGACCCTCGATATCCTGCAGATCTCGGTCAACCCGCGCATAGGGGAGCCCTATCTCCACCCCGAGTCCGGAAACAGCACGCAGGTTGTGCTGCTAGATGACTACGATGACGGGCCCTTTATCGACCTCTGGAGAATGTTTGCCAAGCTCCCTATCCGCCGGATCGGCGACCTGGGACCGGATGAGCCCCCTTCAAACGTTATTATCCCCCTCGCGGGCGGGGGAAACCCTCTCTGGCAGGGAGATTGGGAAACGTTAGACTGCCACGACAGCGCTCTGGTCCGCACATTTAGCGGCCGGGTATTAGATTTCTACGGGGTATCCACACCCAACGCCACACAGAACGTGACGGTCACGTATGTTCGGCGCACTCACACCCGGAAACTTATCCGCGAGGAGCAGCACCTCGCGGCGCTCCAGCGGGAGATCCCCCACATGTCGCTAGAGGTGGTCACCTTCGAGAACCTTCCCTTTGCTCAGCAGCTCGAAGTGGCGAGGAGGACGGACGTGCTGCTCGGCGTCCATGGGGCAGGCCTCGCGCATGCCTTCTTCCTCCGGCCCGGGTCCGCCGTGGTCGAGATTCAGCCGCTTGGCTTCAACCACCAGGGCTTCCGCAACCTTGCACAGCTCCGGGACCTGGGGTACTTCCGTACGCATGGCAACTTGCAGAATGGATCGGTAGCCACAGACGACCGGTGGCAGAGGGAAGCCGTCCAGATTGAGCAGACAAAGCTAGTCGATGTTGTGGGCGTGGCAGTTAAGAGCTTGTACACCCGCGGCGGGAGGAACCATGATGCTACATAAGAGACGGGAATACACGAAGAAACTTGGCGGAGGACGAGGAGTTTTGTGACGGCGCAATTGGGAGCCATATGGGACAATTTCAGCGTGGGCGTTTTGGGAGGCGTGGGCGATACTGCATACTATATAAGGTACTAGTAGGCGCGGCGCAACACATGATTTCATGATGGAGTTACTACCAGATAGTGTAAAGTATGGTACTATAGTACGTTGATAATTGTTGAATTTGGAGCATTCTGAGTTAGACTCCTTCGTAGCTTGAAATGATAGTTTACGCTGGTTACCGGACATGGGGCTGGATTCGCTACAGTCGGACGAAGCCAAAGGGCCATGTTATACGATATACTGAAGGTTGAGAGAGAGGTGGAACTAAACTCCAAACGTCATTACATAGAGCAAACACAATTACGCCATAAAAAAGTTGACATATTTCCGTGAAAGTGGGTGTTGTAATTGCTCTGGAGTGAGTGGGAAATCTCCGGTTAATTGCACCACGGTACATACATTGTTCTTTCACCGAGGTGTCAGAGATGACATCGTCAACCCACTTCTCTTCCACCCCTCCGCCCTCAAAAGGTGTTTATCTTTCCAACCTTGGTATCTCATTTCGGCATATGTATGGCCACAACATCAAATTTTGGATCCTGTCTAGGTACGGTCTGTACATGAGATGAGATGAATAAGGTGCCTAATATTGTACCACCTTGATGACCGATTTAGGAGTGAGCTGCTCATCCCACTCCACTCAGCCACTGAGAATCTGAGATTCCCCCACCATCGCCAGACGACGGACGAGTCACGACTCACACAGTCACACTCACTCAGCAGCCACCATGTCCAGTTCCAAGTCGGCGCTCAAGGCGATAAACGAGTCCATAAAGCAGCGCAACTACGATGACGCCATCGACAAGGCCGAGACTTTGCTCAAGAAAGACCACAAGAACTACCAGTGGTGAGTCGCCTTTTCAAACCCTCGACCGACCCCTCGCGCTCCTTCCGTATGCACAAAAAGAAAGGGCAGGAATTAACGTCATTCGAACCTCAGCCATATTTTCCTCGCTTTTGCTCAGGACAAGAAGAACAATGCAGAAGAAGCCGAGAAAGAATACCGGGCCGCAGCTGCCCTGCGACCCCAGGACGCTCAGGCATGGCAGGGCCTCGTCAAACTGTGCGAGCGGCAGGGCACCAAGAAACTCGGACCCTACCAGGAGGCCGTGGTGAACCTTGCGCGCATATTCCACGACGCCGACGAGATGTACAAGTCGCAGGACGTTGTCGACAAGTTCATCGATCATGCCCGTGTCCACGGCGACAAGCTGCAGTACGCCGACGCCCTCTGGATACAGCTGCCGGAGAGTCCGCTCTACGCCATCTTGGAAGGTCGCTTCCCACCCCCGGGCCATACCTACGAGAGGATCGCGGGGATATTAGAGGACTTTGAGAAAAAGCGGATAAATACGCTTATTGGGGAGCGTCGCACGAGACTTGGCGCGAAACTTAGCGAGGTCACTCTCGAGGTCAAGCAAGAAGTCTACGGGCAGAGCAAGTTGGAGCACATATATCGGCAACTCATCAACTGGACCAGCGACGACGACGTCCGCCGCCAGTATGAGGAGAAACTGATTCACTACTGCTATGAGCGGCTATTGGCCGCCCCGCATGGTCAGGTAAAGGAGCAGGAGAGAGATAAGGTCATGCAACTTTCCAGGGACATGGTCGCCATCAACCACCCGTACAAACTCGCGTGGGATATTGCAGTCGAGTGGCAGGACCACAAGGAAACCAAGGACTGGGACGCCGATGTCCTGAGACGCTACTGCACCCACTTCCCCGACAGTGATCTTTACAAGGTCATCACGGCGTTCCTGACGAGTCACATCTCCCCGTTCCCGAAGCAAGAGGAGGAAAAGGAGAAGGAAAGGAAAGGTTCTATGGCAAGGTCTTCCGATGACAGCGAGGACGACGATGACGACGGAGGGGTTCCGACTTATATCGTGCCCCTCACGGACGAGGACCGGTTGGGCATGCTGACCGAAGGCGTCACCACCTTGGACTCGACGTTTGGCTACCGGATAGCCGGCGAGCTGTTCCTCCATTTCGGGGAATATGAGGTCACTGTGGAATTGATGCGCAAGGCACGGGACCATCTAGCCAAGGAGAAGTCGAAGACGGGCCTAGCATTCCGAAACACTCAAGACTCGTACCGTCTCAGCCTCGGAACTGCTCTCGTTTACTATCAATCACCCAGACACCACGCCGAGGCAAAGTCCTTGTTCGACAAGGTGTTGGAACACGATGCCACATCGACGCCAGCTCTGATAGGTGTCGGTCTCATTTACGAAGAGGAGGAGGAGTATGACCAGGCGATAGACTTCCTCTCAAGAGCCTTGGAGCGTGACGGAGAGAACACTCGTGTACGGTCCGAAGCCGCTTGGGTCAAGGCTCTCAAAGGAGACTACGGGACCGCCAGGGCCGAGCTTCAGGACTGTGTTGAGCTTTTGAGCAAGAAGGACTCGCCTAAAGACCTCCTCGCGGATACGCTATACCGCCTCGGATACTGCATTTGGAATATCGACACAAGCCGTCAGGCGCGGAAGCAGCGCAAGGGGGAGACGGCGTATGCCTACTGGCTTGCGGCGCTCAACCATAACCTCAACCACGCCGCGACCTACACCAGCCTCGGTGTCTTCTACGCCGATTACGCCAAGGATAAGAGGAGGGCACGGCGCTGCTTCCAGAAGGCCTTGGAGCTCTCGTCAGGAGAGATACTTGCCGCCGAACGGCTGGCACGGTCATTTGCGGACGATGGGGACTGGGATCGCGTGGAGCTTGTAGCACAGCGCATTGTTGATTCCGGAAGGGTGAAACCTCCGCCTGGTTCTAAGAGGAAGGGCATCAGCTGGCCCTTTGCGGCTCTGGGTGTGGCCGAGTTGAACAAACATGATTTCCACAAGGCTATAGTCTCGTTTCAGTCTGCCCTACGACTCTCGCCAAACGACTACCATTGCTGGGTTGGCCTCGGTGAGAGCTATCACAGCTCGGGTCGGTACATGGCCGCTACTAAGGCCATCCTCAACGCTCAGAAGCTCGAGGAAGACTCCGAGGTGGACAAATCCGGAGACACGTGGTTCACCAAGTATATGCTTGCTAACATCAAGCGGGAGCTTGGAGAGTTTGACGAGTCCATCGCCCTGTACCACGCAGTCATGGAAACAAGGCCTCGAGAAGAAGGCGTGGTTATCGCTCTCCTACAGACCATGGTCGACAATGCCCTAGCCTCGGTGGATAAGGGTCATTTCGGAAAATCAGTCCAGTTAGCGACCAACACCATTGCGCTCGCGGCCGCTACGGACGGTGCGGTGCTGGAGACATTCAACTTTTGGAAAACGATTGGGGACGCATGCTCTGTGTTTGTCTCCGTCCAAAGCCACTTCGGAGAGTTCCCAGTCGAACACGTCCAGTCGCTCCTCGACAAGATCACGAGAGAAGCTGCCGACGTGCTCAGCGCTGTCGACAGGGTGTCGATCAACGTTGCAGCAGTGAACGGCACGGGTAGCACAGACGACAATTGCTTGGGTCCCGATGTCACCCGCTGCATACACGCCATGATTCTGTGCTTCAAACAAGCGATACACGTTACCGCTTCCGACCGACACGCGCAAGCTGTTGGTTACTTCAACCTGGGTTGGGCGGAACAACGAGCCCATGCGTGCCTGCCTGCCGCGTCGAGGAAGAAGTCTACCAACTACGTCAAGGCTGCTGTCCGCGCCTTCAAACGAGCCATCGAGCTCGAGGCGGGCAACTCGGAATTCTGGAACGCACTGGGTGTCGTCACGAGCGAGATTAACCCGGCTGTCGCCCAGCACGCGTTCGTGCGGAGTCTGCACCTCAACGAGCGCAGTCCGGTGTCGTGGACCAACCTCGGGACGCTTGCTCTCTTGGCGGGAGATGTGAAGCTGGCCAACGAGTCCTTTACTAGAGGACAGTCAGCGGATCCCGACTATGCACACGCTTGGTTGGGCCAGGCGTTCGTAGCGTTGCTATATGGGGATTCAATGGAGGCTCGGGGTCTCTTCACGCATGCCATGGGCATTGTCGATTCTTCGTCCCTCCCGACCCGTCAGCATTACGCCTCGTCCATGTTTGACTATATCCTCACCGATCCATCCAACCTGAGCGTGTCATCTCTCATCCAACCGCTCTTCGCTCTCAATCAAGTCCGCAGCCTGCGGCCTCAGGATTTAGCCCTCGGGCACCTGGCAACGTTGTTCCTGGAAAGAACGCACGATAGCTCCCGCGCGGTAGAAATTCTGGAAAGCGTCTGCTCGACTATCGAGGCAGATTACGAGAAGACAGAGGACCCTGAGAGCCTTGCACGCTTCACACTGGCTCGGACAGATCTTGCGAGGGCCTATCTGGCCGACGGGTCGTACGAGAAGGCGATAGAATGTGGCGAGATGGCTCTTGGGCTGAGCAGCGACGAGGCAGATAGTGAGCTGTCGAGCGATCAGCGGAAGAAGGCCAGGCTGTCTGCCCATCTCACGGCCGGACTCGCTCAGTACTTCTCGAACGCGTTTGAAGAGGCCCTGAAATGTTTTGAGGCAGCGCTAGAAGAGTCGGATAACAATCCCGATGCCACCTGCCTCCTGGCACAGGTGCTATGGGCCCAGGGTACCGAGGCGGCCAGGGACAGGGCCCGGTGCGCACTGTTCGAGGTCATCGAGAAACAGCCGGAGCACGTGCAGAGCGTGCTACTTCTGGGTGTTGTTGCGCTGCTAGACAATGACGAGGACAGCCTCGAGGCGGTGGTCGAGGAGCTGCAGGGTCTGCGCGTCAACGACAAGGTAACGCCGAGTGAGCAGTCGCACATAGGCCAGGTGCTCGGCGCCATCGCGTCGCTGGGGGCAGACAAGACGGAGGTGGACGTGCTGAACCAGGCGCAGAACGATGTCATGCTGTACCCGCATCTGCCTCATGGATGGGCCTCGCTCGCGGAGGCGACTGGTGATGAGCACGCGGCGCAGATGGCGCTCCGGGTGGCCACGAGGGGGATCCCACCGCGGGGCGCACTCGACGGGCAGGATCTAGCGAGGGCGTATGCTGGGACCGGCAAGGCGGGGGATGCACAGAAGGCTGTGTTTTTGGCACCGTGGGTGGAGGATACTTGGAAGACGTTACGTGGTGCCACTCAAGAGGTGTAGTGAGTGGCTGGGCAGGTATAGATCGGGGGGGGCCAAGGAGGTTATCTGCACGGGGTAAGATAGGAAGAGGCGCATTTGTGAAGAATCCATTGTCTCCATATCTTATAGAAAGGACAGTATGAAACGGGGGTTTTTAAAAAAAAGAGGGGGTATCATGGAACCAACACCAATACCGTACACAATCCACTGCGAACTGTCACCTCGGTCACAGAGGTCGATCACTCCCAACAGCCTCCCTTAGTCTCGTCAGCCTCCCCTCCATCCACGCCTTATGCCATGCATCAATCTTGCCCCCGAGAAAGACGCACGTCTCCGGTGTCAGCAGAACCGTTCCCCTGGCCACCACAGCCCCAGCCTTGAGCAGCACCTTCTCTCCCATACACGTCGTCCCAACACCTATCCTCTCCATGCGCTGCGTCTCGAGGGCAAACACACGCTTCCCATTGCGATCCTGCAGGACGAGCCTGTGCGTAGCCGTCTTTCCCGCCTTGGCCGTCGCGGCGGCCCTCCGTTGCGTGGTGCTGGGCTGCTGCGTCTGCGAACCCTCGTTATCGTCGTTGTCTTCGCCGCCGCTGCCGCCGCCGTCCTCAGCGGTGACGCGCACAACCTCCCTCCCGCGCGTCCGCTCCCCCCTCTCGACGGCCTCGAGCTCCTCGACCTGCTCCCACCGGCTGAGGCTCAGGTTCTCCACGTCCACGACCTGCACATGGACGTCCCTGGGCAGACGCGCCTCCTTGGCCTGGACGTCGGCGATGCTGAGCGGGAGGGAGGCGGTGGAGGGGTCGAGCAGGGTGCTGGATGTGAGGTCGCAGGCGAGGAGGCGGGCTTTGGCCGTGGCGATGAGGGAGGGGAGTGGTGGTGGTGGGTTGCGGGATGTGGTTACCGAGGTGAGGAGGGAGGGTGAGGGTGTGGGGAGGGATTGGGAGATTATGGCGGCTTTGAGTTGGCTTTGGAGGTCCATTGAACTGGTTGATGCGCGGGTGCTGTAACATTTACAAGTCGGGGTACATGGATAGTTGTTGAGTGTTGGTCGTATTTAAAGTACTAATCAAGGTACTTAGGTATTTAGTACGTTGAGAAATGCAGGGTCCAGAGCTGGAGACTGCATGTGCAGACGTCCCCCCCCGTCCACCACTGGCCCGTCACCCTCCGTCGCGTGTCAGCTTCAACTTCCAACTTCCCTCGTCCCAAGAACCAACCAACCTCCACCGCCACCACCACCTCCTCCTCCTCCTCCTTCTCTACGACGACGACCACCACCCACCGCCATGTCCACAATCGCCTCTCCCCGCGAGCCCTCCCTCCGCCGCACCCCCAACTCCTCCGCCCCCCCCTCCATCGNATGTCCACAATCGCCTCTCCCCGCGAGCCCTCCCTCCGCCGCACCCCCAACTCCTCCGCCCGCCCCTCCATCGACAGCTACCGCTCAACCATCACCTCCCCCATCAACACCCAGAACCCGACCCAGCCGCCACCACCACCACCACCACAACAACAACAACAATCATCATCATCCTCATCCACACCACAGCCGGGCGCGAAACGCTCCAACCGCGCCGCCCTCCGCGAGTACTACAACCTGCGCGCCACCGCCGCGGCCAGGCCCCCACGCATCGAGCTGCCGGACTCCGAGGTCGACCCGAGCGATCTCGACGCGCCGGACTTCGATGCCGACGAGTACGTGAATCGTGTCGTCGCGGAGAGCAGTCTTGAGGAGCTGCTCAAGCTGTACACGCGTGTTCTGGGGGAGGTGCGCGCGCTGGACGCCGAGAAGAAGGCCCTCGTGTACGACAACTATAGCAAGCTCATCACCGCGACGGAGACGATCCGGAAGGTACGTTTACGAATCTCCGTGAAGGATTCGGGACACTGCTGTTTTTTCTTTTTTCTTTTTTTTTTTTCTGACAAGGAGGCCAGATGAGGGCTGATATGGACCCTTTAAATCCCATGGCCTCGACTCTCGACCCCGCGATAGCACACATCTACACACAGGCATCCTCCATCCGGGAAGCCCTGCGCGAGTCGATACCGCCGCCAGACTCAGAGGAAGGCCGACAGCGCGAGGCGGAGCGGCGACGCGCGCGGACCCGGGAGCTGGCCGTGGAGCTCACGGGCACACCCGCACGGCTGAGGGCGCTTGTGGCCGAGGGGAAGACGGACAGGGCGCGCGAGCAGTGGGAGATGCCACGGAGGCTGCTCGTGGCGTGGAGGGACAAGGGTGTCGGTGGGAATGAGGTGCAGGAGTGTATAGACGAGGGTGATGCTGCGTTGGCGGGGGATGGACAGGGGAGTGTGGCGTCGGCGAGGACGTCGGGGGATGAAGGGCGGTGAAATGGGTAATGTACTCTTTCGAGCGAGGCGTTTCTGGCATCCTGGTTGTTGCGACTTTCTTGCTGCGAAAGTTCTACTGTACTGTCTTACACGCACGGGGCGAGGCGTAGTACATATCTGCTCTACAGCTCATTTACATCCAAAATGGTGAACGGATCGCTGTCGTACTCGCTCACCACAACCTCCGCCTCGGAAGACCCCCGTGCCCTGAGCTCCTCCTGGAGCTTCGGCCGGAGCACCTCTCGCAGGTACGCCCTCTCCGAGTTGCTATGGAAGACGGTGACAAGCGTACGCCCCTGCTGGATAGCCCGCAGCGCCGAGTGATGACTCGTCTCACCCGTGACGATGAGATCGACGTCCGCCTTCTTCAGCACGTCGTACCCGCTCCCCGCGCAGACGGCAAAGCTCCGAACGCGCGTATCCTGGACCGTGGCGCCCACGGGGCTCGCGACCATGACGTGCCGAAGCCCGCCAAGTCGCGCCGCCAGCCGGTGAAGGATGTCGACCAGGGCCACGCCGTCGGCGGGGCCGTCAAAATGGCCGATGGCGCCGTAGCCGGCTGGCGAGTGGTCCTCCGGGGCGGTGGAGCAGGGCACCGCGACAGATCGCCTATAGGGGTGGGGCCCCGAGATGACATCGGCGAGCCAGGTGTTCAGGCCCTGGGGTGCGGCGTCGACGGCTGTGTGTGGGCAGTAGACTGCTATACCTGCGCGGGCGAGGTGGATGAGCGTGGCCTGCTGGGGGTCGTCGTGGGTGATGCTCTTCAGGCCGGAGAAGATGAATGGGTCTGGGTCATGCTGTCAGAACTTTGGTCCATCGTAGGAGACACAGTAGAGGGGTGTGTGTGTGTGTGTGTGTGTGTGTGTGTGTGTTGTGTGTGTTGTCTTACGATAGCTCACAATCACGCTGGCGCCTTGGCCGATGGCGTCGACGGCTACTTGGAAGGTGAGGTCGTTTGTGACGAGGACCATTGGCTTTCGCTTCTTGGCGTCCGTCTCCGAGTTGCCCAGCAGGAGGCCGACATTGTCCCAGCTCCTATCAGCCAGTTCCTCAGGATACCTGTTGGCGAGTCGTGCGTTAGCCAGCAAGCGTCGCTCTCTCTTTTCAGCCCCTCCCGGTCCAGTCCTGACCATCACCACCATCTGGGTTTGTCTCACAGCTTCTTCATCGACTCCACGACAAGCTTGGTGAAGCCCGCCGGCTCAACCTGCCATGCGCCCCAGGCTCCTACCCCGTCCATGCTTCGCGGCTGCTGGTCCCGTGAAGGTGCTCCGGGTGTCGACGTGAGAGAGTCGCGGCACGATGGGCCGCAGTAGGGTCTCGTGAAACGCGGCGACTGAGCTCTGGAGGTGAGGACGAAAGGTCTTCGCAGGGTGGTTCTGGTGTTGTTGAGTGGTGGTAGACCTCTGTTGAGACGTCCCAGGGCTGTTTTCATCGCACTCCTCGTTCAACTCCGCTGAGTGTGTCGATTTCCAAATCACAGGAGATCACGAAGTCGAGGTGAGCTGGGAGTTGCAGAACTGCTGAGGAATGAGCTCACACAGTGTAATCGCACGCCAGATACGCACCGTACAACAACCCCACGCCCGCATCATATCTAATCAATCGCATCTTGCCTGTCCTCGGATCGCTCGAACTTCCAAGCCTTTCGACATCTGCACGTCCGTGTCCATACACAACCGCCCCCCACCCTCTGACAATGGCGCAAATAACAGGCGCAAGTCTCCGCGAGACCATAACCGAGCGCCTCAAGGCCACCCACGTCGAAGTCACCGACATGTCCGGTACGCCCGCCGAGCACCCCCTCCACCATCGTCATTATCGTGCATCATCCCACGACCCGACCCGCCCTCGCGACACCCCGTACTGACAGATGACCGAAACGCACAGGTGGCTGCGGCCAAGCCTTCACATCGCTCATCGTCTCCCCTCAGTTCCAGGGCCTCAACTCCCTCAAGCGCCACCGCCTCGTTAACGCCGCCCTCAAGGAGGAGATCGCCAGCATCCATGCCTGGACCGCCAAGTGCAAGACCCCCGAGGAGTATGAGCGCGACAGGGAGACTGATACACCGCCGCTGGATGGGACGGTTGGGGGGCACGTTGAGGGTACCACAGCGTGATGGCTCCGGGGCGCGAAGACGAGTGGCACGGTGGTGGGATGGTAATACGAAACAGAACATGGGAATGATTCATGGACGGGTCGCCGTTCTTAGCTGCTGACATTGGAGGCCCGAGTTGCCGTCTGCGCATACGAGAATACCATATACAAGAGATGTGATCGAGGAAAAGGCTTCGCTGCCAATTTAGACTGGAACACGAGTGCACAACTTGACACACAGACTCCCACGTTGTAAACATAATCAAATGCGCCTTTTGTCTGGCCTTTACCAACTGCTAGTATAAACCATCGCCCAACGTTTCCCCCCTTCTACTCCCTCTCCACCCCAATAACTACTTTAACTCGCTGCATCGTTCTAAAACAGGCCCAACAGGTCGTCGCTGTCCTTCTTTTGCTGCCCCGGTTGCCCGCTCGCCCCTTGCGCATTCTGCAGCTGCATCGCCGCCGGTAGCGGCTCCCCGGCCTGTTGCCCACCAAAGTTCAACCCATCAAACCCGCTCATCAGGTCACTCATACCACTGCCCGCGCCCTGCTGCGGCGGCGGCAACCCCCCATTGGCCGGAGCTGCGGGCGGTGGTGCGTCAAACATACTCATCATATCAGCCATACCACCGGACGCTGCGCCGCCCGCCGCGGGACTCGCCGTCCGGCTGGGGTTTGTGCTGGAGTTGTTCTGCTCGTGCGACGCTGGCGCGGCGCCGTCAAAGTCGATGTCGAGCAGGTTCTCGACGTTGTTCTGCTGCTGCCCGCCGGGGGTGCCGTTGGCGCCTGAGGCGGCGGCGACGGAAGCAGCGATGGGGTTGTCGGCGGCATTCTGGCGCTGCTCTTGGATGGCGGCGCGCTGGATCTCGTCGGCGCCGTAGCGGCCCTTGCCGACGAAGGACTCGGGCGGCTTGTGGTACACCGAGGCGAGTGTTGATAGTTCCGCGAGGAGCTGCTCTAGAAGGGTGGGGGGGAGGCTGGTCATGGTTGTGGTAATGCTAGGCTTCTGGGAGAGAACAATGGTCTGCGTCATGTTAGCTCCAGAGAACCTTCAATGGTGAGATGAAGGTGCTCTCAGCGACGTACCTTGGCGACATCAAGATCACCCGACAACAGACGCCAGTAAACGTACGCCCTGTCTCGGATATCCGGGTTGTCGTTCTCTGCGGTCGCTGCCTGGAGTACCTTTTGCACCAGCCCTTGGGTGTTGTTCGGCTTCTTCAGGAACAGCTTGACGACTGCCGTCAATATTTGTAGTTGGGTCTGTGACGGCTATTAGCAATGCACCCGACCAGTAAGCTCGCAGTTGAAGCCCCCACGTACCTGTGCAAACTCCTCCATGAATCCCTCCACGAAGCTCTCCAGTATCTCGCCAGCGTTGTTGATCTTCTCCGCATACTCGCCGACAATCCAGATGAGCGACCCGCGAGCATTGGCCTCGTCAAGCTCGTCAATGTACCTGCACAGCGTGGGGATGACGCCCTCGTAGCCGGGGTACTTTCGCAGAATATCCTTGATGACCACCACCACCTCCTGGACGACGTAGTTGACCTTGGTGGCCAGCAGGTCCTCCAGGGTCTGGACGCACTTGGCACTGGCGCTCTCGATCTTGATGGCCACTTGGCCAATGGCCTTGACGGCGCGCCGGACAAAGTCCATGTCCACTTCCAGCGCATACTCGCCCAGCTCGGCCAGCAGCTGCTCGTAATTCTTCTCGTTGGCTATCCGAACCATAATCTCGAGCTTCTGCAGTTTGACATAGGGCGGATCGTTGTACTTGCAGAAGAACACCCGCATCTCCTTACTAAGGATGTCGGGCTTGGCCTGGAGTAGGAGATCAATGTTGCGCAGGGCGACGTATTGGACCTCGGGAGCGGAGGCCACAAGCGTCACTGTGACTGTTAGCTAGGAGCCATCAATTCCGGAGGAAAGGAAAACGCGTACCCAGCGGAGGCGCCATCTTCTTGAGATACGACCTCACGAGCTCCGGGTTGATGGACCTCATGTGTGTAAAGACAACCTTGACAGCAGCCAGGACCACGCTGGGGTTGACGTGCTGGAACTGGGGTGCCACGCGCTCGCAGATATGCTCCGCCTCCTTGACGTCGCTCGCGGAATAGTCCGCCAGGGTGGTCAGGATCGTAACCCGGCCCCACTCGGTACACTCGTTCAGGGCCATGAGCAGCTTCTTCAGGGTCACGGGTGTGAGCACGAGGGCTCTCGTCTCGGGGGCGGTCTCGCTGATCTCGGAGAGGGCCTGGACGGAGTTGGCAACGACCATGGGGTTGGGGTCGCCGATGAGCTCCTGGAGGGACTCGAGGAAGCCGTTCTCGATGCACAGGGCGGGGTTGAGGTCGAAGAGCTTGGCGACGCAGATGGCGGCGGTTTTGCGTACGTAGGGCGACTCGTCGCGGAGGGTTTTCCGGAGGGGCTCCTCCATGTAATCGACCATCTTGTCTACCCGGATGCAGCCCATGGTTCGGATCGCGAGTGCTCGTACCAGGGGGTTCGGGTCCTCGGAGTCCTGGACGAAGGTGTTGACGGCGAGGATACACAGATCGGGATGCGACTTGGCGTAGTTCCTATTGGGGGGGCGAGGTGAGGTCAGCACACTCGCACCGCACAGCACACCAGGTGGCGTTATCCAGAGAGGGAAATACGCACATTAGATACAGGTATACCAGCTTCTTCTGGTCCAGGTCGGCCGTCGCAATGTTCTTCAGGATATCGGGAAAGAGGGCAGAGACATCCTTGCCAAGTGTCATGGCCATGATGGTCTTCTGGATGGACTCCTTGCGCTCGTAGGCATACTGGGAGACCAGGCCCGCCCGCAGCTCAAAGGTTTCGCCCTTGCGAGGCACCTGAAAGGCGCCCCGGATGCGATTTACCGCCATCGTCGAGGGGGTTTTCGCCGGAACGGTGGAAGGAGGGGCTCCGGGACGCGCGTGGTTCGAGGGTACTCGTAGGTTCAGGGTGTGAGCGAGTCGGTAATTGGGGGAGGGGGGTTATGACGGTCAGTCTGGCGCCGCTCAACGGACCATTCGACGAGGGGGTCCTAATCGTTGTAGTTGTCGTCGAGTAGTCGCTTGTACCGTCAATGTCTCGGGCCCACGTGAGAGTTGAGGGTTGAGAGTCGAAATCCTGTTGAAGCAGACGTCAGTTGGGAGGATTGCCGTCGCACCCTGGGCCAAGAGGCGGCAGCAGCTGATACAGCGGATCCGATGTGTGGTGACTGCCCGTGGTGACGCCGTGACGGTACCCCTTAGCTCCCGTCCCCCAAATTTCCCACAGCTTACGTAGTCAACCCCAAACTTCACCGCGATTCCAGCGACGTCGCCTAGCTTATCATTCCACATTATCATCATATCACCATCACCTTCGAACCACCTGGCCGGTCTCAAACACTTCGCTGGTGTGAATATGAACCACGTAACTTGAGGCTGAAAGACCACAGCCCTCCTTCCTTCAACCATGGTACCGCCAATTTCTATCACCGCTCACCTCATTCCTCCATCCAGCTCACACTCATCGCCAGGCCAACTTCCCGAATCTCCGTCGCCTCTTTATCGAGGCTAGAACCGAGGACGAAGAGCGTGAGGTCTCACGAAAAGCCGTGAGTGGGATTCACCCCATATCTACGCAGGGGCTTTTTCTTCATTTTTTTTTTTTNTTTTTTTTTTTTCCTTTTTTCTTGAAGCTGACTGGTGGTGTAGTTCTACAATGCGGTCCTCTTCATGGGCTCAGTGGCAGTCTTTAGCCTGCTCGCACAAAAGCTGAATGCGGGCAAATAAACCCCATCGTTGAAACTAGGACAGTTGTGAGCCGAGATGACCAGGCTTAGACCCCATTATTCACCACCTGGTAGGCACCATACAGTTCTAATAAAGCTCCCCTTTCCCCCCCTTCCCGAAATCTCAGTCCCCTTCTTCGTTGGCCTCGGCGGGATCCTCCTTTCCGTCACTCGCCATTGCTGCCTTGGCCTCCTGCTTGCGCCACAAGACTGCAAGAAAGTCATTGGTGCTAGCCTCGTCAATCCCCTTGTCCTCGCGTTTCTTCAAGAACCGCGGGAACCGCAAGCTCAGGCCCCTCTCGTCGCTGACGAGCCCTATGGCGGCCGTATATGTCGGGCTCAGCGTGATATCTGCAAAGGCCACCTCCCAGACCTCCTGCGGCTCGAACCACACATCCGGGCTGGGGCCCGTGTAATCGATGAAGCTCGGCTTGTGCGTCTTGGTGTTCTTCGCTTCGCCGCTCACCGAGCCGTCGTCGTAGAATTCCTTGTTGGCTTTGTAGAAGGCATCCGTGAAGCCGGACATGCACTTGCAAACCACTTCCAGCGATCCAGTCTCCTCGTTGCGGACTGCTAGCAGGATGGGTGACCACCATCTGGCCTTGCGCCCTTGACCGTGCCAACCGGCCACCGGAACCATGTCGAGCGTCTCGAAGCTAGAATGGTAATCCTTCTTGACCTTGAGCCAGGAATCGAGGCGCTTGTCCGGCTCGTACGTCGCTAATAGCGCCTTCCGCCTCGACTTGGCCTTCTTGTCCTCGCCGGCACCTGGACCATTACCATTTGCTTTCCCCTTTCCCTTGGACTTTGGGTTAGGTGCCGCCAGTCTCTCACCAGCATCTTGCTCGCTTTCTTGCTCTCCCTCGACTTGCGGGACGGTGGACGCAACGTTATCCAAAACCTTGACCATGATACCTTCACATTTAGCATCAATGGCTGCTTTGAAGAAGTCAAGCACAGAATCCGAGTCGCCAGAAGTGGCATCCAGACTCTTCACCCAGGTGAAGTGACGAGGCACCTCGACAAACAGAGACCGAAGCAACTCCCTCCGCTCGCGAAAAGAACGATCTAGCAACGGCTGCCCGTTGAGGAACATGAGGTCGAAAGCGAACAAGCATACATTGATGGCAATGCTTCCAATTTCGACGTCTTTTCGTGCACGGTTGGCGAGGGTCTGGAAGTTTCTCAGCTCTCCCGTCTCCCGGTCCACGGCGACGACTTCGCCCTCCATGATGAAGCTTTCCACCCCATCGCCCCTAATCTTGGGCACCAGTTCGACCAAGTCGGGGTACTTGTCTGTCATTAGCTCGAGGTGGCGGGAGAAGATTGAAACCTTGCCCTTCTCATCGCAATGAACCTGCGCCCTCTGCCCATCATACTTGAATTCGCATGCGAAATCCCGTCCTTGCAGCTTCGTAAGCATCTCGGACAAGTCCCGAGTGATGCTTCCCAGCATGGGTCGCAGCGGGACATGGAGTGTCAGCCCACACCGGAGGAGAAGCTCCTCCGTAATCCCAATCTCGAGGAGCACCGGGATGAGGTCGTTATAATTCGGTCGTCTCGCAAAGCATGCCTTGACAATCTCCTCCGACTTGCTCCATACCTCTGCCAGATCCTCCTTCTTCAACTTGGATAGCTCTGAAGGTGATCTCAGGGGAAAGCCGGCGCCAGGCGGCTTAGAAAGTAGGAACGCCCGGGACAAAGCAATCAACATGGTAGTCTTGACAGCCCCGATCCGGAGATGCTGGCAGAGTGTCCTGACAATGAAACGACTCTCTTCGCCTCCTCGCGCATCCTGCAAGAGCCGATCCACCAGGCGTTGCTTTGCCTCGCCACTCCCTTGCCCCTGGCTGTTGGCTATCTTGACTAGACTCTGGTATACGCCCTTTATCGTTAGCGGCTTTGGTTTCCTCAAGGTGAAGCTCTGCTTCTTCTTCGCTTCGAACGCCACATCTCCCGCATCTCCATATTTGTCGTATATGGCCTTCAGGGATCGACTATCCAGGCCGCAGACTTGCTTCAGAGCCTTGGAGATTGCCGAGCCTCCCAAGCCCAGCTCGAGAGATATATATGGCGGGGATATTGAGTTGGTTGCCAACCAAACCTATATCCAGTCAGATTGGCTAAGCAAGACAGGGCGTTGCAATGGACCTACGGCAGGAAGAAGACTTGATGGGTCAGCCTCGATGAGAAGTCTCAGGCAGTTGACCAATGTGTCTACGATTTTGATGCGGCTTGCGGTTCCGCTTACGAGGACAAAGCATCTCGTCAACAGCGCGTATGTTGCCTCCCCTCCGGACGAGGACCACAGGTCCTGCAACTGGCCGACGTATTTCGACGGGATAAAGGTAAGAGGCGACTCATCCAGCGGTATTGCAGGCGTTACTGAGTCCTCGGACATCCCGGCTGACTGGAGAGTCAGCGTCCTCTTGGTTCCGTCTGGGGGCTTGGCGGGCGGCATAGAGGAGCGAGCAGATATAGAGGTGGGCGTCTCCTTGGTCTCAGTTTCCGCAACTTCTTCTGGGGTTTGGTCCCCCTCCGTCTCCATCCCAGGTACTGACGTCTCTAGATCATCCTCTTGCTGCCTCTCGGCAGCATCCTCCTGGTTCCACTCATTCTGAAGCTTCCAAGCTAGCTCCTCATCGGTGAGCTCCTTCGTAGGCTCAGTCGGTGTCTCTGATGGTAGCGGCGTAGGTTTCTTCGACGCATTTTGCCTCTGCTTCTGGAAGAAATACTCTAGACCCTTTGCCGGCGCACTGTCGGATTTCGCTCCATTGTTGAGTTTCCTTTTCTTGGCCGGGCTGGACATGCTGGCTCACAGCTGCGTGACTTGATTGTCAGGGCATCGGGTGTGAGGTCTGGTCCGAAACTGTCCGAAACTCCAAATGTATGCCAAATTGACCAACAACGTTAACCCGGATTGGAGCCAGAATCCAAAATGGACTCGAGAAGAAACAAGATCAAGTCTCCAACAGTTCACGCGTAACTCGATGACGATGACAGACACGAAGGCACGTGACCACAGGATGAATGAAGTACCAGTCTCCCCTCCGGTCCGGAAGATCAGCCCCTCCGCTCCCCCACCCTCAGCCAACCCGCCCACAACGAATAAAAGGTCGAAAACTTCTCCCCCTCGCAACATCTCACAAGGCACCGGCATCTGCAAGATGAACGGCGAAGATCCGCCCGAGCGGCCCGACTACATCACCAACATTATCAACGGCCTCGAGCGCTACAACCCGGAGGCCGTTGGCACTCTCGAAGGCTACCTTCAGGAGCAGTGCGAGCAGAACTACTGCGACTCCAACGCCAACCGGACACTTCTGAAGCTGTACGTTTCTTTCGCACCCTGGCGAGCTTGTCTTTAGCCGCCTTTTTTTTTTTTTTTTTTTTTTTGCGATTATATTCTCTCGTGATGAGCAAAAAAAGTCAACGTTTCCTATTAACCTGACCTTATTCCCATGAAGTCTGTTATAATTAGACTCTGAACTACTACCCTGCCACCCCACTGCGCACTTGATCACCGTTTCCGCAGACAATGCCGCTAACAGGAGTACTCGACGTGCCCACGCACCTAGGTACCAGCTCAACCCGGATCGCCTCAAAGATGAGGTCGTAACCAACATCCTCGTCAAGGCCATGGCGCAGTTCCCCTCAGCACAGTTCCCCCTCGCCCTGCACCTCATCAACCCGTCTGCCGCCAACTCGGGCGAACTCCACGAGGCCCTGACCAAGCTGCGCACGCTCCACTCGCAGCTTGAGGGCGCCCAGTATGCCGCCTTCTGGGAGACGCTCGACGGTGACGACCTCTGCGCCGACCTCATCGCCGACATCAACGGCTTCGAGGACATGATCCGGCACCGCATCGCCCTGCTCGTCTCCCAGGCCTACCGTGAGATCAAGCTGTCCCACCTTGAGGTCTGGCTGGGCCTCAGCGGCGACGCCACCACCAAGTTCATCGAGGAGGTTGCGGGTTGGTCTGTTGACGCTGAGGGTAACGTCAAGATTCCACCCAACCCGGACAACGAGGCCAAGAAGGCTGAGATCCGTGAGGATGTCAACGTCGATCAGTTCGCGAGGGTGATTCGGCGGTCATGGGAGGACGTTGTCTCTGCCTCGGCGTGAGGGGATGAGGGAATGCGGTTGATTATGATCACGATGCAAATGAGCCGCGGATGGGATGGCATATGAGAAAGGGGCGGGGTCTTAAATATGGCGTTAACTGGGCATGTGTCATTTGAGAGCGATATCAAAATTCCCTAGAACCATGATATCCAGACTATCTGAGTTGTACCTCGCAGCACCACACACCAACGTTAGTACCCTACATCAGCCTGGATGTGTGAAACACCCCATCATGGCTCATCATTTCTTCTCGGTGACGAGCTCCTCCCACTGCACGCCAGCCCACTCCTCCAGATACCCAACCTCCCCCACCGCAGTCCCCTGCGGGACACAATCCCTCGCGCAGACGCCCACAATGATAGTACCCCACTCCATACCATCGAAACCCAGCTCATCCTGCTCAAGCTCCGCAATCGCATGCGGCGTCATCTGGACCTCAAACGTCCTCCTCCCACGACAATTAGCACACCCGGGCATGCCACCACGGGACGCGACCGTCTGCGCCACAGCATCGGTCTTGGAGTATAGCAGCGGCTCGCCTCCGAACTCGTAGCGGATGACCTGCTCCGGGTTCTGCGCCAGGCGGTCCGCGAACCGCTGGAATGTCCTGTCCATGGTGGACTCGAAGGCCTCGCGGTCCGCCGCCGAGGGCTCCTCGGTGTCGTCCGCCTCGACGATGCGCACGTTGGCCGGGAGCTTCTCCGCCGGCCTGGGGTCGATGGTCTCGTAGTCTGCGTCGCAGAGGTAGAGGGTCGGGTACGGCTTCGGCTGGGCGTCGGTCGCGGGCCAGGGCTCCGCTGCCGGGGGCGGTGGCTGGTTGTCGGTGGGTGGCAAGTCGAGGGAGAGGGTCTGGGCGAAGGTCTTGGAGAGGGAAGCTGTTGACTCTTCGGCGGCCTTCGGTTTGCATGGATTCTGCGGGGGAGCGGCTTCCTTCTGTGAGGAGGAGCTAAACGGATTCGCAGAGCTAGGTCCGCCGGCTGAGAATGGGTTTGCACCACCGCTCGAGAAAGGGTTCGCCGCAGCAGACGAGGAAGAGCTTCCGAAGCTCTTTGCGCCAAACAACGTCTCTCCCAGACCAGGACCCTTGTTCTCAGACTTGGCCGGCTCCTCCTCCTTCACCTCCTCTTTCTTATCCTCTTCCATAGGTTCGGCCGCCTTCTCCTCCTCCCATACCCTGACGCCTCTCAGCACTCGTATCGATCCATCCTTGCGGCGACAGGTTTGTTTTCGACACCCAAAGACGTATATCCTCCGCTCGTGCCCGGGGAATCGCTCGGGGAGCTCTCCGTCCAGTTGTAGTAGCAGGACCATGAGTTCCCTGCAGACCTTGCAGCGCGCGAGGGCCGCGCTCGGTGGTTTCTCAGGATCTAAGAATTCCTGTTTTTATTGTTAGCCTTATCGCTCATGGAACCGTAGACATGTTTCGTGGGAGTGGCAGCCGGGGGGGAGGAGGGGGGNGGGGGGGGGGGGGGGGGGGGGGGGGGGGGGGGGGGGGGGGGGGGGGGGGGGCTGCCATTTGGGAAACGCACTGGTTGTCCACCGAGGTGGCTGATTGTGTCTTCTCCTTCTTCAGCTTCTCTGGATGCGTAACCCAGAAGCACATTTGTCTCCTGAAACTCCCCCTCAGAAGAGTCTGAATCGTAGGAAGTCATCGTTGCAAAGAAACCCGAAATGTCTGTGATCGGATGATGGTGGGGTTCTGTCGCTGGGAGGAAAGCGCAGACCAACATAAACAAAAAAAAAATCTTGACCCCACCATGTCGATATGCGGGAAGAACCTAATACGCCTACCATCACAGCCTACGAGGTTTACATTGACCAAGCTTCACAGTAATGACACCAAAATTTTCTCGAGGTATTATAGTCCGGAGATTCAAGTTTCGATCTCCATTTTGTCTAAACTCTCTCCCGTCTATGGGACAAGTCTCCTTTTTACATGTGATCGTCAGGACCATCCATGCCCGGCCCAGGACCTCCGGACCTGCCCATCTGCCGAGCCTTCAGCAACTCGTCGCACAGGAGCAGATTCGAGGCGATACTGGAGCTGGAGGCGACGCAGTTCCTCAACACGCGGAATGAGTCGAAGATGCCCGCCAGCTCAGGGTCGATAGGCTCGCCCGTCTCCAGGCTCAGGCCGACGATGTCGCCGTCGCGGTACTCGTCGATCATGTTGGCCACTGTGGTCACATCCCCGTTAGTAGAAGAATCAACTGGACAAAGACACGGGGTCAACTCACGAGCATCCTGGACGTCATGGCCAGCGTTGGCAGCCAGGGTCTTGGGAATAATGAGGAGAGCATCGGCAAAGGCCTCCACGCCGTACTTGGCCTTGCCCTTGACCGTCTTGGTGAACTCGGGACTCTTCAGGTGTTCCGCGCAGGCAACCTGGAAAGCGCCCGCTCCGGGGACGACGCTCTTATCCACAATCATGTTGTAGACGCTCCTCAGGCCGTCCCTGACCGCATCTGTAACCTGGGCAATGGTGTGCTGGTTGGGCCCCTTGATCATCAGCGTCACCGACTTGGGGTCCTTGACCTCCTCGATGAACGTGTACTTCTCCTCGCCCAGGGTCTGCTCATAGACCAGACCCGCCCACCCAAGGTCATCCTCTGTCAGCTCCTCGACGCTGTTCTGAGCAACGCCGCCACAGATGAGCTGCAGGCGCTCCATGTTTCTCCGCTTAGCGCGACGGAGGGCCAGGATGCCATTCTTGGCGAGGACATCCAGGGAGAGCGGGTCGATGCCCTTCTGGTTGATGATGACAAAGTTCTTCTTTCCGTCGGTTCCACAGAGCTCCTTCTTGAGGTCCACAATCTTCTTGAGTTTGGCATCGATGAAGCGGCGCTCGCTCTCGACCAGCTTATCGCGCTGCTCGGCGCTGGAGTAGAAGAATCCCGAGTTGATCTCGGTCTTCTCGTACTCGAGGCTGACGTTCATGGTGAGGATGTAGCAGTTCTCCAGCCTCTTGGGCATGTCCGGGTGGCGGGCGCCGTGGTCCAGGGCCAGACCGCGGATCAGCTGTGTGTCGGAGGCTGTGCGGTGCTGCATCTTCATGATCTCCACCATGTGCAGGTCGGGCTTCGCGGGGGGCTGGTAGATGGACAGGACGGCGTCCACGATGTCGGGGGTCAGCTTGGCCGCCAGCGTCGAGTTGAGCTTGGTAGCGAGCGATGTGCGGGCGACGTTGAGGAGGAGCTCGCGGTCGACCTCCTTGTCGAGCTTGAAATCGTCGAGGAACTGCCGACGGCGTCAGCGCTGCCGCCCACCAAACGTTGCTATCATCACGCGAGGCCGCGGTCCTCTCTCACCTTGAGAGCCTCCACCTTGGCAATCTCAAAGCCATCGGCGATGATGCGGGGGTGCAGTCCTTCCGAGATGAAACGATCCGCCTGCTTGAGCAGCTCTCCCACCAGCAGAACGACAGAGGTCGTCCCGTCACCGCAGATGTCATCCTGGGCGGTTGCAGCTCTCGCAATCATGACAGCTGTGGGATTCTGGATCTGCATCTCGCGCAGGAGGACGTTCCCATCCTTGGTGAGCTTGATCTGTTTCGTAAATGTGTGAGCAGAGGAGTCGCATCGGAGGGAAAAGTAGTATCTCGTTCTGTACCTGGCCGGCACCGTCAACAAGCCTAAGTAGAATACAAGAGTCAGCAAGAGCGCCCTCCATGTTTATTCCCAACCTTCGGGGGATTTCTCACATCTTGATGGTGCCCATCGGCCCCAGGTTGGACTTGAGGACATCCTGAAGGCCCTCGCCCGCACTGATATTGATCTTGAGAGCTTCGCCCCTCCTCTGCGACCGGAATATTAGTTAAGCTTCGATGCTCCCCCGGCTGGGTCGTGGGAAAGCGTACGTACACGGGACTCGGCCTTTGGGTTGAGGAGCTGAGCGGCGGACATCTTGGCGGCTTGCAATTATCGTTTTCGAGCAAAGACGTGTGCCGCAGCTGGACTCGAGACGGTGTGGTTGGTGATGGCACGGGCTCGTTCCCAGCGGTCCGCCAGCAAGGAGGTGAGGTGGGCGGGCAAAGTGGGCTGCCACTTTTTTCTGCCTGTACATGCAAGGCGGTGTGGGGACATGGCTACCAGGAGGTTCCATTGACGTTGACAGATATACTTCTACACTGAACTGGGTCATTTAGGGGCAAATTACAGTAGTATTTAGTCGCCCAGCTTGCCCATCATGTAAGAGAAGCCCTGGGGCCTCTTGTCCACTTTAATCCCGTCCCTCTTCCTCATCAGTGTGAGCTATGCGTATAGCTTCAAGTTATGAATATCTTGAAAGCCATCCCAAATACGAAACTGCCAACCTCACCCAAGTACTAGCTAATTAGTAGTCAGTACTAACGTAGGGCTCATGGCCCGTATTTGTCCCGTGTAGCGAGTTCCTTGATATCTAACGACGCTTATTCTGGCTCGTTACACTCCATGCGGTGAGTCTTCCAGTCCTTCTTCTGGCATTCGACCGAACAGTACTTGACCTCCCGACATCGCTGGCATCTCTTCAGGGCTCCTCCATCCGCCGCGCCCCTCCCCCCACACTTGCGGCAGCGGTCCCCGGCCGCCGTCGGCAACCCGCTATCGCCCAAGATTGACGTATCCACGATCTCCTCCACAAAAGGGACAGCGAATGTCGGACTTATGGCGGCGCGAACCGCATTCGGTGCCGCTGAGTCCCACTCGGGCAGACCGACAAAATTGTCGGGCAGCTGGCCGTTGCCGCACGAGCATAACAGCTGCTTCCCGTCCTCCAGGCTCAGCGGCACCGTGGCTCCTTTCTTCCTGTACTCGCAGTCATCCCGGTGGGACCATGTGCGACACCGCTCCACCATGGATGGGAGGACCTTCTTCCAGAGCGCGAGCTCAGCGTCGTTGACCGTTATGGTGGCGCACTCGAGGGAGCGCAACATCAGGAGGAACTCCTCTATCTTGCCCGATGTAACTAGGTCGGTGGTGAGCGGCAGGATAGCCACATCCAGAACCGCAGAGGCCGTGTCGCCGTCAAGCCTGATGGCTGACACCACGACGAGCATGTGTATGCCGCCTCTGCCGGGATGGCTGATGGCGAAGAGCCCAGTCTCGCCGCCCTGCAGACCCGAGGCAAGCATGAACATTGTAAAGACGGACTCCTTGAAATTGACACGGGGATCGTTGGATATTCCCGATTTATCAATTTCCTCCCGCTTGTTTGTTTCGCGCTTCGAGAAATGCAGAGATACGAGTGTCGCGAGCCACCTCATGTCGTCCTTCTTCTCCACGTCGAGGGCGGCTAGCCTATCTAGATTGACATGTGGCATGTTCAGCGCCACGGGTACCCGAGAAGAAAAGATCGCGGTGGGGAAAACAAAGTCGGCGAGGCATTCTGCCGATGTTGGATCGGCGAGGGCAGCAATGACTTCGATATAGCCCGAAGCGCGGGCGACGCGGGTTCTGCTACCCTCCTTCGAGACAGGGGCAGGGAACTTGAGCCCATACGAGAGAACATTGTTGCCAAAAACAATGTCGATGGTAAAGGGGTTCGTCTGCCGTAGCTCGATGGGGACCTTTTCTTTGAGCAACTTCTTCCCCTTGTCCGAGATTATGTCGAGGTGCCCAGTCAGACTCCCAATGTGACACTCAGAGGCCGGAATATCGGCGACCATTTTCAACTTGGTGTCGCCATGGTCTCCCTCGATCACATCTTTGAGTGCGCCTACGCCACGACAGAAGATCGGATATGCAGTCTGTCCAGGGATCAACTTCGAGACAAACACCTTGGATTCCTCCAGGACCCCTGCCTCAAAAATCTTCATCTCGAGACCTAGGACAGGGGCGTAGAGCCTCATGCTTTGCGGCGAGGGCGTCACGTACAGACCGACCAGCGTCTTTTCCGGTTCCACCTGGAGAGCCGCAGTGGGGACATAGAAAGAGGCCACCAGTGGCGAGGAGCCCTCCCAGCCGAGGCGGTCCTGGTCTATGCTGAGCCTCAGATCCTCAGCTCTCGTTGACCTTGCGGCCTTGAGGTCGCCAAACGCAAGGTGGACGTTTCCGTACATGTTGTGCCATTGGCTGGACGCCCCTGGGCCCGGCTTCAGCGAACCTACAAGCGTCGGGGCTGCCATCTTAGCCTCCCTGGAGCCTTCGTACACACGAAGAATAGTCCGACGTGGGACGACCAGAGTCACAGCCACCACGGGCGGGATATTCCTCCACCCCCTGAGAATCCCCGTCTCAGGCCGCTGGTTGACTTCGTTGAGTATCCACGGCTCTACAACCACGCCCAGCATATACAGGTGAGCCGTAAGTTCCTGGATGTAGTTGCTCGACAGACCCAGTGTCCTGTCTGTCGCGATCTTGTCCAAGAGGTCCCCGCACACGGCCTCCCAGTCCGTCGCCACACGGTGCTTGACGAACTTGAGAAACACGGCAAAGCTGCCCCTGTGGAAGCAGGGATAAACAGCGCTTTCCATGTTCATGCGTTGGAAGGAAGTGTCCAGGCGCTCCTCCTTGAACATCTCCAAGTAGACATCGAAGAGAATGCGTGAGAGAGTCTTGGGGTCGATATGGAGGCTGCCACGGTTATCGGGCTGTCCGGAGAAGTGGTCATCCCGCTTCCACCCAAGGCGCGAAAGAATCTGATGTTCACCGGACTGTTTCTTCTGATCCATCAACCCCGTAAAGATCTCATCGACATGTGACTCGGCCTTTGCATTGGTCCAGAATTGGATGGGGGATATGCCCAGGAGGAGGGACACTGTGGTCGCGTGCCCGCACAAGAGAGTCCTAAAGGCTTCCTGCGGGGTGCCAGTCCTCTTGAGCGTTTCCGTGTAGACGGTGGCCCAGGGTCTTGCTGTTAAGAGCGGCGCGGTTGAGACGAGTATGTTGAGCGCCCCCAGGTGGTCGGATAGGTTGGATGTGTCGATCATATCGAAAAACATCGGTCCTGTCTTCCCCTTCCCATACACGCCGGAATCCAGGTTCAGTGGCTTTGAATCAAGTTTTCGCCTGAACCAATTGGGGCTCCAGGTGGAGGATGAAGCATGTTGGAGGCTGTGGCAGAACGCAAAGACATCCGCCACCACCGTCCGTACTACGCTCCCCTTCCCGAGCAGGTCTCGGAGCGCAGGAACCCATTCGGCAAACTGTGCCTGGGCGGCAGATGCCACCTTGAAGGGACCCTTCTCGTCCTTCGGCTTCAGCGGCGAGCTAGCCACCAGCGGCGCATAGGCTGTGGCCAGATGATACCCAAGGACAGGATCTGCCCCATAGTGAAGCAGCCCAGTCTCAGACACGAGGCTCGAAAACATTGGGTTCGGGATATCTACGCTCTTCCCCTTGGGTGTAACCGTCCCATCCTTCCAGTACTGGCGGTGCGCATCAGGCAGATCCATCTTGGACCGGAGCGACAGCGGTGCAGTGGAACGCATGCCCAACATGGTGACACCGGCGATGTCAGCGTCACTGTCAAAGAATGCTCTCGTCGTATTGAGGCTCTCCGTAAACTCATCGTGGCGGTCGCGCGAGCAGCCGTTCCCGGCGCAGGCGGCGACCAGTTGGCAGACGCGGCGGACATCGCAGAGTGTATCGACGTCACAGAACTTCAGCGTCTTGCCGTATTTGCTATCGCTCCACGATTGAAGGGTATCGAGCAGAGGCACGAGCTTCTCTGCCTGTTGCTGAATGGCAGCTGCGGTAGGCTCGTCGAGGTAGAGATGGTAGTAGATGTCCCACAACGAGCCGGTGGTGATCTCGTTGTCAATGATGAGTGTCAGGAGAAGGACATTCCGACCTCGAAGTCAGTCAGTGAAGGTTTAACCCCTGTCTCATGGATAATGGAGAAGAAGGAAGAAGAGGACGGGGATTCCGAACCGATAATCTTTTCCGAGATATCGCAGCACGTAAAGTCAAGTACACGATCAGCTATTGGGCGCGTTGGAAGTCAGCAAGAGTTGCAAGGGCCCCGTTCACTATGGCCCACATACGGAGGCCTTTCTCAGCATAGGCAGTATAGAGCATGTTTCGCAAATCGCCACAGCCCAGCGACAGCAGCGCGGCATCCTCGCCATGGGGGACAGCTCGGGTGAGGTTGATGGCCGGGGTGTTGCCCACAGCGTACAGCCACCCGAAGCGGCTGGCGACGGTAGGTGTCAGCATGCCGAGAGGTGCTTTATAAGACAAATGCTCATTGGTATGACATGCTCAGTTGGCAGGGGAGTCGGTTTGAGGCCAAGATACTCGACTGCTGGCTCAAGGTGGTTGCTTTGCCGGGCGGTGAGAAGAAGAATGAAGACGAACTGGCGGGCGGAGGAACTTGCGGCCCAGTGTGCAACACCTCATCTCGACCCTCAGCTCAAGGTACCTGACCTACCGATAATTGCTCCAGAGCTGGACCCTAATACGTAGTAGTAGCAAGCTTTCCACGACGAAAAAAACGGCAGCATAACCAGCAAAATCAATCCTAGTAGAAAATCGCTCCATTTTTCTTGGATTAATGTCAACCAAGTCGGGACACACGATGTCGCCGCAAAGTACTACCCAGAGTGGTCACCAATACCTCACCGTGTGTAACCCTGGATATATACTGTATAAACACAATTGCTGGACTCCTGTCTACTATTACTATTAAGTAGTTACGGTAGGAATTACCCTTGACTCCTTCCTTCCCCTAGCATTGATTGAGTTTCCTATATACACCATCCATAGAATCATTACTACTATCTACTACCAGGTAGTAACAACTACTCGCTAAAGTACAAGGGCACCAATAAACATGCGGCCCTTCTCGTAATTTTAGTGCAGGCGGCGTCTAAAGTCGAGCTCTCCCGTCTTCCCTCGACTTTCCTTACATGTGACACTTACAAAATCCACTTGCGGCAAAGCGTCTTTCTAAGAGAAGGAACACATTATTGGGCTTGTATCAGTACGATATACACTTAGGATTTGGTATATTTAGCCCGGGCTCTAAACACACGACTATAGTGCCCTGCCGTTCCATCGCTCCCTCGAAGCGCCTCAAGTTCCCAAAACGGCAGTCTTTCAATGGTTAAATTCTACCTGGTACCTACACGTTCCCTTGCATCGCATACCGACTTCAGCCCATGCCGACACAACCGAGTAGAAAGCCCAAAGCCCAGATGACCTTCCCAAGCGGTATACAGCCAGAAGGCTCGCGCCAGCACTACAAAAATACCAAGAAAAAAATCCGCCCTGAGCAATAGTCCGAGCAGACTGACGCTTCCTTTGGCCAGCTGTACCGAGTGGACTACGAGAGCGCGTATTCCTTTTCGGAGATTGTTATCGTCCATCCGCCATCACAATCGGCAAGTGACTCACAAAACACCACGTCAACCAACAGATCACTTGCTACCAGTGGTATATCTAAGTCACCCATCTCGCATCACTAGCTCCGCTCACTCACACTCCGATGTATTATGCTATCAAGGGGCGACCTCAAACTCAGTTTTTACCTACACCCCACCATGGCACCCAAGATCACTTTCCGCAAAGCCACCGAGGCCGACCTCCCCGAGCTCCTCCAAGTCTTCACGTCCGCCTTCCAAGACAGCCTCCTCAACCCACACTGCTACCCAGCCTCCGACCCGGAGACACCCAAGCACCATCTCGCCGCCATCAAGCGCTACCTGCCAGAGATCGTCGTCGCCCAGGACGGCGACGGCGGACAGATCCTCGGCTGGGTGCGCTGGGTGCGCAAGCCCGTGCCCTCGCCCCCCGTCACCCTGACAAATGACATGTACCCGTCCTCGGGAAACCAGGACCTCGCGCGGCGCTTCTTCCAGGCCAATGTCGACGCCACGGCGCGCATCGTCAAGGACCGTCCGCACTGGTTCCTGTCGCTGATTGTCGTGCGGCGGGAGGCGCAGCGCAGGGGTGTGGGTGCCGCCATGATGCGCTATGGCTTGGACAAGGCGGATGAGGAGGGCTGGCTGGCGTACTGCAATGGCTCCGCCGAGGGGAAACCGCTGTATGAGTCGTTGGGTTTCCGGGTCATGGAGAAGTCTGAGTTTGAGCATGGGATTGCGACGTGGCATATGCTTCGTGAGCCACCAAAGAGGGTGAATATACGGGGACGGGTGGACCATAGTTGTTAAAGGAGAGTATATTCTTGGTAAAACTTAGGGAAGGACGGAGTTCGAGCGAAGCATCTCAAGAAAAATTTGAAATTACAAATTTGTACATAACCCTAAGTGTTTCCGACTACATAGATGCATCAGGGCAGCATATAGACGGTCTCAAAATCAATCCTCTATGGGACAGACATCTTCCCACGCGACGCCGGGCTCTCTCTCTTCCACGTCCAATCTACCAGCTCAGGCGGGTCCATGCCCTCCTCGAAAGCCTTATTTCGGGCCTTGATCTGGGCATTGAGCAGGCTCTCCCTCGCCGCAGACCCGCGGTTACCCAGGTTCGGCATGCGGTCGAGGGCGTCCATGGCCAGGCTGAAGCGGTCCGTGGAATTGCGGATGGCCAGCTCGAGCGGGGTGTCGATGTTGCCCTTCTCCTTGTATCCGCGGACGTGCAGGTTCGCGCTGCCGGGGCGCTTGTACGTCAGGCGGTGCACCATCCAGGGGTAGCTGTGGAAGTTGAAGATGATGGGCTTGTCCTTGGTGAAGAGGGCGCACCACTCGGCGTCCTTGAGGCCGTGCGGGTGGTCGACGGGGTGGATCAGCTTGAAGAGGTCGACGCAGTTCACGAAACGGATGCGCAGCTCCGGGAAGTGGTGGAGCAGGAGGTCAACTGCTGCGATGGATTCGTGGGTGCTCACGTCGCCGGCCGATGCCATGACTAGGTCGGGCTCATGGCCGGCGTCGGTGCTAAACTGCTGCCAGATGCCGATGCCCTTGGTGCAGTGCTCAATCGCAGACTCCATGTCGAGGTACTGCAGGTGCTCCTGCTTGTCGGAGACGACGACATTGACGTAGTTGCTGCTGCGGAGGCAGTGGTCCATGACTGATCGCTGTTAGCGGCGTACGTTGTGTCGACGAATAACGACTTCACGCAAACTCACCCGAAAGCAGACAGTTGCCATCCGGAGGCAGGTAAATGCGCACGACCTCGGGGCTCTTGTTGGCAACGACATCCAAGAAGCCCGGGTCCTGGTGGGTGAAGCCATTGTGGTCCTGCCGCCAGACAACTGCCGTCAATAGAATGTTGAGGGAGGCAATCTTGACACGCCAGTCCACTTCGAGACACTTTTCAATCCATTTACAGTGCTAGAATGGGTCAGTAAAAGGTAGATTCCCAAACCGAAAAAAACAAAGACCACACATACCTGATTCACCATGGAATCAATAACATGGATGAAAGGCTCGTAACTGTTGAGCATGCCGTGCCGTCCACTGAGAATATAGCCCTCCAGCCAACCCTCCACAGTGTGTTCCGATAGCATCTCCATGACACGTCCAGCCATGGACAGATTGCCACCGTTGGCATCCTCCTCAAAATACTCACCCATCCAGACCTTCTTCCCCCCTTCGTAGATGCCAGCCAGCTTGTTGGACTCTGTTTCATCAGGGCCAAAGAGGCGGAACGTGTTCTGGTTCTGAATGATGACATCCTTCAGGAACCTAGCCATGTTGACCATGCCGGATACCTTGTCGCTGGCGGGGTGCTCAACCTCGAGGGCGTAGTTCCTGAAGTCGGGCATCTTGAGCGGCTTCTTCAACTGCCCGCCGTTGGTGACGGGGTTGGCGCTCATACGACGGTGGCCATCAGGGCAGAGCTTCCTCAGCTTCGGGTCTGGCCTTCCTTCCTTATCCCAGAGTCTATCGGGCTCGTAACTGCGCATCCAGTCCTCCAACACCTTGAGATGGGCAGGATTCTTGGCGGGGTCAGTGATGGGGACCTGGTGAGAACGCCAGAAGCCGGCCAAATAGTTGTCGTCCAACTTCCGTGGGCCAGTCCAGCCCTTGGGGCTCCTGAGAATAACCATGGGCCACTTTGGGCGGAACGCCTGGCCAGAGTCGCGAGCCTTCTTCTGGAAGCTCCTGATCTCCTCTACGCAGCGCTCCAGGGTGGCGGCCATGGCCTGATGCATACTCTCGACCTCATCGCCCTCGACGAAGTACGGCTGCCAGCCGTAACCAACGAAGAGGGCCTCCAGCTCCTTGTGAGGGATCCGGGCCAGCACAGTGGGGTTGTTGATCTTATAGCCGTTCAGATGCAGGACCGGAAGGACGGCTCCGTCAGTAATGGGATTGAGAAACTTGTTGCTGTGCCAGGAAGTCGCAAGCGGTCCGGTTTCCGCCTCGCCGTCGCCGACCATGGTGAGGGCGATGAGGTTGGGATGGTCAAAGACAGACCCGAAGGCGTGGGAGATGGAGTAGCCCAACTCACCACCCTCATGGATGGAGCCGGGGGTCTCGGGAGTCGCATGAGAGCCGGTCCCGCCGGGGAACGAAAAGTATTTAAAGAACCTCTGGAGGCCGTCCATGTCCTGGCCCTTTGACGGATAGACCTCGGAGTAGACGCCCTCGAGATAGGACTGCGAGAGGACTGCGGGGGCTCCGTGGCCAGGGCCTGAGACAAAGTAGGCGTCGAGATCATACTTCTTGATGAGCCTGTTAAAGTGCATGTAGGTGAAGATCTGACCGGGAGCAGATCCGAAATGCCCCAGAAGGCGAGTCTTGAGGTGCTCCTTCTTGAGCGGCTCACGTAGCAGAGGGTTGTCCTTGAGGTAGATCATGCCGAGGCAGAGGTAGCAGCTCGCCTTGAAGAAGTCATCGTACTCCTGTATCTCCTCCTTGGAGAGCGGGCTGCCCTTGATAGTGGAGCGGGCTGGCCCAAAGGGCCGGATAGATTCGACGTCGGGCATATTCGATGATGAGGATGTGCCTGCGCGGGAAGAATATGCCACCAGAAGGACGGGGAGAGATGGCACAGGCGGGTGTTGTCCGAGTTATACGCACAACCTTGCCGTCCAAGGAGGGGAGCTCTGGGAGGAAGCGGGTAAGGGTAGGTACCTCTAGGTTCAAGTAGGGCTACGGCTCTGCATCGTATGATGTATGATGTCAAGGGGTCATCATCGGTGCGGTGGCTGACGAATGCATTGTATACTACCAGGTAGGTAGTAACACGACGAGTACTTTAGGTACTTATGTAAGTCGAGCTCCTGCGCTGTTCAATCGTGGCAGAGCATTGAGACGCACAGGAATGTGTGCGGGAAAGCATTGCGAGGCTCATTGCGGGACGGGCGAACGTATGGGAGCTCTAATTGTGCAGCGAGATGATTTTCCTAGTGACGAGGATCGACGGAGGACTCCCCCGATGCTGCGAGAAGATGGGGCGAGGTTGCAGGCACTCCAATTAGGTTGAGTAGCGATTAAAAACCACTTGCACTAGATCAAGGATATGGCGAGGTGTCGTACAAAGTGATTCACACTTGCCGTGCAGCAATTGCGCCTTCTATCTCAGTGCGATACGAGCCGGGGCAGTGTGTGCCAAGCTTACTAATAGGAAGTAGTCGGAGCTGGCGAGCTCGAGGGGCGTTCCAGGCGTGGTGAATGAAGACGGGGAGAGGTCCCTTTTGAGATTCGAGGAATTCTGCAAAAGTCCAACATGAGGTTTGAGTTTGGGCAGAGTGTCACTGGGAATCACAAGATGCATCAGCCGAGGCATTTCACTGCTGAAGAGCACATACGGACGGAGAGGGATGCAACTCACTCGCTACAGAACCCAACTTCCCGAGCTAATGAACAAACCATCGCCGTTGAGTGAGAATTGAGATCTCCTAGCTTGTTTTTGGTATTGCACACATTGGCCTTAGATAGCTTACCGGGCTGGGCGGAGAGGACTGAGGCGGCGTAGTCGTCGAGTCGTGCCTGGTTTGGAGGTGACATTAATAAAGCTGCAGCTACCTTGGAGAACCAGGTGTGAAGTGATAAAGGGAGGGAGGGTAGCAAAGGCATATCGCAGCGATAAATTCCTAATTACTACTAGCACTAGAGTACTACTTAGTATTAAATGCAGGAAGTAAAAGAAGCTACCTAGGTATTGTTAGTACCTGACAATCATACCGCATGGGCAATTCAAGGCTCTGATTCCAAGAGCTTCCAGTGGGGTTTTCCGGCCGTCGTCGCCCACTGTGCGTTGCACTCCGTCCCAAGGATGGTCCGTGCACAGGGGAAGCAAGTGGGAGGAGGCTGCCACAATTTTTTGGAGCTCAACCGCCGCCGCAACGAGACTCCCACATCACCACCACCACCGCCAACCAGCGACAATATCCCCCTCTCTTTTTCCCTGGCATATATCAGGTCGCACTCTTTGCCAGGCTTACCAGAAGGACTTTCAACATCTAGCTTTGAATTTGAGAGCCCGCCAAAATGTCGTTCGGGGGGCAAACACCCACCATTATCGTCCTCAAGGAAGGTTTGCTACCCCACCGCCGCTCCCCTTTTCGCCGTTGCCGGCATCGAACCCAACGCTGACGACGTGCCTCCTCAGGGACCGATACCTCGCAGGGAAAGGGTCAGATCGTCTCGAATATTAATGTGTGTCTGGCGGTCCAGGCGACCATCAAATCGACACTCGGTCCCTACGGGGGGGACCTGTTGATGGTGGACGAGAATGGCAAGCAGACCATTACCAACGACGGCGCGACCGTTATGAAGGTGCGATCACCGGTTCCCCATGTCCCTCGCCTACGCGAGAAATGTTCTGACAGGGAAACATAGCTGCTCGACATCGTCCACCCCGCTGCCCGCATCCTCGTCGATATCGCCCGTTCCCAAGATGCCGAGGTGGGAGATGGAACCACCTCGGTGGTTGTCCTGGCCGGCGAGATTCTCAAGGAGGTCAAGGAGCACGTGGAGCAAGGAATTAGCTCGCAGGTCATCATCAAGGGCCTGAGGAGAGCGTCGCAGATCGCTGTCACCAAGATCAAGGAGATGGCCGTCAGCACCAACGAGGGCAACCGCCGAGAGACTTTGACAAAGCTGGCCGCCACCGCCATGACCAGCAAGCTCATCAAGAGGAATACCGATTTCTTCACAAAGAGTGCGTGCCCCGCTGCCCGCCAAACTACCACACTTCCCATTAACCATATAGCACAGTGGTCGTCGACGCCGTCCTGTCCCTTGACCAGGACGACCTGAATGAGAAGCTCATTGGCGTCAAGAAGATTCCCGGCGGATCCCTGACAGACTCGCAATACGTCAACGGCGTCGCCTTCAAGAAGACCTTTTCCTACGCCGGCTTCGAGCAGCAGCCCAAGAGCTTCGCGAAGCCCAAAGTTGTGTGCCTGAATGTCGAGCTCGAGCTCAAGGCGGAGAAGGACAATGCCGAGGTGCGCGTCGAGCAGGTTTCCGAGTACCAGGCCATCGTGGACGCGGAATGGCAGATCATCTACAAGAAGCTCGAGGCCGTCCACGCGACGGGCGCCAAGGTGGTCCTCAGCAAGCTGCCCATCGGCGATCTCGCCACCCAATTCTTTGCCGACCGCGACGTCTTCTGCGCTGGCCGCGTGGCGGCCGAGGACATGGAGCGCGTGGTGCAGGCGACGGGCGCGGTCGTGCAGTCCACCTGCTCGGATATCCTGCCCGAGCACCTGGGCACGTGCGGCAGCTTCGAGGAGCGACAGATTGGCGGCGAGCGCTTCAACTTCTTCGAGGACTGCCCGGAGGCCAAGACGTGCACCCTGATTCTACGAGGAGGTGCCGAGCAGTTCATCGCCGAGGTGGACCGGTCGCTGCACGACGCCATCATGATTGTCAAGCGGGCCATCAAGAACCACCTCATCGTGGGCGGCGGTGGTGCGGCCGAGATGGAGGTCTCGGCGTACCTGCACCGCTACGCGGACAAGAACATCCCGTACAAACAGCAGGCCATCATCAAGTCGTTCGCCCGGGCGCTCGAGGTGATCCCGCGCCAGCTATGCGACAACGCGGGCTTCGACGCGACCGACATCCTCAACAAGCTGCGCGTGGAGCACCGCAAGGGCAACGTGTGGGCCGGGGTGGACTTCCAGACGGAGGGCGTGGCGGACATGATGAAGCAGTTTGTGTGGGAGCCGGCGCTCGTCAAGGTGAACGCGATCCAGGCGGCCACGGAGGCGAGCTGCCTGATCCTGGGCGTGGACGAGACGATCCAGAACGAGCAGAGCCAGCAGCCGCAAGCCCCGGGGCAGCCGCTACCTCCCGGAGCGGCGCAGAGGGCGCTGGGAGGGCGAGGGCGGGGCCGTGGCCGGGGTATGCCTCGGAGGTAAAATAAAATAAAATAAATGGAAAACCAGGGTACCGGCAGTAGATAAAAAGCCGCATGGGGGATTTTTGGAATGATAATACCTAGAAACGATATCCTCACCTAGACCTGGTTTGGCCCGTGTCAAAAGGTGACAGACAGGTCGGTAATTGACACAGGGCTGATGAAGATGAGGTTTTGCCACGCTACTTTTTGCTTGTGCCCCAAACCAGACGCGCATGCCTTCGTTTCAATATTGTGGTCTTGGACTGTAGGCGCGGAGAGCGTAAAACTGCCAAGCCGAAGGACACAACATATATTACGGATTGGTATGGTACACAGACGTATACGGAGCTATAACCCGTACGACTACCTAGGAACACGGAGAGCATAGGGCTAGCATGATATTACTAATACCGCGTGCACGGCCTGTCTCGGAAGAATGGGTACAGTAGATAGTAAGAACTAACTACAGGTCCTACTAAGCTAATTATCGTTAGTACGTAGTATTGGTACTGGTTAGTACCTAGGGCAGTATCCGGACAAAGGATTCCTGTGCCGCAAATTGGTTGTATCTTTCTAAACAAGAACCCGACCGGACCGTAGATGCGGATCATGCGATTCATTCCAGACCACGGACCAGCTTGTTTGAGCTCCACGCCGAGACGAAGAGAGGATTAATTAACTTGGTACCTATCTATGCACGGACACCGTCTACGAGTAGAATCCTGAATTCTCCTTGGAGACCCCCTGAACCCCCTGAACCCCCTAGACGCTCGAGTTAGTGAGATGCCGAAATTGTCCCGACATCTGCTGAAGTATAGATACTGTAGGTACTTTTAACGTGGGCATCATCTGGCGCTGGAGCGTTGTCTCCAGTATCACTCGCATGCGCGCTGGGGCCACCGACTGGGGGTTCTGGTAGACTGGTAGACCCTCCCCCTGCAGGCACCAGCCGCTGAGGAATTTTGGACCACAACCGGGGTGCACTAATCGTATCGCGATACTCGTAATAAGCTTGGTGACTACGGAGTACTCCGTACTACTATTGTTATTCTTGCTGTATTACTCGCCCTACGGCCCGCCCTCGTCAGCGCCAAGGGGTGCCAAGGAGTCGAGGACCTTGTGAGCGCATGCATCGAGACCATCACGGAATCCCTCGTTACTATTACTCGTACAAGTATAGTAGTCCGTATATTCGGGCTTCGCGCTGCCGAGGCCCTGGACAACCCCCCAGGCACGGCCGCCGTGGGGGGACCCAGGTCCCAGGCCCCAAGGCAGCCTTACCAGGCGAAGTCCAGCTATCTGGAAGTGGCTAGCCGATTGCGGTGAGGGCCGGCAGTCAAGTCCTATCACCGCGCGCGACGACATGGGAAGGATCAGATGGGGGTTGGAGGTATTAGGTATTATTACCTCGTAGGTGCCTACCTACTCCTAGGGAAAGAGCAGGGTGACCGTACAAGTTCTTTCCCTATACTTTTTTCTCTCTTCTTCTTCACGATAGCACCCACTCCCAATTCACTCCTTCGCTCTCATGTCCTAATATCCCCATCGCCACCATCATTACCACCGTCACTACTACCTAGGACTAGACTCGACGATGCTGCCCTTCTGGTGAACCAGTCTCCCAACTCGGCTGATCTCCTGCCCGATTCGACTGGACCCTGGATGATCACCACCAACGACGTCGCCCACTACCCTACCATCCTCCACAATGTTATCCTGCTGTGGTCCAAGGCGGCAGACCTTCATCTTCTTCACCGTCTTCACACTCGCACTTTTCATTCTTTTCTACAATGTAAGCGAGTTGCCACATGACCCAGCCGCCTCTCCCAAATTCTAGCACCCCACGCTGACCGACCCCCGCCGCCCAGCATAATGACTTCCCCGACCGTGTCCCGCAACTCCTGGGCCCAGAGCCTCCTCCCAAGCCGAGCGAGCGCCTAACCATCCAGGCTACGACTCTCGACGAGCTGGCAAAGGTCCACCTCCTTCTCCCTGCGGCCAGCGGCCGCACCAGCTTGTGCAAGACACTTCTCACAGCCGCTGTCTTGGACTACCCCGTGCCCACACTCATATCGTGGGACCAGACCTTCAAGGATGGTGTGTTTCCTCTCAGCAGGCGCAAAACTTGGACAATCTACGAGACACATTGCTGATCGTCCCGCTACCCAAGACCACCTAATTGGCGGCGGGCGCCATGTCGCCAAGATAGAAAAGATTTACGAATGGCTCCAGGCCCAGCCCGACTCCCGCAAGGACGACCTCGTCATCGTCGTGGATGCCTACGGCGGTTTCAACTACCACACCGACCGCGAGAGCATCGACGCCCACTTGGACGGCGACGTCTGGTTCCAGCTGCCCCTCGAGGTCCTCGTCCAGCGGTACCACGCCGTCAACGACATGGCGAACCGAGATTTGAAGGAGCGCCTGGGAGAGGCTTACGAGCGCGAGGGCATTAAGCAGACCATTCTCTTCGGCGCAACTAAGCAGTGAGCCTTGTTCCCCTCGCATCTCATCACCCGACCCACTGACAAGCGGGAAAACTGACCGATTGCAAAAACAGATGCACGCCCAGTGATGCCGCCAGCTCAGCCTGCTATCCCGTCCCCGAGTCCCCCCTCCCTCCCTACCTCTACGGCGAGTACACCGACGACATGAATCTCAACCATAACGCCCACCGCACACGTTACCTCTCCTCCGCCTACATCCTGGGTCCCGTGCGCGACATGCGCGCCATGTTCCGCCGCGCCAGCGAGAAGGCCGCCCGCGCGGCGCGCAGCCCCACCGGCCCCGCCGAGGCGGAGTTGGGCTTTGACGCCGCCCTCGACCTCGGGAGCGACCAGGCAATCTTCAGCCACATGTTCGGCGAGCAGGAGTACCAGCGCGAGGTACTCAGGCGAGGGTACGGCGAGGCTGCGCGTGGCCCTACCGTCGTCGAGGGCACTGTCATCGACGACGTTCTCGACCCTGGTATCCCGCACGAGGAGGTCCCTCAGCATGAGAAGCAGGAGGGGGACAATCCCTTCGAATTCGGCATTGGTTTGGACTACTGGTCCGATCTAGGCATGCAGACAGCCCTCAGCGAGGACGATGCTCGCTGGCTGACCTACCGCGACCCCATCTCCCCGCAGATGCTCACCCGCCACCGCCAGCACTGGAACTGCCCGCCCGAGGTCGAGGGCGCACTCCCCGAGGAGGTCCTCGGCAGCAGCAACCTTCCCCGCGCCGCCGCGTCCGACTCGTCCGCGTTCAGCCCCCAGCACGGCTGGGACGAGATCCCGCTGTACACCAACATTTGCCTCGACACCATACCCGTCATCGTCAACCACAACGGCAATAAGGAGCAGCGCGAGCGCGACTGGTCTGAGATGTGGCCGCAGCTGCACGGCCGCCAGCTCATCGAGGAGATTCTGGACCGTGAGGAGGGAGACATCGAGGGCGAGTATCGCGGTGGCGCATATGATGGGCTGGGGGGCCAGTATATGAAGTGGGGGCAGCTGTGCCCGGCGTCGGTCGAGCGTGAGTTGTACAGGGACACATAAAGGGCCCAGGCAGTCTATAACCGGGTGTATGAGATATGGGTTATGGGGAGTACGGCTTTCTGATCTCGGGCATGTCCTTCTGGCGTTCTTCTTGGTTTAATAAGGAAATCGTTCTTCAACTTTAGAGCATATACTTGGGTCCCTGGTATTTGATGCATCACTCATTCCCTTGGGTGACAACGAGTTGATGGTTCGGCGTGGTTATGGAATACGATTCGCCAATAATAGAAATAAGCATTCCCAGAGTACAGGGTAGAATCTACTTCCCAGCGCCGGCTTGAATAAAATCATGAGAATAATAACAGCCCGGCCACACCATATGTACATGTATAAACTCCAAACGTGTCGAGAGCATGACCCTTTCTCGTCATTGTCAGCGTCACCCCAGTTTTCCTCTTGACACCCCGGCGGCCGCTCTCCCATTGTCATCCCGGCCCACCAAAACTCACATCATACATACTCCTATCCTTGTCATCCCGGTCCCCCGCATCACCTCCTCCTTCTCCTCCTCCTCCTCCCAAGAGTACACCCCCGGCCCTCCGTCCTCCCTCCCCGCCGCCGCCGTCCTCATCATCATCGTCCTGGTGTCCACCGATCAGCATCTCGAGATCCCTGTCCACGGCGTCGCTCTCAACCTCGTCGCCGCCTGTCGCGCTGAGGAGCGCCTGGAAGTCCGCTGCGTGCGCGTGGTACTGCTCGAAGGGGTTGTCGCCGGGTTGGTTGATGAGCTGTGGGTCGATGGGCTGGTAGGCGTCGTGGTGCTGGTGGTGCTGGTGATGGTGGTGTTGCTGCTGGTGCTGGTGGTGGTGGTGGTGGTGGCGACCGGAAGGGGAGTGGTGGTCTTGTTGGAGCATCGCGTGCTGCTGTTGGAGGTGCTGCGGTGTGTGTTGCGGATGCGAGGTGTCGAGGCCGGGCGTCGAATGGCGTAAGGTGCGCGAGGGTGCTATGGAGGAGAGCTCGCCTGGGTCGGCGTAGACCCCGCCACCAGGGCTGGAGGCGGAGCTGTGCTGTGAGAGCGTGGGCATCATGCCGTGACCTCCGTGGTGGTCCTGCAAGGCCATGACTCCTGGCGTGGTCATCGTAGAGGCGGTGGGAGAGACTGTAGCTGTTGTTGGTGCTGCTGCTGCTGCGGCGGCGGCGGCGGCGGCGGCGACAGCGGCCGCATCAAGCCCAGCCGATGCCTCCCTCGAGTCGACGCCTCCCACGGCGACCCCATGTCCAGCAACGGGTGTCGCCGCCGACACAGACGTCGGGGACGTCATCATAACCGAGGTAGTAGTAGCGGACAAGGACGTGGACGTGGACGTAGATAGGGGCCCCACGGCCTTCTTCATGCCCCCCAAACTCGGCGTCTTACCCAGGTCCTTGCACTTGGGACAGTTGCGGATAACATCGCTGACCGTCTCCTTGATGCGGCTCCAGTGGTAACGCTCGGCAATGGTGGCAGTGGTCTTGTTGATGCCGCCATGCTGCTGTGCGTGCACGGCCCGGGCGATGCCGAGCTGGCGTGCCGGGTCGGATATGACCTCCTTGTCCTTGAGCATGAGCTTGTCGTCGTCGAGGAGCTTGTAGTGCGTGGCAGCGCTGCGCAGGCGGCTCTTCTCCGCGCGGTCGGCCCCGTTGGGGTACTTGCCGTACTTGAGGTAGTACTTGATCTTGTCGAAGCGCTCCTCGCTGACGAGCAGCTCGTCAGAGTCGCCGGCGCCGCCGAGGTCGCGCCCGTAGATGATGGCATCGACGAGGCGGCCGGGGTAGCTGCGCAGGTTCCCGCATCCGGGCACGCGGCCGATGCGCTTGAACCCGAGGGCGTCCCAGATGCGGCACGACACCACGTTGGTCTCGTACACGAGGTTGAAGACGCTGTACGTGTACCCCAGGCGGGGCGCGTAGTCGATGTACGTCTCGCCCATGAGCCTCCCCACCCCCCTGTTGCGCGAGGCGTCGGTGACGAGGAAGCCCGCGTTGCACACGTGGCTGCTGCGGCCCGGGTAGTTGGGCCGGATGTAGAAGCTGCCGAGACACTCGCGGCTCCAGTCCTGGCCCTCCACCACGTCGGCGGCGCCGTCCAGCCTGCCGAGGAGCATGACGGCGGCGAAGTCCTGGAACCAGTACCGCGTGAAGCCGTCGGCCGAGTACGTCTCGGTCATGGGGTACGTGTCGCCGCCCTCGATCTCCTTGTTGAACTGGTCGCAAAGGTAGACGAGCAGCGAGCGCGGCACCTGGTGGTGCGATGCGAAGGGCACGATCGTGGCTACCGTCTGCCGGTCCCGCAGGGTTACCTGCCGGGGCACGATGTCGGCCGGGAGCTGCGCCGGCATGTGTTGTGAGTCCGGGAACGGCGGCTGCCCGGACACCCGGTAGATGGTGGGGCTGGACGGGTTGTCGACGACGGCGGGCATCGTTGTCGTCCCCGCCCGTTCTCGTACTTGCCACCGTCCGAAGCCCGATCGGATTTATCAATCGGGCAACACGAGAGTGCCGGGCGCGACACGGCACCGTGCTAGAAGCAAACCCCGGCAGCGTTCGGCGTCGGCGTCGGCGTCGGCGTCGGACTCGGACTCGGAGTCGGCGGCCGGCAGACCCTGAAAGTCCCCGCAAAACGCGCCCGGTGCGCGTGCGCCCGGGCAAAATAAACTGGAGCAAGTGCCGGGGTTCCCGGAGGACGCTGTGCTGCCCCCAGATTTCCCCTTGTCGCTTAGTGCCAAAGTTGGGTGGTGGTTGTGGTGGCCAGGCTGCTGTGCTGTGCTGAAATGTTCGGTCGTGAAGACGACTGCTTGGTGAGGGGATATGCGCAAGCCCCGCGAAGTTTGAGGTACGGATGGCTCGGACGCGCATATCTGTTCCTCTTTTTTTTTTCCCCTTATTAATTTATTACTGTGGACATTCCGGCTAGGACGAGACCAGTAGTAGTACCCGAGTCAAGGATCATGGTTTATCCGACACCTTGGAACAGAGGTACCGTCGTCCGTCTATCAGTACGAGTACGTACTCGCTTCGAACCAACCTCTCGAGGTGAGATACTATTAGTGCTCGTACATCAAGCTTGCGGTTTAAATATTGTAATTTCACCTTACAACATCTCAGCGTACATGTCCCCAGCCACCACTGCTAGTGTACAGCGATACATTCCAATATGGTTACAAGCTCATTCCTTGGAGCGGGCATCCAGCGCCTCCTCAACCTCCTTCGTCCTGACCAGCACGGCATCCAGCTGTGCCTCGATGCTGTCGGCTGACATCTCCGCCTTGGCCTCCTCCACATTGGCCTCCTTCTTGTCCAGGAACGAGTCCAGTTCCGCCTCGATGCTTCGGTCCACGGGCGGCGGCGTCGTCCCGGCCTCAGCCTTGGTCTCGCCCGTCGCCTGGGTCATGAGTGTCAGGATATCCTCCTCCTCTGTCTTTTCCGCGTGGCTCTCGTGCTGCGCCTTCATGATGCCCTCCTCCTCCTCGTTGAGGCCCTGGTACTCCTGCATCCTGCCCATGACCTCCTTGCGCTTCTTGATCGCAGCGCTCTTCTCCTCCTTCATGTACTCCTGGAGGTCTCTGGGAGTCGTCCAGGGCACCTGGCCCATCTTCGCGTCGTGCTTCCGGCGCTCCTGCCCACGCTGGCCGGCACGGCCCAGAACGCCGCCGATCAAGGCAACAGATCGCAAACTAAAACAGGTCAGCCCCGAGGTTTTCATACGTGAGAAATAAAGCGTCCCATCGGGAGACGAACCTGTCATCGTTGGCGGGGATGGTGTACGTGACCCAGGTCGGGTCCGCGTCCGTGTCAATGACGCCAATCGTCGGGATCGTCTTCAGGCCGCACTCGTACAGCAGGGTGTAGTTTTCCAGCGGGTTGAGACAGACCACCAGATCCGGCATCAGCGGCCGGGCCGAGTTGCTGTACATGTCGAAGCCCGGCAGCTTCCTGTCGTGCTCGTCGACCACGTTGAACACGTGGCCGCGGAGCATGACATCGCGGTTCGTGATGGATCCCGGCGCCCACTTGGTGAAGACGTGGCACCCGCCCGCCATCTCGGCAGCCTTGGTCACGACCTCCATCTGGCCCCTCCGGGTGCCGACGAAGAGGATGATGCCGCCACGGTAGGCCACCTCCTCCACCACGCGGGCAGCGCGTCGCAGGTGCGCCGCCGTGGTCTCCAGGGCGATGATGTGGATCTTCTCGCGCACGCCGTAGATGTAGCGCGCGTTCGCCGGGTTCCACACCGACGTGTGGTGGCCCATGTGCGTCTGCGACGCCATGAGGAGCTCCAGCGAGACATCCTCGGGCGCAGGCGGGTTGTTCAGTAGCGTGCCGGGCGAGTGCCGCCTCTTGATCTCCGTGCCAACGCTCTTGGTCGCCCACTGGATGCGCCTGAACTCTTGCCACTGCTCTGCCGGCGACAGCTCCGTATTCCCGATGCGGTGAGGGTCGGACCACGAGCGGCCCTGGTGCGAGGCGCTGGAGTCGATCGCCAGGCTGTGGATGTTGTCCTGGATGTACTTGGACTGCTTCCTCCGCGAGGACCTCACCTTGGGTTGTTCCGCCGCGCTCCTCGGGTCCTGAGAGGTTCCCAATGCCGGTGTCGTGTCGTTGTTGGACGCGGTAGTCGTCGTGGTCGAAGACTCGGTCGAGAGCTGGCGCAGAGAAGACCTCGAGAGGGGAGACGCCAGGGTACGGCCTGCAAAGGTCAGTATCGACGACACCGGTACTTCACGGTTCTCAATTGACTCACCATGCCGCACGGCCACGTTTCTTAATATCATGGCGGCTGGCGTTGGTGCTGTACCCAGGCTTCGCAGATGCGTGGTGCTCGGGATCCTGGAGTCGCCAAATTTTGGGCTGCTTCCCGTCACTTTGGGGGTGGATGGACCCAGGGTTTTTCCGGCCGCGGCCAAGGAGCACCGCGTGCCTGCTAATCACGCGTTATTCTTAGGTACCTTCGGGCAGGAGCTACTAGTAGTACTACCACCTACGTAACCTACTAACGTTAGTAGGTAATAGTAATTACCACGAGATGTTAAGGAAGAAAAACGTCTGGAACGAAACGACAAATCTTGATACCTACTAGTACCTTACTGAAGGGCCACCACCACTCGTCTAGAGGTCTACCTGGTCTGGCCCCGAGATTGTGTGCATGTATTCTATCCGCTGGTTTCAGCTGCTGCTATGATGCTCCACGAGGCCTTTCAGGCGTTCGTCCGTCTCGTACTCCTTCAGTGCCGTCTCCATCCACCGAGTCCAATCCTGATCGACCCCAAAGACCTGGAGTATGGCATTCGTCAACGGCAAGGTGTATGACCATTTCAGTTCCAAAGCCAGGCCCCAGAAGAATCTTCTCACTTTCTCATCGCCCGTATTACCGGAAAGCTTAGGGATGCCCTTATGCCGCAGCGCCTCCGCCAGGGCGACATGGTCGGCACTCAACGAGACATTGCCACCGCACAACGAGCTCATGTCGTCAGTAAGGAGCGACAGCCCAGAAGCCTCACGGCGAGGCACGACGCGTGCCATCTGCCAGTCGATGATGCCGGTGATGCGGATCTCAGCGACGGTCATTCCAGATCCTTGCCTTGTCGTCCTCGGTGGCATCTTGGCCAGATACACCTTGTCCAGTCCAGGGTTCACCCGGCAGCTCATCCGTGAGAAGGAAACTCACGCCGACACCATGGTCGGCTCCATTGGTCCTTGCACCGCAACCGAAGGCTCGAGGTGCCGGCACTGCAATGCTTTCGAGAAACCTCAGCGCGGCGTACTCGCTGAGAACAAGATAGTCTGCCAGCGGGGCTGGAAGGCCAACAGCGTAACTCGCAACCCTTGGGACTCGCAGGAGCCACGAGGGGGAGCCGTCGTGGAAGCGAATCCGGGCATGGTAGTTGACGCTTTCCATGAGAGCGCCACTGGCCCCTCCTTGGAAGAGTGCTCGATGCTGCACTCCCTCCCGCCATTCAGCCTGGAGGCATGTTGGCATACGGCCGTGTCGTTTATATGAGAGCGAAGCCGTCCGATCTCGGCAACAATCTGTGACACGTAACTGGCATCATCCAAGGCCGGGTATTTCGACGACCACATTTAGTAGATATCTGAATGTCAAAAGAGTGCCCGGGGATATGCGCTGCGGTAGAGAGAAGAGTTCAAGTTTCTTACCTCTTCACACGTATGGAAAGACGGGGATAATATGTGGTTGACACAGAGCTGACGACTACAGCGGTCGCAGCCTCCGATTGCCCTCACGCTCGGCCTTTGGCATTCCGGTGCCGAGCAGCTGAAGAAACTGGGCGCCATTGTTAATGCAGGTGAGTGGCTCAATGTTGGGAAAATGAAAGTGTCAACTCAGAGGATTGTTCTCAACAGGGTAGGAGTCGAAGGAGCTGAAGTACTAACGTTAGTACGTACCCAAGACATTCATCTTCCACTTCCCTGGTCAATACAGTAGTCGGATCAAATGACAAAGCCTGCCGTGACGAGCATCTTACTCGTAATCTCCAGCAGTAATTAGGTATGTACTAATTATCAGTACTGTAGATCTCCGGTAAGTGACACGGTGTATGAGTACTACTAATACTAGGTAGTAACCTAGTAGTTGCTTAGGGACTGATACATGCTTGTACCAGAAATCTCTTGCATTTGACATCGAACACGGGGCACAAGGCTGGCTGGCTAGCTAGAATAATAACAATAACATGATATTAACCGTTGGTCCAAATCCCATTGATCCGATCCCCTATCTATCTAATAAACTGATACATCACCCCGTGCCAACTGGCTCCACGCCACCCCAGGGGTTCATAAACATGTGGTCAAATTCCTCGTCATAGTTGAACATGTTCTCCGTCACATCCAGGTTCTCACCGTTGTAATAGTCCGGATTGGGGTCTTCCGGCTTGACCGTGACCCCGCTGCTACTACCGCCGTCCGTCAGGTCCGCCAGGGCCGAGTTGTCGGGGTCTGCCAGGAGGAAGGCCGCGTCCGAGGCTGGCGTGAGGGGCGAGGTCATGTCGCTGGCGGCCGAGGGCGGGTTCGGGGCTGACGATGCCGGCATGACAGCCTGAGGCCAGATGGGCGAGGGCTGGGATAGGCTCACGGGTGAGAGCGCGGGCTCGGCGGCATCAGTGCCCTGGTTGACGGAGAGCTGGTTGCTGGCATACTGGTCTCCGGCATACTGGCTGCCCGCATATTGGCTGTCGCCATACTCGTTGCCGGGCTCCCGCTTGACGGCGTGTTGGTTGGCGGTGTGCGGACTGATCTGATAATCGCCGACAGCTTGTGACAGGTTCATCATGTTCTCGCACATGCGTGGATCGACGAACGCCAGGTCGCCGTTGGTAGACCGGCCATCCGTGGTAGATGCCGACGGGGGGATCGCCTGCGGCTGCACGGCCGGCTGACCGATGGTAGGCATTGGAGCCGAAGACGGCGCCGTGGTGTTGTAACCCCCGATAGCCTGTGAGAGGTCGACCATATCGTCCATGGCTGTGTCCATGGCTGCGTCCATGGCTGTGTCCACCGGTGAGGACACCATGTTGGAAGCAGGACTATCTCCACCATATGCCGACTGCAACGACACCGAGCTCGTCGACATGTTCTTCTTCCTCGTCCTCTCCGACTTTTCGCGCCGCTCATCCATGTCAGGACGCTGGTGCTTCCTCGGCCTTCCCCGCTTCGCGCTCTTCTTGACCGACCCATCAAACGCGCCCACGCACATGCCGCGCTGCCTATGCCGCGTCAACGCATCGTGCCGCGCAAACGAGTTGCCGCAGTCACAGTTGTACGGCTTGTTGCCCGTGTGGATCTTGGCGTGGCGCTTGAGGTCGTGCTGGCGCACGAAGCGCTTGAGGCAGGTGGAACACTCGAACTGGCGGTCGTTCAGGTGCGTCTGGACGTGCGACTTGATGTTCTCCTTGCGGCCGAACTTCTTGCTGCACCCTTCGAACGTGCAGGTGTACTTGCCATCCGCCAGGTCGGGGCCCGAGATGTGCTTGGTGATCTCTGCGAGTGGCACCGTTATCGGCTGGTCCCCCTCGGGGCTGGCCGTGCTGGCTGTGCTCTGAACGCTGGCTAGGGACTGAGTCCGGCGGTGTGAGCTGGGACCGGCTGTGCTCGCCTGGTTCTGAACCGTAGCCTGCGACTCGGACAGTGGAAATAAGGGGAAGCCAGACGTGGGCGGTGCGCTCTGGAGGCTGGCCACCGACTGGGCCCGGCGGTGTGAGCCGTGGCGGGAGCTGCTCTGTGCACTCTGAGCCGTAGCTTGGGACTGTGTCCGCCGGAGTGGGCTGGGGCTGGCTATGTCCGTCACGCTCTCGATGCCATCCTGGGACTCGGCCAGGGGATATAAGGGGAAGCTGGAGGTGACCGGTGAGCTCTGAACACCGGCAACTGACCGGGCCCGGCGGTGCGAGCTGGGACCGGATGTTCTCGGCGCGCTCTGGACACTGGCCTGGGACTCGGCCGAAAGATATGAAGGAAAGTGGGAGATGGTCGGCGAGCTGTGGATGTTGGCCTGGGACTCGGCCAACGGATATAAGGGGAAGCCAGAGGTTGTTGGAGTGCTAGGGGCGCTCGCTAGGGACTGTGTGCGGCGATGCGAGCCCGGGGCCCTCTGGCTGCGTCCCACGGACCTGATCGATCGGAGGCCATGGTGGTCCATCGCCGCGCTCTGGAATCCCGCCTGGAAGTTGAAGGGATTGTATGCAGGGAGGCCGGAGGCGCTCGCCATGGCCTGGTCGCTCGCCATGAGCTCGGTCTTTGGGTCTGTGCTGGAGTCGATCGCCGTTCTCTGGTCGCCAGCCGAGGACTCGTTTGGGGGATATAAACTGAGGAGGGACTCAATCGTGAGATCCAAGTTGTAGTCGGGCGTGCTCGTAGCGCCCAGGCCGGCGGCCTGGGACTCTGTCGGTCCGGGGGAGCTGTAAGGCTCTTGACTGAGTTGAAGCATAGGGCGGTAGGGTGGTTGTGCGTGTATGTAGAGTTGAATGTTGGAGCAGGACTCAAATTTCTGGTGTCCTACTCTTTGTATGCATGATAAGTACTGTACACTTTGCAAGGAGTAAAGTTGGGATGCAGGGCGACGGAGGTGTAAGTGGTAGGGACCTTGTTTACTTTGTGGCCTCCCGTTGGCACGGCAACGAGATGATAAGCGCCTGCACTGAACTCTGACACCAGTGACGTACTCCTGCGCTTGGTCAAATTTTAGGCAGTGCACTTTTCGGGGAGCTATCAACTAAGGTAACCTGGAAGTAATTATTCAGGTTATCATGTTCTCAATTATCCCAATAGGAACTGTCTTTTTAGTTTTTCCAGCATTAATTCTCCGACTTTGAGGACGCAGTCACTGGTCGTTGGGGGAGAGGGGATGGACGACGCATAAGGTAGTCTTGTCAACTGCATCCGACGGACGGGTTGCGTAGACTAGACGCCTCACCTCACGACCGTGACTGTGAGAACAATCTCAGTGTCACACAGGCGGTCTCATTTTTGCTTTTTGCTCTTGATCAGCGCTTAAGCAGCAGCTCTCTACGAGGTACGAGTAGTCGCAAGTGTGGTGCATGTCTGTCTCTAGGGTAAGACGACCGACCTTCCCGCAGCTGAGCTACCTAGATAGGCAACCGAACAGGGCCGGCAACCCGGGAAAATGAGTTAACCCAGCGATGTACCCCATGGATAGGTACTAGTAGTTATGGGAAGTCGCATTCTAGTGAATGATTTGGACGTTTACAATAGAGATCAAGAGCGTTGCTGCTACCGACTCGTAGAGCTGCAGACCAACTAGCCGTCGTGCGGACATAATGTGTCGGCACCATAGAGCCACAATCACCAGTATTGGGGCACTTCCTGCCTATTATTTTTGTCCAACCTTCACCCGATCACCAGGGACTGTAACGAGATCACTTCAAGGCCAACTGACCAACCAAAACTCACACATCATCCCAAGAGTGGGGCGGATGGACCCTCTGGGTCCCGTCACCCGTGTGCTGGACTGGTGGGTGGTACCGTGGTACGTACTTGTCTCCAAGAATTTCCTGGTTGCTGGGGGCCTCGACGCGACATCTGCCGACCCCGAGCTCCTTCTCCTCCTCCTCAGTCAGGTTGTTCACTTCCGCTGCACCTGGCCCCAAGACATTCCACTGAACACCCCCCTCCGTCCCGCGGATCATTGGTTGTGTCTCCTCTGCTGCGTGGGCTCACTCTTTAGGAGAGGAATCTTTGCACGGTTCTCTCTCTCCGATACTGCCATTGTCGTTGGACGTCACCGCTCGCTCCGCTTGTTGCTTCTTGGCCCTCACTCGCTGCCATGTCTTCCGGAGGCACCATCTCTGGCGGCACCTTTCGGGGCACCCCCAACCGCGACCGTCGAGGGGGCATTCCCTTCCAGGCTACTAGTCCGGGCGGCTCCAACATCCCTCGCCCTACTAGCATCCACGAGGAGAAGGCCTCCGAGGCTGCCTCGACGGTCAGTGCTAGCCGTCAGAAGCAGTCGAAGCGTGATGAGGTACGTTTGTCCCATAGACTGGGCACCCTCCGATCCCAGACCCCCCACATCCGGGCCACAAGGCTAACTCTCTGACCAAGGCCATCCGTCGCAAGCTGGAGAGCGATCTCTCCAAGAAGAACCGCCTCGGCGGCCGGACTCGACACAGCCGGAAAGCCCCCCCGGGTACAGTCCTTTCTCTGAAGCCCAGCCCTGCCCTGCAGATCAAGCCCTCCACGACCGTTTCCGAGGCTGCCCAGCTCATGGCCGCCAAGCGCGAGGACTGCGTTCTTGTAACCGACGACGATGACCGTATCGCTGGCATCTTCACAGCCAAGGACCTCGCCTTCCGCGTCGTCGGTGTTGGGGCCAAGGCTTCCAACGTCACCATTGCCGACATCATGACCAAAAACCCGCTCTGCGCGCGGACCGACACGAGTGCCACCGATGCCCTGGATCTCATGGTCCGCAAGGGATTCCGCCATCTCCCCGTCATGGATGAGAATCAGGATATTTCCGGTATTCTGGATATTACCAAGTGCTTCTATGAGGCCATGGAGAAGCTTGAGCGCGCCTATTCGTCCTCGCGGAAGCTTTACGATGCTCTGGAGGGTGTCCAGTCGGAGCTGGGAGCCAGCCAGCCCCAGCAGATCATCCAGTACGTCGAGACCCTCCGGTCCAAGATGTCTGGCCCCACGTTGGAGACTGTCCTCAACGGTGTTCCTCCCACCACCGTGAGTGTCAGGACCTCGGTCAAGGAGGCGGCAGCTCTCATGAAGGAGCACCACACTACCGCCGTGCTGGTCCAGGACCAGGGTGCCATCACTGGCATCTTCACCAGCAAGGATGTTGTTCTTCGTGTCATCGCCCCTGGCCTCGATCCTGCCAACTGCAGCGTCGTCCGCGTCATGACTCCCCATCCTGATTTTGCCCCGATGGACATGAGCATCCAGGCTGCCCTGCGCAAGATGCATGGTGAGTCCCATCGTCCCTCGTGATAGCCTCCCCCACCATAGCCCAGACTAACAATGGTCTCAGACGGACACTACCTGAACCTTCCTGTTATGAACGAAGGAGGCGAGATTGTCGGTATGGTCGACGTTCTCAAGCTCACCTACGCCACACTGGAGCAGATCAACACGATCTCGACCGGAGATGGCGAGGGTCCGGCTTGGAATAAATTCTGGCTGTCCATGGACCATGAGACAGAGTCGATGATGTCTGGTGAGGGGAGCCACAGCCACCACCACACCAACCTCGGCTCCCGTATGATGTCCCCGGATGTCACTCGCGAGCGTATCGGGGACAGCGTCGCCCCTGGAGACTCGGCCTCTCACATCGGGGCGCAGTCCCCCCCTCACTCCACCGTCCAGGTGGTGCCCGAGCAGCCTTCGGCCGAGGTGCCCTTCCCCTTCAAGTTCAAGGCACCTTCCGGCCGAGTGCATCGCCTGCAAGTGATTGCTTCGCAGGGCATTGAGTCGTTTGTTGCTGCTGTGGCGGCTAAGCTCGGCAATGATGTCGAGGGTATCGGAGGGACTCCAGTGGTCGAGGATGGCAAGATCGGAACCACTGGATTCGCTCTGAGCTATGCTGACGATGAGGGTGATACCGTGTCCATCACCACGGACAATGACCTGCTCGAGGCCATTCTGCTGGCCCGACAGGGTCGCCGCGAGAAGGTCGATCTCTATGTCCACCACCCCGACACCACTCCGGTCGTGGCCCCACCGCCGCCGCCCGTCGAGACTCCAGCCATCCCAACCCCTCCCGCCTCCTCCGTCCCTGGTCTCCGCGAGCGCCGCAGGGCCTACGACGACGATGAGGAGGAAGAGGAAGACGAGGACGAGGACGTGTCCCCTGCGCGGAGGAACCGCAGGTCCCGTCACGCCCCCGTGCAGGAACAGGTCATTGCCGGCGTTCCCAACGAGCTGCTCCTCCCCGGTGCTATTGTCACCCTGGCGGTCGTGATTGTTGGCGTCTTCACCATCTCGAGGGCTACGAGCCGATAAAAGACTGTCGGCGGGGATGGACGTGGCTTGCTGTAATGACATGACGAAGCTGGCAATTGGTCTTTGTAAATGGGAGAGAGTAGAAACTCGTTGCGGATGCTTTGCATGCATACATAGAATACCATTTAATCTCGAGCGTCTCATATTACAGTTGGGTTCACCGTTCTGATGTGGCGAAAGAATAGTCAGGTAGTAATCATACCCATGCTTATTGTACGACAAAGGATAAGGTAGTGTTGTCACAAGAGCTGGCATCGTCTAAGCCTTGGTGGTTATACAGGGGGTCCCACAGTGCAGTCACCTCTCACCGCACAAACTCCTTCAAGTCCTTCGTGTCCTCAAACGTCACCTTGCCATCCCTCCTAACGGATGCAACGTGGATTGCGGACGGCGGCTGCTCAACGGTCTCCTTCAGCTGGGCCCCTTCGGCCTCCCCCTCCGGCTTGGTGGCCAGTTCGACCGCCTTGGGCAGTACACCCGCGGGGGCATCCGCCGCCTCATTGACCTGCTCCTTCGTCAGGACATCCGCCACACGGACCCCGCGGCTGGACATGAGCACCGTAGCGGGACCCTTGAACTGCATGAACAGCCTATCACCCCAGATAGTCCGCCGCGCCATGGTGCGCAGGCTGTACAGCACGCGGGCGAGGAACTTGTACGTGTCCGTCTTGCGCATGTTGCGCATGAACTCCGTCTCCGGGATCCGCGACGTCAGCGACGGGACTTGCAGACGCAGGCTGGAGCTCTTGAATCGGAAGGGCTGCGGCGGGTTCCGCGAGATGGAGTAGGCTACCACGCTGCCCGGGTGGGCGACGAATTCCTCGCCCTCGGACAGGATGAGCTGGTAGATCTGCCCGGGGGCGGAGAGGGCGGCTAGGCCGCGGCCGGTGAGGTGGGTGCTGCCCCAGTGTGCGAGCGAGAGGCTCTGCTGGAGGCGGGAGGACAGTGTGAGGGTGTGCCCCGTCCACGCCAGCAGGGCGTTGCGCTGGGAGATCATCCAGTCGGTGGTGCCGTCTAGATGGAGGACGGAGAATGTTGTCGTCGGGGACTTGGTCGAGATGAGAGCTGTGATGGGCGTCGTCGCTGAGATTCGCTGGTATAGGAAGGGCACGCCGAAGGCGGCTCGGGTGAGCGGGTTGAGTATCGACAAGGTGGATTGCGCCTGCGAACGACAATTAGGACCGCCCGGTATATACAAGCTCGCAGCGCAGTGATCGTACATTTTCTGGCTTTCCTGCCACGGCCACCAGTGTCCCTCGTCTGGTGTACAGCTTCTGGGAGGCGGATAGCGTGACCGACAGCAGCGAGTACGGCGACCCGAGCACCTCGAAGCGGGCATCTGAGCGGCAAACATGTCAGGAAACAATCCCCATAAAAAAAGAAAAGAGAAAGACCACAATCAACCGGGGATCCGGGGAAAGTCCCTACCAGCCGCATCTCTCGAGCTGTCGGTTGACGCCCCGAAGGCATCGACGCCGACACTGGGTGCCTCGGTGCTAGGCGCGGCACTGATATGTATGGCCCTGCACTGTCCGCACAAGTAGGAGGAAGGAGAGGCGGCCCTGTTGTTGTTGTTGTTGTTGTTGTTGTTGTTGTTGTTGTTGTGCAGGCGCATGCGGCGCGCCGTCTGCGCCAGGGGCGAATAACATCGCATTCGCATGGTGGCCGTCTGGCGCTCTGGGAGAAGCTCGAATCAAGGTGAAGCGTTCGCTGCCGAGCTCCTGGGTGGTAGAAAATCAATTCGGAAGTGGGTGGGCGGGAAAAGCCGCTCGACGTCACCTATTCGTACCTACTACCTAACTACCTTACCTGGGCTCAAGCTGGGTGTGGCTCGTGCGCGACTTTGAATGTGGCGTCTGTGGCTGTGCACCGGTAAGGAATGTTGCTATTCGTTGTCACAGCAACGGGTATTACTCGCGCCTCCAACGTGCCATCCTTGCAACTTGCTCGACACGAACTCTGCCAGTCAGGTAGTGGGCTTCGGAACCCTATATCAGACCCTCCATTGACGGCCAATATTGCTCGGATGCAGTGCTAGGAACACCGTTTCCGGCGCCTCATCTCCTTAACCCTTCGGTCTCTACTAACCCCCCTCCCCCCTAGCAGCATCCCGCCTCCTCCCCTCCCTCCCAATCATGTCTGTCCGCGTCGTCGCCAGGATACGACCTCTCCTGGACAAGGAGGCCGACAAGGACACCATTGTCCGCGCGGACAGTGCTGAGCCCGGTGGCCCGCACACCATTGTCAGGATTCCCAATCCTAGGAATGAGGCCGAGGACTTCTCCTTTGCCTTCAACTCGGTGTACGACCAGTCGACGACGCAGGAGACACTCTTCACCTCGGAAGGTACGGTGGCCATTTGAGATTGATTGGCCCTTGTCCTAGCTCCGCCTTGTTAACCTTGGTCCTGCAGTGGCTCCGCACCTCAAATCGCTATTCCAGGGATTCGACGTCACCATATTCGCGTACGGCGTCACGGGGACAGGCAAAACCCACACGATGCGAGGAGGGCTCAAGCTGGCAGACCGCGGCGTGATCCCCCGCCTCCTCAGCGGCGTCTTCCGCCGGGGCAAGAAGATCACCAAGGACTCCGGCGGCAAGACCACCGTCCACGTCTCCCTGTCGTACTACGAGATCTACAACGACAAGGTCTTCGACCTGCTCGAGCCCCCAGAGAACCGGTCGTCGCTGGGTCTACCCCTGCGCGCCGAGGCCAACGGCAAGACCGTCGTGGCTGGCCTGACGGAGCGGGCGTGTGTCGACCTCAAGGACTTTGAGAAGATGTACATCGAGGCCAACAACAACCGCGTCACCGCCGCCACGAAGCTCAATGCCCACAGCAGCCGCAGCCACGCCATCCTGCGTGTCAAGCTGACCCAGGTCACTGGCGACATGGTCCGCCAGAGCACCGCGTCTGCCATCGATCTCGCGGGGTCGGAGGACAACCGCCGCACCGACAACGGCAAGGAGCGGCTGGTGGAGTCCGCGGCCATCAACAAGAGCCTGTTCGTGCTGAGCCAGTGCATCGAGGCCATCTCACGCGGCGACAAGCGGATCCCCTACCGCGAGTCCAAGATGACGCGTATCCTCTCCCTTGGTCAGAATAACGGCATCACCGTCATGATCCTCAACCTGGCGCCCTTGCGGAGCTACCACCTCGACACGCTGAGCAGCCTCAACGTCAGTTCGCGCGCCAAGCGCATCGAGGTCCGCGAGATTGAGAACGAAGTCGTCTTCAAGCAGGTGCCCAAGCAGGGCAGCCACAGTCTGGCCTCTGGGAACGCTCAGCGCCAGCCGCTGCGCCCTCTTGCCAATGCGCACAATGTACACAATGTGAATGCCGCGGCTAAAGACAAGGAGAAGGAGAAGGAGAAGGACCCGACCAAGCCCGTCAAGGCGTTCAGCGTGTATACGGACAAGGTCAAGCCTGTGACCGCTTCTCTGGCGACGAAGCCCATTGCCAACTCGAGTCAGGCGCGCCGGTCAACACTTAGCAAGCGGCCATCCGAGCACGAACCGACATCGAGGCCGAGCAAGCTTGCGCGTCCGACGGCGGCATCTTTGGTCCCGCCATCCACTGCTGCGGGCTCGTCCTCGATGACGGTCTCGGCTGCCCAGATCGAGGCCATGGTCGAGAAGAAGGTCAGCGAAGTCCTGGCAGCGCGTGCAGCCGCCGAGAAGTCGGCGCAGCAGCCCACGACCCAGGCCCAGCCTGACGTCAACGAGGCTGTCCAGAAGCGGCTGGAGGCGCTGGAGCGAAGAATCGACAGCGATGAGTGGCGCGATGACTCCAAGTCGGATGGTCTGCGGTACCTGCTGGCAGCACGCCAGCACAAGGAGAGGGGTAATGATCTCGCTGCTCTCAAGGCCTACGAGATGGCCCTGGCGTATTTCCCCGGGCAGGTCAAGTTGATGGGGAAGGTGGAGCGGCTCCGGGCACGTCTGGGCATGACGGAGCCTCCGCGCTCACCTGTCAGATCCGCCAGGAAGAAGCGGCGGGACCGCGTCGTCGATAGTGAGGCCGACTACGAGGACGCCGAGGCCGACGTGGAGGAGGACGACGAGTCGTTCAGTCCCGCGGTCCTCAAGTCGAAGTCCCGCCGGCGGAAAGTGAAGCCGTCCGGCACCCCTCAACTCTTCACCGACGACGAGCCGGACGAGAGGGCGCAGAAGCTGCTGGACATTGTCAACTCTCGCGACGTGGCGCGCATCAGGGGGCTGGTGGGCTTCGGCGCGAAGAAGGCGAGGGGCCTGGTCGACTACCTAGAGCTGGTGGGCGCTGAGGAGGACGGCGCCGGGCGCATCGAGAGCCTGGGTGAGCTGCGGGCGGTGCCGGGGCTGGGTGGTCGCGCGGTCGAGAGGGCGTATGAGGGGTTGATGGTCCCGGTTGTCTGAACTGGGGCGGTTGACAAGATTTGTATGCATTGCATGGCGTTTTGGGAGTTTTCTTGGAAAACAAGGGGTGTGGGTGCGGGTAAGTGATGGGCGTTCGAAGCGGGATTTCCTATTATACATCCCACGGTTGGTGCCTTTAATGTTTTCGGTCGTTTTGAATACCTGGATTCTCGTGTGTTTTGAATGGTGATGGTCCATCGAGAAATGTCGAATAAAACGTCATCTCATGACCAAGGCATGGAGTGTTGCGTGATGCTGTGGTATCGTTGCACCCCGGCTCTTTGGGATAGAGTGGTGGTCGTTGGTCTGTCAATGTCTTGGGTGTGGCTCAGACGGAATGACTCCCGACCAACCGCCCCGCCAAGAGGGTGTCGGACTGTCGCAGATGGCGGGAACGGGAGCGGGAATCTATTGGCAGCCTGACGGACGTATCGTGAGACACCAGAAGTCGGGGTCCGAGTCGAAGCGGTAATTATAATCCATTAGGTATCGTTCATCGTCGTCTGATCGGGTTGTCATCCTCGCACGATCCAAGGGCTGGGGCTTGTTTAGTGAATATTTCTTTTTGATTGTGACAAAGGTAACAATAACAATGATAATAATAATACTACTAACGCAACACGTCTATTCCGAGACGGGCCCAGGCTTTCTCATTGACACGTAAATGGTGAGACGGAAAAAAAGAATAGAGAGATAATAGGTATGTGAGGGAATGGAAAATGAAGACACGAGGCAGTGAAGATATCCCGATGTATCGTGAGAGTCGACATTGCAGGAAGACGTTACCCCTATGACAGAAACCCCGTGACAGGCACAGTAGCAATCCGTGCAACCCCAAGAAATCGCCAAGTAAAGACCACAGAAACCAGGTGATGCCCAATGCAGGGCGTTGTAAGTGAAGAACCCGCCCGCGCAAGAAATGAAATATAGCCCGGAAAGAAGGAACAGCTGCAAAACCAAGGACGGCACCGACTATCGGATCATGCTTAACCGCCTCTCCTGGACGCGTGGCGCAGTCTTGACATCGTAACCGCCGCCGAAGCCGGGCATGGAGCTGAAGCGGTGCAGCCTCTTGCGCTGGACCTCGTCGGTCTGGAAGTCGGCCTCGCGCGGGCTGGCGACGGGGGCGGTGCTGAAGCGGTGGAAGCGCTTGCGCTGCTGCTGCTTCTCGAGCTGCTCGCGCTGGAACTCCTCGTCCATGCGGCGGTCGGCGGCGCGCTCGTCCTCATCGGCCTCCTCGATGGGGGGAGCGACGACGCGGGCGACGGGGGGCTCGGGACGGGCGAGATCGCCGTGGAGGGCGTCGATGCCGCTGACGGAGGAGGAGGTGGCGCTACTGGAGCCGGTGGTGTTGGGGGTCTGGAAGACGTACTCGCCGTCAATGTAGACGGCGTTGGAGACAAAGGCGGAGCGGCGGTGGCGGGAGCGGGTGTAGCGCTTCTCGAGGCGGAGGAGCTCCAGCTTGGCCTGGATCTTGTCGAAGAGGCTCTTGCCCATTGTGACGGGTGTTATGGGGGAAGACTAGTTGTGATGGGCGCTTGGCGAGGTGGCGAGGGTGAGGTTGCAGTCAATGCCGGGCCCGGTCGTATCGTGTCGGGGGTGGGCGGCTTGAAGGAGGACTGGATGTTGGCGGGGACTTTCCGATCGCGGGTTGAATAGTTGACGCTCAGATATAGGTACGCAGATATTATATGCCTCGGAAATATGTAGAAGTTGTTTGGCCGTTCGAGCTACGTGGTACTCGTATGTTCGCTGGTGGGTAGTAAAGAGTGTGTGGTCTTAGGACGTCGGGTAGGAATCTCGAACAGGAGCCAATCGCCAGGAATTGTCTCAAATCATGGTGTTGGGGTTTTGTCGTACTCGTAGAAATCGTCCAGAAGCGGGGAGCAATAATCCGGAAAAGAAAAAAAAAGGAGCGAATCGATTGGGACAGACGCCCGGAAGTAGTACTGGATAATAAGCAAGAAATAGAGAGGGCTGGAAGAAGGAGAGTGTGCAGAGGCGGAAATCAGATAGCGGGACAGGGGCGCCAAGGGGGTTTGGAAGTGGGCGAGAGGAGAGAGAGAGAGACAGTGCAAGTTGAGAAGTGAGCGTGAGCGTGTGTACGGACTACGAGTACCGTATGAAGAAGAAAAGCGATTAGTGAGGGGAGGGTTCCGCCCCCGGCAGACTTCCCCGAGGCGCAATTGGCTGGGATACCAGGGGACCGGGGCTTGCAGCAGCAGGCCAAGAACACCGGTGGGGGGGAGAACGCTGGGGCAACTGCAGGCTGCAGGCTGCAGCAGCCTCTGGCCCTCTGTAGTAGGTTACTAGTGAAGGCCGGGGCCATTCAAGCCACTGCAGAGTTGTAGAGTGGTTGCATTATTTCCCGCGTCGTTTCGATTGTGTCTGGGTCATTTGGCTGGCCATTTGGTGGATGTTAGGGTAGCGGGTGGAGGTGTTGTCGGGACTACCAGGTAGCAAATTGGCATGTACGTATGTACAGTATCTTCACAAACACGAGGCATCGTCGATTGGTGTCCTCCAGGTTGACTGTCTTGCAGAGACATCCGTCCGCCAGAGCAAACAACTGCACAGCTCAGAATCTGGCACCAACAGGAACCAGGTGAGGTACAGCAGGTGCGCACCAGCTTGTGGCTTCCCGTGTGCCCAATCGAGCTTGGTCGTTTGCCACGGATGCAGGGGCCACCTCCACATCAGTTCGCCAACACTAACCGCGTTGGGCACTAGTACTATTACAAAAATGAATGTTCCTGGGTTCTGGGTTCTCAGAACGCTGGGCTGCGCTTGCCACCTTCCCGCTCAGCTACCTACTGTAGTACAAGCTTCGTGGAAGGCACAACCTTCGTCATCGTAGGTAATCATCAAGAACAATCCTTCCCCGACTCACCCAACCCATCCATCTCCTTCTCAATCAACCCTCTGCCACGCATTCGACCAACTCCTTCCCCTCACACCATCACCACTTTCTCTCTCACACACACACACCCTCTCTCCTCGACCCTCCCT
>JPKY01000029.1:0-212779 GCA_000769265.1 Hapsidospora chrysogenum ATCC 11550
AGGAGGGTCGAATAAGTGTCGGTTTGTTATTTAGAGTACGCTAGGTTATAAGTACGAGACTAAAAGGTCGTCACAGTTAAGGTGCTTAAGTCGTGGAACTAATAGGCGATTTGAGCGTTAACTTCTATATTGATAGCTAAGGAGCTAGAGTAGCTCTTACTAGAGGCGGTTTAGGACCGTGTCTATATACTAGTTGATGCACCTAAGGATCGTAGGCCCTATAGTGATCTAAGGTTGGGGATCACGGTGGTTCACCGTGATCTAGGTGAACCTAAAGCTTATAGCTCACTGTGATCTTAGTGATCTAATGCTTATAACCGGTTTGGGATGAGAAAAGATGTGGGGTCCCCTCACGTGACCGCGGCCGCATGAGAGAAGGCCATCGTGACATTTGGGTCGTAACACGAAGGGAATACTATACGCCTTAAGACGGACTTACGCTACCCTAACTGATAGACTTAGCTAATTAGGCGATCCTCTAGTTAGCGATGGTGGTTACGCTAAGCGCGTCCCTTTAGGACGCGTCACTAACGGGGCGTCGTTAGTTCGTTAACGTACTAGTCGGCGTTACTTATATACGTGGACGTATGTTAACACTTTAGCGTGAAGCTAAAGTGCTAGCCTAACTAGGAGCCCGTAATGGCCGGTTAGGGGTCGTGAGCGCTATAAACGAAGAAAGCGTGTTCCTAAGTATAGTGTTAAGGGGGAAGATTAATAAGAGGGGAGGAAGAATAGGTAATACGTAAACGAGGCGTTATTAATAAGAATTAAATTCGATTAATAATAAGAGATAGTAATGTAAAGGAAGGAAAATAAGCTAAGAATTAATGGAGAGGCTAGCTAAAATTTAATAGCTAACGTACGGACCACTTAGCCCTAACCCTACACGTTACTAACGTGAGGTTAAGTCACTCACAATTTAGGTGGCTAAGGTTAGCTACCCACGGAGGGGGGGATAGTTATAATAGTGAAGTGACCCACCCACGCGGCGGAGACGGATCCCCTCCGCCTCGTAGGCGAGGCGGTAATGATTTATAAGCATACGTGACTTAAGTGCGGGCAATAACGTAAAGGGAGGCACGCCTCCTTAAGCTTAACCTCCTTAAGCTTTAGTCTTAATATTAGAACAGAGCTACCGTTACCTCTTAGCCTTTGCCTAGCTACCTTATGCACCTTCTACTTATTACATCTATATAGTAAATAAGGCGCTAAGTAAGCGCTAAAGAGCTAAAAAAACATATATACGGCTTGGTGGATCCCTTACTATATAATATACGTAAGATCTATTAGATCAAAAGGATTTAGATAAGCAGATTAAGAAGGAAGAGCGTTAAAGTAATAATTATGGACGGGGAGCTCGTACGAAGGCTCGGTGCTATAGCAATTATGGCGGGACTGGTTATAATATACGAACTTATCAGAATGCTTTAAAAGGGCCTAATATATCTAATTTAGATGTAATTATAGTAGATAATTAGTTTTGTGATAGTAAATTAAAGGTTTTGGACGTATTGTAAGTGGAAGGCGGCCCGCTCGTAAGTGTGGCCCGCTCGTAAGTGAAACACGTTAACCGTTTATTATACTCTTCTTAATTATCTCCCACTCCTTTAGCTCCGCTTAGGTAAGCTTTAATACTTACTTTCGCCTTAAAGCTATTCTTTTCCCCTATCGTTATTATTATCGTTATTATTACTTTTATTTAGCGACTTTATATTGTCCTTATATTACACTTTAAAGACCTTTAAGGCCGCTTTCTTTACCCTTAAGTACTAATATTAAAGGTAGCTTATTTCCCCGTAATTATAGTAAGCTTAAGTCTCCTTTAAAGCGTCCTTATTACTATTTTAATACGTTTAGCTACCCTTATCCTTTATCTTATTAACATTACTTATTATCACGTCTCCTTTAGTATCTTTCGTAAACGCGTTAACCTTCTCGTACCCTTACATTAATAACGCCTAACGTTTATCCTTCTTAAGCGTCTTAAGCTTTTACGTAACGTCCTAAACGGACGCTAGCTATTCTTAATACGTATTAAGGAGGATTATAAATATTAAGGCGCTACGTAACTATAAGTTTAGCGCGCCCTTAACCTATATAATTTTTATATAGTTACTTTAAGTGGCCCCCCTCGCTTTTATAAGTAATCTTTCGAACTTCTATATAAAAGTAACGAAGGATTATTTATCGCCTTACTTAAAGGATCGTAGTTAATACATAACGTTTACGCTAAGGTTCTAATCTAAGAAGTTTTAGTTAAGGTATTTTATAAACCGTTTAGGGTTATAACTATAACTTAAACTTAAGTGTTAGTAAAAGTTAGTTACTAGCTTACTTATATTAAATTTAAGGCGGATATAAATATAGTACTAAGCCTCTTATAAGGTGTTAAAGAATTAGTAGTTTAGCTTAAGCTTATCGTATATACTTTACGCTTACGTAAGGTAATTAATACGTTTCTTAAAAAACTTTAGGGGGTTAGGTAAGAGCTTCTTAATTAAGGGCCCTTAGCTATCTCGCCGTGAGTTTACTTTAAGATTAAGGCTTAAGGCTAGCGAAGGAGCTATTAATATTAAAGTTAGTATGCTTAAGCTTAATGAGGTTAGAGTAGGGCCACTCTAGCTACTTCCTATCGCCTCCGTAACGGCTAAGCGGCTATTTATCTAAACGAGTATCTATATAAACTATTCTTACTACTATTAAATAGGGGTTATAGTTACGTTTAGTATCTCCGTTATATAATACTTAAGGCTTTACTCCGCTTATTAGCGGGCCTACTCGTTAGTATCGTATTCCCTATCCATTATAGTGAGTTCGTAATAAAGGCGACTTTATCGGTTTTATTAAGCTTAAGATATGTTACGGTTCACTTTAAGTTTACGTAATAATAAAGGACTATTAGAAGTTTATCTTAAGCTAAGGAATAAAGTAAAGAAGGGGTAGTAGATTAACCGCTTCTTTATCGCTTCGTTATCGTGAGCCGTAGTTTCTCTAACTAGGCACAGCCGGGTCTACATCCCTAGGCCTAGCTTGTAATAGTTAAAGGAAAAAAAAAGAAAAAAGGAAGGAGTTGAAGGTATAAAGAATATTTATACTTTTACATAAGAGGTAGCTAACTACTAATAAGGAGCGATTTAATAGCGTGTGCATAAAGCTTTAAATAAATAAATCCTATTTAAGGCTTATATATATATATTCCGTAGTGAGTTCGTTTCGATTACGACATTATAATATTCCCTTTTGTAGATTTCTATATATATACCTATATATAGTAGCTAGATCACGGTTATTTCGGCGCTAAAAGGTATAACGTTACGTTTAGCTTAGCCTACTAAATAAAATAAGCACGTTCCGTTACGTATTTATAGTGAATAAAGCCTTAAGGTGTAAGGGCCGCTTAAAGCCTTACTAAAAGAAAGGGGGAGGGGTAATATTATAGGCTAGGCTTAAGGAGACGAGCTAAGCTACCCTATATTAAATAAATAAAGCCCTAACCCTACTTATAAGAGAAGCGGTTAAGAAGCCGCCTTACTTCCCTCCCTCCTACTTTAACTCCTTAGCTTAAGATAAACTTCTAATAGTCCTTCCTTATTACGTAGACTCGAAGTGAACTGTAATAAGTTTATATAATAAGGAAGGACTATTAAAAGTTTATTTTAAGCTAAAGAAAGAGAGGAAAAAGGAAAGGGAGCGCCCTCACTTCTTTACCGCTTTTTTAGCGCTACTAGCGCGGCGCTTTAATTATCCGACTCGGCACAGCCTAGCTCGTGTCTTAGGCCTAGCCTATAACACTGCGAAGACATTTTCCCGCATTATACTTACAATTTATAATAGTACACTTAGACCTTACTATATACGTATACTTAAATTCAGAACGTCCAACCCGGTTATTTAAGAGGCATGCCTATGCTTAAATACTGATTCGGCTTGTACATCTTCACTAGAGATCCAGAAAAGCAACTAAGAAACCCCCACATTAATCGCAGAGTATTTCAAGATTGGGTTCGATACCACCCAGGCATTCCACACCCAGGCATTCTACAGACATCGCAATATTCATAAATTCATAAAACTCATACGCCATCCCACTAGACCTTGGTCATGACAAAGTCCGCAGCAGAGAAAGCATCCAACGCATAATTGAGATGCTCAAACGTGATGATGGGCCCGTTGTCACAGATGTTGTCCCCCTTGTGGCAGACAATCTTGACCTTGGACTTGTCAATCTTCTCCACGGCCCTCTTCGAGTATGGGTCGCCAAAAATGACGACGGCGTTGACCTTGGACATTGTTTGCGCGTCGAGGGCCTTGGCCGCGTCGTGGACCACCATGCCTCCTTGTGAATATCCGCCGATGACGACCTTGGTGTTGGGGCATGCGGCGATTGTGCTCTTTATTTTGGCAGCCCTGTGTAGACATGTTAGCAACAAACCACCTATATCGTATATGTGACGATGGATAGGAGTGAGGACGTACAACTTGTCCCCGTTGCCCTTGGATCCATTCAGATAACCATCCACACTGGCAGGATAGTCGAATCCGTTCACAGCCAACCTCTTTCCTGACCTTTTCAGCTTGTCCTCGAGCACCTTAAAGAACCACGGCCCCGTCAGAGCACCGACGTTGCCGGGATCGCAGGTTCCCCTGGCAAAGAACATGGTGACGTCGCCACATCCGTCGTTCTCGGTGGTCGGAATGCCGAAGATGGTACTGATGGCTAGTTCGCCAGCGGTGATCACCCCGCAGATATCCCTCAGGGCGTGGTTGACGGGCATGATGTCCGCTATCATGGCCAGGAATGCTGTGACGTCTGGCCACCCGGCTATGCTGATCTCCCTTGACTCAACAGGCTGGGCAAGGGCGGTCCTGGCAATCAGGACGGAGATGAGAGGTAATAGACGCATGATGTAAGTTGGATCCGGATGACCTGAGCGTAGATGGAAGAAACGGCGGAGAACTTCGCTAACAAGGAAGAACCTGGTGAGACAACAGGACGAGGATGGTCTGTTTCCAACCGATTCATGCGAACGCATAGCCTTATATATCCACTGGCTTCGTTCATATTACAATGTACCCCACGATCACCTGGTCCATGGAAAAGCCCAGGTCCTCCTCATCCCCCTTACCCAGGACGTGGGGTTTGCGGGGCCCCAGACGACTCAAGGTACGGGGTAATTAGAGATCTCAATCTCAACACTAGCGTTACATTCACCTCCTCTCCGCCCAAGCACCTTTGATCAGACGAGCTCAATACGCGATATTTACGAGCGAATCAAAAGGCAGAGTGTGGGAATCTCGACAAGCTGGGCGTCCCAAGACAGAAGGACGTCCGCCAAATGTCAAAATCGACGTCGTGGGGGGCCGACATACGCCAAGCCACCCAACGGCACAACCCGGCAACGCGTAGACCCTGTTGGACTCCGGTACGTGCCGTGTTGTAGGGCGGCTGGCAGGATGTTTCGGGAAGGCGTTGTTGTCCAGGATTGGCGAGGAGGCGGCAGACTGACCGCCACGCAATATACTGTAACCAATCAGTTTGACCGTGGAGGCTTGCGATGTTCCAAGTTGTGATGAGAGTCGGTGATAAACACCAGTGAGGCAGACCATGGCCAATTTCAAATTCCACCTCGTTGATGAAAGAAAGGTCCAGTTATCGCAGACGGGCGCGAATACCAGTCTGGGGGTGTCTGTGCTATTCCTCACTATATCTCTTCGGGAAGTATGGCCCGTGCATGCAGCGGCCGAGAGGCCTAGTCGGTCACGGCAATCATTTGGTCCTGGTACTCCTGATCTTCTCCAGGGATTAATCTGGCATGGATGGGGGGTGATGCCGGGTCGTAACCCACCCGTACCCCAGATTCATGCTACGACCCGTCACCCTCCTAGGCTGAAGCTGGGAGCTAGGGCCGCACGACGGCGGTAGCGGCAGGAAATGACACAATATTGGCACGCCGCACCGATAGGGTGACATTGTGATGCTACGTACGGGTACCAAGAAAGAGTTGATCTCAGGTTATTGGCCACCGGAGTAGGTGCGAAGCGGCTATCCGCAAGCAGCGCGGTTGACTTCAAACGGTGGCTGGGCAGGTGGCTTATTATTCACAGGGGTCATTCGGCCGGAATCCGGACAACACATGGGTTCCTCTGGTCCGCTTAGAAGGCGCTTTCGGCCTTAACTACCGCCTGGGGTATACTCCCGCGGGTGCGACATTTAAAAATCAATAGTTGACGCGATTTACGGGACATTTCCCTTGCCTGAAAGGTACCACGTGGTCCGTAGCTGAGAAGGGCAGGGACCGGCCGGGCATCTGCCGGATCGATCGCCTGGTCGGCCGGGGAAAGTGGGTCCATCGGCTCCGAGCTCCGATCTCATGATACTAGAACCACCAGAAGGTCTCTGCTACCTGAGGCATGTATCGGAAAGGAAGAGGGGATTTTGCCTGTGAAGCATGAATTTTCGCTGCCCATATTGAGGTATTAACTTCATGGGCTGTTGCACGAGATGCAAGATTCGTCCCTTGATGTCGAGTTTATCCTGCTTACAATCCTGGCCAAATGCGAAAGACTTCCATCTCGTTGAGCCGGCTAACCCGTTCCTGTCATTGGTCATGTCTTTGGTCATTTTTGAATTATGCAGAAGCTGACCATGGTCTAGCTGGGGATTCATTCAACTTGATTGAGTGCATAAACACTGGCCCGGACCTGAACTCGCCATCACGCAAAACGTAGCCTCGGAGTGGAACAACATCGAGGCTTAGAGTGAACCAGTCCAAACTGTGCAGAAGGTTCTCGGTCCGATTGAGGCGCGTTTCAGCCCGGTCTAGCTCGGAGCACCCTGAACTTGGGAAGCCATTGACGCCAAGCAGGAGAAGCATGCTTAGATAGGACGAGGGGGTAGAATCAGGCACGAATAGCCGTATATTCACTGTGTCTAATTATCTATAAGATACTACTAAGCTTTCGAGATTTATCATAAAGTTTTAAGCGAGTTGGGTGTGTAGGAGGAATGCTCGCCGACATACCTTAAACCAGGCCTGACCAAACAAATCCCACGGCGTCAAAAATAGCGTAATTGGTTACGTTCCAATATATTGTGATTACTAGGCTTGCTAGGGGCTTCGACATGAGGTTTCTTATTTAGATCCCGATAATGAAGAGAGCGGCAAGTCTCCATGCCACTGTATTGAGGCCCTATGGGTTAGCTCACTACTTTGGGTACCCATGGGTTCTCTGCTCTCGGTATCCATGGATACTCTACTCTGGGTACCCATGGGTACTCTGCTCTGGCTGTACCCATAGGTTTACTTCTAGTACGCTGGGTACCCCGGCAGGGTAAAATAGGCCTTTTATGGGATCCGGGAGATAAGGCGAGTAAAGAACATAATTATGCTACTTAGTCTTCCCAGACTATCCAGAGAGTCGATTCAGCAAAGCCCGTTTCCCTGTCCTCCCGAAGCCTGGGTCATTACAGCTTCTGTCCCCTTTTCCAATCAGCCCGCTTGCGGTACATGTCCTCACGAAAATTCTGCTTCAACTCTGTAACAGCACCAACATCCATCGGCAGAGCCGCCAAGATGGCACCCGTAGCACACAAGTCATTTGTCCGGTCGACGAACCAGGTGAATGTCAACCCGCCACCCCAGGAAAGGGTGCGCTCGCCATGATGCCCTTCCACGCCGCTCAGTGTGAGAATACCTCCCAGACCGTGCCCGACCTCAGTCTCCGGGGGGATGTCGCCGCGGAAGAAAGACCCCCCCGGCCCAGCCAGCATTCCGCGGTGCCCTGCGGCAGCCTCCGGGCTGAGATGGTTCTCCAACATGTCATCGACCGTCTCCGGCTTGAGGATCTTGCCATCGTTGGCCAATAGTGAGCGCAGGATCTTGATGTAGTCTCCTCCCGTCATGAAGAACCCGTGACCGCCAAAAGCACCCTTGCATCGCTTGTTGATGTCGGCGTCGCCGCCGAGGACGGCCTTGCCCTGCGCATCTGGATCATCTGGGTTCAGGTTGACTAAGCGGGCGCGCAAGTCCTGGTCGGTGACGGGAAAGAATGAGCCGTCCTCAATTCCGAGAGGGGCGAAGATGCGCTCGCGAACGCACTCGCCCAGCGTCTTGCCAGTAGCACGCTCAACGATACGACCAGCCCAGTCGAGGCCGGAGCCGTACATCCAGCTAGTTCCCGGCTGGAAGCTGAGCGGGTAGTAGAAAACATCCTCGACCGTCCGATCCTCTTTCTCATCAAGCTCCTTGTCTCCAAACTCGGCGCGCCAGCGGGCCATGGTCGGATTCAGGAAATCGTAGGCCAGGCCTGCGCTGTGCGTAAGGAGCATCTCGAGAGTGATGGGCCGGGCCTGCGGTTCGAGGAGCGGTGTCTTGCCATCCTCGGAGAAGCCGATAAGGACTTTCTTGACTGCGAGGTCCGGCGCGACGGTGGAGAGGTCGCCCTTCAACGAGAGGAGCCCGTCCTCCACGCACTGCAGCGCGGCGATCGTGGTGAGCAGTTTGGTCCCCGAGGCGAGGAAGAGCACGTCGTCGAGCTGTGCCGGGCGCCTCTCCCCTGATAGAAGCGTACGCTCACCCAGGGCCCGCTGGTATCGGAAGTTTCCCTTGGAGTCGGTTGCGCAGAGGACGGCGCCGCTGGCGATGCCGTCCTTGATGGCGGCCTGAACGTTGGCCTCGATGTCACTTTGGGCCATTATGGAATATGATAACCTAACTCTAATAATCTCGGTGGATATATCGATTTTCCAAATGGGCAAGAGCGAGCTGAATGGATCGAGTTTCGAAAACAGAGCACCTCTCAAGGCGCAGATAGCAATCATACGTACGCTTTATAATACGGACATCCCACCACGAAAAAAAGGCGAGCGTTCCGATGAGTGGGCCGAGGCCACCGGCGTCAGCACTTGCGGTAGCTGCATGATGCACTGCGATTGATTGATCATGATGACTCACGATCACAACAAGTGACGGCCTAAGTACTCCCCTTGCTGATCGTGTAGCCATAGTGCCAACCTCGCGAGCCTATGTCCTGACGGACTTTGTAATTCTCCTCTGCAACCTCCAGCACCTTGAGATCCACGTCCGCAACCAGCATCTTCTCCTCCCCGAGCCCCAGCCGACCAAGACAGCCCTGGACTGGCATCGTGACGCTGCTCAGACCACCAGCGTTGGAGAATACTATAGCCGCCGTATTCTCAAAGGCCCTCAATGTGGTGGCGCTCTCGAGATAGACCCTCTCCGACTGCGGGTTGATGCCAAGTGCGTCGTCGGACAGGTCGTCCGGGAACCACCACGAGGGTATGATGATGATGTCGGCGCCATCGGCGATAAGTGCGCGGAAGGCCTCGGGGAAACCGAGATCCCAGCAGATGAGCATGCCTGCGCGCACCGATCTCCCATCGGCATGCCTGAGGGGAGTGTCAAAGGCCGAGTGGGGGACGTGGCCTGACGAGGTTAGGTGAGGGCGCTCGGTATGCCAGAGGTTCTTCTTCTGGTAGCGACCACAGATGTCGCCCGTCCCGGCGGCTATGAAGTACGCGACGTTGCCCAGCTCAACGCTGCCGTCGGTGTCCTGTGTTGGCAGGGGCTCGCATATGGTCCCGGGGACGATGCTAATGTCTAGCTGCCGTGCGAGCTCTTGATATCTGGGCAGGTAGGATGCGGACTCGACGCAAGCTTTCCGGAACCCGGGATTTGATGGCTCCCATGAGGTAAGGTGGTACTCGGGGAGGACGGCGAGACAGCAACCTCGCTCAGCGGCGGCGCGTATGTAACTCTCTGCTGTGGCATGGTTTTCCTCCAAGGCGAGCGGCTTAAACATCTATGTCAGTGCCAAGCCCAGAGAAGCCGCGCAGGGCGCCATGGCGTCGTTCACTCACCTTGGGCTCGAACTGGATCACGGCGACACTGTAGACGGGAGCCATGTCTGCCAGGTTATGAGGGAAAGTTTCAGTAACGGCTCTGTACCTGCTACAGACCTGTCTGGTCAATTTATCAAGCGCGATATGATTTGGAAGAATGAGACATGGACGTAAGTTTGGGTCTGAGCGCGGAGGGGTCGACCGTCAACTTGGTGGGCGACTGACGAGGTGTCGTATCTTTCTTTAATGTGGATCGGTGGCACAAGCGGCGTTACTAGTAATAGGCGGGTGCAGTTTATGTTGCCGCGAGACCCGCAGAGGCGAACACGACCCCGAGAAACACAATGAACATAAGGCTATTCATTAGCGCACAGAAAATATAGAGTTTACCGCGACATCATTCACGATCGCCGTCTTTCCCAGACCTCAGACTTTGTCGGGGATTTCTTAAGAACAATATCTGCGCCGTGCCCATCGCTGCTGCAACGGCTGCGGCTGGAAACTAGAGCCTTGAGCAACCCAGGATGAGCAGTAGAGAAACGTGAGGTGCGTCCAGTGTGTCGAGCGTAGCGAGGTGTGAGTGCAGTGAAACGTGTCCCGGTCGCCTTTGTATGTCGTGCCACTGGCCAAGTCCAGCAGTAGGCGCTTGGTATTACACAGCTTCCGTGAGAGGAACCAGCTCTATGTCGGAATCCGAGTTATAATACAGTATAGTGTACAAAAATGGTGGTACAAGGGGAGCATTCCACTCTCCCCGGCTTTCGGGCCTTGTCCAGCCGCAAATAATGCAACGACTGAAGGGAGGGATGCTCAGTAGCCCATATCGGCGATGGGCTCGATCTGCACTTGGCCCCGGACGGGATCCTGCCTGAGATTCTCCATCCGTTCAATCCTCTGCAGCAACGACTTGTCATACGGTGGTGCCTGCATCATGGCGCTCACAAACGGACCCTGCAAGCCAAGAGTACAGCTCATCAGATCGTCGCGGATACGGCCAAGAAGCGCGCTCGCTTCCTCGTTAACGTACAGGCCCGTCGAGCTCATCTCCTGGATGACATCCAGCGCGGAGGCCGCATCGCCGAATCTGTCCCAGTGCAGACCGGCGAGCGCGACGTAGAAGGGGGTCGAGACGCCGAGGACATAGGACTCGAGTCCGAGGGACTTGACGCGGGGGAGGATGCGGAATGAGAGGGGCGATGGGCGGGTGAAGGCTGCGTCGAAGAGCTGCAGACCGTAGATGATGTAGCCAGAGTACAAGGCGCCATGGACGTCCATGACGAGCTTCGCACTCTCCTCTTTGGCAGCAGCTTCCGCATTGGCCTCGGAGACTTCGGTCAGCTGGGCGGTGGTTTGGTCGGTAACGGTCTGTCCGTCGATTCGTTCTCCTTCCTTGATCTTGTCCCTCGCCTTTTCACCCTTTCTGCCTTTTCTCTTTGCCGCCGCGGGTTTCGGTACCAGACCAAGCCCCACGGGTATCGAAAAGACCTCCTTCTCCATTACCTCCCAAAGCGCAAAGTCGGTCTGGCACTCCTTCATTAAAGTCTCCACCCTCGTCTTCTCATCCTCCCTCAACTGCCGATACCGCACCCTTTCGGCCCAGAGCTCTCTATCCTCCTCGGTCATCTCCTCAAGCGCGCTCTCGCTCGGCTGCAGCTCGAACATGCCAAGAGCCTTGTTGGCGGCATTGCGCAGGGACGGCGGGAATCGCTCGAGGTATTTATCGCGGAACTCGCTCATGCGTGCATGCTCGACGAGGGAACGAGGTTGGCCGGTCGTTCCCAACCAGGTATCTTTCTGTTGTGGACGTCGGTGCTTGGGGACGGCCATCTTGCCCTCGGCGATCTCTTCGAATATGCGCTTGAAGATCTGGGCTTCGTTCGGGGACAGAGTGGCCTTGCGACCGGCTATCAGCGACCCGTGGCTCAGGTCGTCGTACGCTCCTGGCCTGAGGCCCTTTGGGGGGCCTGCTTCGCCCCAGTCGAAGGGGACGGCTTCGTCCCTCGGGGGGCGGTCGCCTCTATCCGAATGCGCCAGGCGCGCAAGACAGAATGCCGGTCCACATTTCCACGCGCGTTGTATTGTTCGTGTCCTATACAGGAACGGCGTTAGAGTGAAAGACATGGTTTTGAATTTTCGTACGCTGGCCGTGCCAGCGATTGAGGTGGTACCAGCTGTCGCGTTGAAGAAAAACGCCGGAAGACCGACCCTGAAAGTTTTCGGGTAAAACTCGGCAGTATGGAGAACGCGACATTGCAAGAAACGCGTGACGCCGCGCCAAAGAATCAATTAAACACCGACGCGCGCTGCACGGCGTCCCGGTGATTCTAGGCTGAGCCAAGCCCCATGCCGCCATCAGGTCCAAGTCACCCAACTATTGCTGCCTCTTCGTCCGGAACTCCACAGCTTGCGCATATATTCGATACATTAGATGTCCTTTTGCCCTTGACTTCCGAGTACATGTCCGATCACAATGCCGATTAAGGCCGAGGATGATAGCAAGATCAGCGCCTTCGAGCGCAAGCGGCTCGCCAACATCCAGGCGAACCGTGAAGTGCTGACCGACATCTCCGCGACAGCAAAAAGGGTCATCCCCGAGAAACCATCGCCGAAACCCTCGACCAGGAAACCAGCGCGGCGGAAAGAACCTGTGAAGCGCGAAACCGCAAGGCCCACACGGAGCAGCTCCCGCCTGGCAGGGCTGCAGGCAGACGATGCAACGCTCAAGCGCAAGATGGAGGTTGAGGCCGAATCGCAAGCTGAGGCAGCCAAGGCGAAAAAGATGCGCGTCAGCGGCGACCTGAATCTGGGGGATATAGTTGTCGAGGGGAAGAAATGGGGCAGCGGAGTGGATGGGATCAAGGGCCTGCTGGTACGCGGGGCGCAACCGGGCGTGCGGACGTTCACGGAGGATGATGTGAAGGAGACGACGGATAAGGAGCTCAAAGGTCTGAGGCAGCGCATGGGCGGACTCAAGCTGTATGAGCATTGGGCCCCGAATGGTAGGTCACAACACACCTGTGGTCCTGTGGAAGTAGTGTCTGACTTGTGTCGCGCAGACATTAAGCTCACGCCCCAGCGTGTATACGCTCTCGGTTTTCACCCCACGGAGGATAAGCCGATCATCTTTGCTGGCGATAAAGAAGGTGCCATGGGTGTGTTTGACGGCTCGCAGACCCCGCCCGAGGTCGATGACGACGATGAGGACGCCGATTATCCCGACCCCGTTATATCCGCCTTCAAGATACACGCTCGAACGATTACATCCTTTGTCTTTCCTCCCGAAGATGCGAATGCGGTTTACACGTCGTCATACGACTCGTCGATACGAAAGATGGATCTGGACAAGGGAACGTCGGTCCAGATCTTTGCACCTTCAGACCCCGATGTGGACCTGCCCATCTCGGCGCTGGATATGCCACACTCGGAGCCGCACATGCTATACTTCTCCACGCTGGACGGATGTGTTGGTCGGTATGACACTCGTGCGCCAGGTAGTGAAGAAATCTGGTCACTGTCGACGCACAAGATTGGCGGCTTCTCATTACACCCGCTGCAGCCCCATCTGATTGCAACAGCATCCCTCGACCGCACATTGAAGATCTGGGACTGTCGGAAGATCACCGGCGGTGGAGACCTGCGGCACCCGGCGTTACTGGGAGAGCACGAGTCACGCCTATCAGTGTCGCACGCATCCTGGAGCGCAGGGGGGCACGTCGCCACGTCATCCTACGACGACACCGTCAAGATCTACGACTTCTCGGACGCGGGGTCGTGGGAGCCCGGGCACGACATCGGCACCAAGGCGATGGAACCGAAGCACCAGGTGCGGCACAACAACCAGACGGGGCGGTGGGTGACGATCCTGAAGCCGCAGTGGCAGCGGCGGCCACGCGACGGGATCCAGAAGCTTGTCATCGGCAACATGAATCGCTTCGTCGACGTGTTCGCCTCGGATGGCAGTCAGCTTGCGCAACTAGGTGGGGATGGTATCACTGCAGTGCCTGCTGTTGCGCATTTCCATCCGTCGATGGATTGGGTTGCTGGTGCGAACTCTAGCGGGAAGCTGTGTCTGTGGCAGTGAGGGAAGCAGTGAGGGAGAGGGTGAGCGGGCACGTGTAGACCGGTAGATACAGTGCGTCAGTGCGTCATGATGTTCATGTGCATTCATGGATGGATAGAGCTGCAGGTGGGATGTGGCGTTTCGAGTGCTGACTGTAGATGAAAGGTATCTAGAATCTTACCTACTAGTAGGTACTGTCTGGTACCATGGTAGGTCTTTACGTACGATAAATAGGTGGTGGCGGGTGGACAGTCGGGCCGTCTTGCTCTTCGAGATCTTGGTGGTATTGTTTAGTATTGGGAGTAAATGGGGTTTGATATATTAGAGCATGTCCTGTACCAAAGCATAAGGTAGCCCCGTTATATCAAAGTATACCTGGTATATCCTACTTTAATTAACGTATGTTCTTCCTTGCACCTTGCATGTGCAGTGTCCCGCTATGATATACAACTCGTTAGACCTGGAAAATGTCAAAGCACCCAGAGCGCACAACCTCTTTGAAGCCTAGACCTACCTGGTATGAGGTAGTAGTTACTAAGGTAGTGTATCCGTAGGGTACCTTACCTCTCACACAAAGTGTGCCTGGTGGCGCATCAAGCTTCGAGCCGTGCGGCCTTCTCGGCCCACCAAACTTGACCGTGAGGGAAATCAATGGTAAGGTTGAAGACCATGGGTACAACGGAGTTTGTAGAATGTAAAAAGAAGAAGTAAAAGAAACTTCCTTAATACCTTGCTACGCACTCTTGCTCGTTATCGCCAGATGACGCCCTGGTCATCCATGCGCCGCGGTAAGATGGATCGCAGTCAGCGTCACATGCTTAGCCGCATGTGGTAATTTACAGACGTACAATCAATGTTAGGCAGGATATTGGTGGGATGACAGTCGCACGCGGCAACGCCTGAGGGTCGCATGCGGCATGTAACCTCCATCTGGCGTCATTGGTCACCGTATCGATAAGCTGATGCGCACAAACCAATCACACTGCCTCATTTTGCACCCTCGGGTCTATCCACAGTGGGTACCTTAGGGGACTGACTCCATTACCCCAAGGGCGACAAGGCGACAGCGGAGCTGGTCACACCGCAGCTGCCGGCCTGCCAGCTTGCTTGTCCAGGCTGGAACCTAATCAAGAACAGAACAAACTTGGACGCACCGTTGCTGGTGGTTTGTCTCCCAACAACATCTCACCCCGAGGCAGAAACCGCATACCTCCAGCCCCCTTACTCGACTCCCGACGGGCGCTGGACGCCGATCGCTCCTTTATCCCCCCGCCATCACCCAATCCTAGTGCAGATGGCTCTGCTATCTGTGGCTTAGACCTGCGCATCGTTCGCTTTGATCGGTCTCGAATAGAACGCGAAAGGGCCGGTTTACGACAAGACGCGCTTCGGCTTCAGCGAGCATTACTTTCCCCCGCGCCTTGTGCTTTACTAGATCCACGACCGTGACGACGGCCACGACTACGACCACGACCACGACCGCGACGAGTAACAAACTACCAGGAACAAACTCACAGACCATCCCCGAGATGACACCCCCACCCTCATCATCACCGTCGAGGGCGGCCTCGCCCGGCACTCACCGACGGGCCAGCAGGAAGCTCCAGAAAAGGCGCCATGAAGATAGCATCGAGCTCCCCGACCGACTCAGAGATAGCGATGATTCCTCTGATGAGGACGAGGCTTCCAGCCAGGGGCCGCCCCTCTTCATGAATATGAATCAGAGCATCTTTGGCCTGATTGCCGCCGCCGGCTCCAAGATCGATTTCAACGAACGCTTCGACGAGGGGAGTAGCGATGAGGATGGTAGCGGCACCCATAAGAAACTCGGCATGGATGAAGATCGGCGGCCGGATGTCGTGTCACAGACGACCGTCCTGCAAACCAGGACGAAGACTAAGAAAAGCCATCGGAGAGCGTTGTCGGGCCACAAGTTGCTCAAATCACTGCCTGCCCTCCCAAGGTTGAAACACAAATCAAAAAGCTCCCCGAGCAAACTGCCCCCGCAAACTCAAAAAACGGACGACGGCGGGGAGGCGGACGACAAAGACGTGGGAGCCTTCCCCGGGACGAGTGGTCTCTCCAGCCCACCCGCCATACAGCTCACACGGGAGACCACTGCACGTCTCCCGCCGGTCATGAGCAGGATGCTCGAGGCGCGCGCAGAGATGTCGGCACGGCCGAGTTTCGATCTCGATGGCGCCCGAGCGAGTAGTTCGAACCTGGGAAGCGACGCCAGTCTGCTGGCCATACGCCTGATGGAAATCTTCGAATTCGAGGAGCCGGAGCAGGTCATCGAGGAGTATCCCTGCTGGTTGCTGCAGAGTGTGCTCCTACAAGGCTACCTCTACATAACCGCCAAACACATCTGTTTCTACTCATATCTCCCGAAGAAGGCTGTAAGTTGTTGAAATTTCTCCCAGCTCCGAGGTCCCTTCCTAATGACTATTAGGACGTCGTTGCCAAATCGGGGTTTCTCGCCAAGAGTGGAAAACGGAACCCAAAGTACAACCGGTACTGGTTCCGGTTGAAGGGCGATGTGCTCTCATACTACCGCGACGCAACGAATGTGTACTTTCCCCACGGACAGATCGACCTCAGCTACGGCATCTCCGCTAGCATCACAGACAAGGACAAGGAGGGCGTCCATTTTGAGGTCATTACCCGACATCGCAGCTACAACTTTAGGGCAGACAGCGCACCTAGTGCAAAGGAGTGGGTCAAGTGTCTGCAGAGAGTCATCTTCCGAAGCCACAACGATGGTGACAGCGTCAAGATCTCCCTTCCCATTGCCAATGTGGTGGATATTGAGGAGGCGCACATGATGGAGTTTGCCGAGACGTGCAAGATTAGGGTCATTGACAACGACGAGACATACGCCATCGATGAGGTATGTGAAATTACGAGGACAAATCCGGATTCGCTACTGACAGTGATAACAGTACTTCTTTTCATTCTTCAGCATCGGCACTGAAGCCATCGATATTCTGAAGCTCATCGTCGAGGAAAAGGGGATGGCGAGTCACAAGAGTGATCCTGAGCTTTCTGACAGCCGAGAAGGGCCAAGCGGGCAAGCCTCACGCCGAACGTCGTCAGGACCAGACCGGGATAATCTTAAGGTCGGCAAGCAGCGAGCGGGAAAGCGGCCAGAACCTGTCAAGGCGACATTGTCCCCCATGTCGCCGCAGTCGACGTCGAATCTCAGTCCCCGCACCAGCCAAGACGCTTCGCGGCGCTCAAGTTTCGATGCCATTCGTCAGCTGGGCAAGGGCCGTCATGACCTGTCTGCCATCTTGCGCGATGAGAGTCCCAGGCGGAGTTTCAGTGCCAGCCGCAGGTCTGCCAGCCGCAACCGGCTCGAAGAGAAGAAGCTGCAACAAAATGAGTCGTCCGAGTCGAACATTCTGTCCTCCGTTGATGACCCGAGCTTCTCAAACCTCGCCGACTCCTCCACCGATGACCCATCCGCAAGCCAGATCCTGAAAAACAGTGAGGTCTTCCACCAGAGTCCGACCAAGATGCAGCCCTGTGCAAGTTATTCCGGCGAGCCCAAGAGCAAGGGAAAGGCGGCTGGTGAGAAGCTCCCAGCTCTGGCCACCTACTCCGGCCAGCATTCCGTCTCAACGGGTCATATTGACGATATGACCACCGAGGAGAACGCCAACCAGCAGCAACCGACGACCCCGACTCTGCAGAGCATCACCAAAATGGGCGCGTATCCGCTGCAGCGAGTTGGTGCCTTCGCTGACTATCTCAACAAGACGAGGCAGCGAATGAGTACCCTTCTTGCTTCAGAGTCGATGGGCTACGTGGAAAAGGTGTCAGGCATGTGGAAAGGAGAGCGCAAGCATTACCAGGAGCCAGACGGCTTGAGACCCGATGACGACGATCTCGAGAAGGACTCTGATGGCAAAGTACAGACTTCCATGGAGCGCTTCCGGGCCCATTTCGCCCTGCCGGAGACCGAAACGCTTCAGGCAACGTACTTTGCCCACATCTTCCGCGTGCTACCGTTGTACGGGAAGATCTACATCAGCGATCGATTTTTCTGCTTCCGCAGTCTCCTTCCCGGGACGAGGACGAAGCTCATTCTGCCCCTGCAGGATATCGAGACGGCCCACAAGGAGAAGGGCTTTCGGTTTCGCTACTCCGGGTTGGTGATTGTCATAAAAGGCCACGAGGAGCTGTTCTTCGAGTTTGGGCAACCTGTAGACCGGGACGACTGTGCAGTGACACTACTGCGCAGCCTGGAGGCCGCTCGGTACCTGAAGGATGCGGGGCTTCTAAATCAGGATGAACAGACGGAGGAGGACTCTGCCATGGCTGAGCGGGATGCGCTCAAGTCGGCAAGACAGGAGGGCCGCTCTAGCGTGGAAATTCCGAGTCCACGACGGAACACCGGGTTCACCAACGCCCCGACCATCCTCGACGAGCTGGATGCCTCCTTTGTCAACTTTAAGCCTCGCGAGCCCATGAAGATTACTTGCCTTACCATTGGTTCCAGAGGCGACGTCCAGCCATACATTGCCCTGTGCAAAGGCTTCCTAGCTCACGGCCACAAGCCGCGCATTGCAACTCATGCTGAGTTCCAAGAGTGGATCGAGTCGCACGGCATCGAGTTTCGGCCCGTGGAAGGTGACCCTGCTCAGCTCATGCGCCTATGCATCGAGCATGGAACATTTACCTGGTCATTCCTCCGCGAGGCCAACTCTTCGTTCCGTGGCTGGCTGGATGCGCTGCTCGTCTCTGCGGTTGAGGCCTGCGAAGGCTCCGATCTTTTGATCGAGTCCCCGTCCGCCATGGCGGGCATCCACATTGCCGAGAAGCTTGGCATCCCCTATTTCAGAGCCTTCACGATGCCCTGGACACGGACGAGAGCGTACCCGCATGCGTTTATCATGCCGGAGCACAAGATGGGCGGTGCTTACAATTACATGACCTACATCATGTTTGACAACCTCTTCTGGAAGGCTATTGCCCATCAGATCAATAGGTGGAGAAACAACACACTTGGTCTGCCGAGTACGACGCTGGAGAAGCTGCAGCCTAACAAGGTGCCATTCCTGTACAACTTCAGTCCCCTGGTCGTCGCGCCGCCTCTCGACTTTTCCGACTGGATTCGTGTCACTGGGTACTGGTTCCTGGATGAGGGAGACAACTATGAGCCGCCCAAGGAGCTCGCCGCCTTTATCAAAAAGGCTCGCGACGACGGCAAGAAGCTCGTGTATGTGGGATTCGGATCGATCATTGTAGATGATCCACACAAGATGACGAGGGAGGTCATCGACGCCATTCAGAAGGCAGACGTGCGCTGCATCCTGTCCAAAGGCTGGTCAGAGCGGATTACAGCCGAAAGCGGGAGGGACCCCTCCAGGCAGCCGTCAGAGGAGCCAGAGATACCACCGGAGATCCACGTCATCAAGTCGGCGCCGCACGACTGGCTGTTCCGCCAGATCGATGCTGCTGCGCATCACGGTGGAGCGGGCACGACCGGGGCGAGTCTGCGCGCGGGCCTCCCGACTATCATCAGGCCGTTCTTTGGTGACCAGTTCTTCTTTGCCACACGGGTTGAGGACCTGGGAGTTGGGTTGCATCTGAGGAAGTGGGGGACGAATGCGTTTGGCCGGGCGCTGTGGGAGGCGACGCGCAATGAGCGGATGATTGTCAAGGCGCGTGTCCTCGGTGCCGAGCTCCGAAAGGTAAGAGCCCACAGACATCACTTACACCCGAGGCCATGCATACTGACGGGACCTAGGAATCTGGTGTCGACGTTGCCATCCAATCCATCTACCGCGACCTCGAGTACGCAACGAGCCTGATCAAGCGCAAGGCGGGCAAGAACGCCGAGCCGACGTCCGGCCAGTACGACGCAGACGAGGAGGATGACGAGGAGAGCTGGACCTTTATCGGCAAAGACGAGCCGGATCCCGAGTTTTTGACAAAGAAGCTCAGCGAGGAGGTTACCGCTAGGCTGGGCGGCGTCGGCGGAGGAGGAGGGGGGGAAAGAGTGGATTCCACCCTGGGTGATCAGGTTTTCAAAGCGGCGTAGGAGTGCCTATTGAAGAGGTTGTGGCCACGCGCATGAGAGTGAGACTTATTTCTCTTTCGGTTACCCTTTCATGGCAATACTTTTGGGGGTTTTTTTCTTTTTTTTTTAACTTTTTTTTTCTGAGACTGGGTAGATGCCTGGAGTTTCTGGGATTATGGGGGGAGTTTTGGGTTCTGGATACTACGATGCTTTTGCTAAGAGTGCTGGTTGCATCAGAACGACTGGGAGACGCCAGCGGGTACAGACAGCATGGATAAACGCTATACGATTAGACGATATAATAGACGGAACTCCATGAATATTACTCCTCGCTTTTATGGATGTTTACTTGACTTCTTACTAACAGATTAAGGTGGAGAGGCGAGGGCGGGTAGCCGGTATCGCGAACCTCAAGAATAGTGGAAAGTTCTATAGGCCGGAAATATCACGATACGTCTAAAATGGTTGGTAGTAGTACCCCAGGTTTCTGCTGATCGAGTTCATCGAGATGATGGGTCTGTTTCGTATGTTGCCCTACGTCAACATTCCTCCGTTGTTTGTTGGACGCACGCACGTCCGGTGGGATGCTTCGCTAGAGACAGGCCGTTTGAACTTCGAACCCTTCATCGTCGACTTCCCACCACTTCATGGATTAAAGGCCACCGGCGTGGATTTTGACAAGACTTTCTGGAAAGCCCCACCTGAGTGTGTTAGTGTTTTGTCGTTTGTACTGAGTCTTTGTTGGAAACCAGCAGAATCTTCGACACAGACAACTGACTGGGAGCCTTACTTTCTATCACTAATCTATTGGGCACATTGGGAGCTCAAACATGTTGGGGCTTTTCACCTTTGATTAGCTTTGCACAAAGGAGGCAAAGTTGTGCCGATTGCCTTCGTGTTACCGAGAGGAGCCGCCACAGCCAGATGAACATTTTGACCTCCGTCTCTCCTGGTCACTTCACCTACTTTTCTCTTCTAATATCCATCCACATCAGCTGTGACACTGCTGACGAAGAGTACAATCTGCTTCCTTGCACTTGTTCGCCAGAATGGGAGAAGGAGTTAACTCTGGCTCCTCAGACATCAGCCCGTTCATCAAGCGCCGAGGCACCTACTTCTGCCCCGTTACGTTGCTGGAGACACATGAGGCCATCATAGAACTCCCGCTCAGATCACCAACATGCTCCCCAAACCAATACCCTGTGACTAATCCTATCAAAGAGACGGAGCCATACCCCGCTGACGACTGGATGGCCCAGGCGATGACTGACCCGGTGTATCTGTCATCTAAAGAGGAGGATCTCTCCGCCGCGACCTCTGCCAAGCTGACGCTCATGAGAGATGTCTTCTGGCCCTGGCTTCGAGCTTGCATCATCGAAAAGCAAAAGAAAGCCGGCACCAACGGTGACCCATCGCGACCACTGTGGAGCGAGCACGAGTTTCTCGGCATGCTCAACTGGCACCGGGCCTTCTTCCACCACAAGATGAAAAGCAACATCACATCCCCCCTGGAGAAGAGTGATGGCATGTGGCGCATGATGGTCCTCAGCTCTCCGTGGGCCAAGTGCGGCCACTTTGACGACCTACTCTACGAGGGGAGAGAGATATCCTCCACTACTCTGGGGGTTGCCGAAGCCCTCATCTTCTCCGAGGACCCTTACGCGCGGAGCATGCGGCAGGCGTTCCGCCCTCGGCGGGACCCGACGATTCCTGGATTGGAGGACACGGCGATTCGGCGACTGCTCGAGGTGACGCGGCATGCTGATTTTAGCGACGGTAGGGAATCGTGGTATGTCTACTGCAAGTACTGGGGCCCGGAACCCTACAAGGGGACTTTGGAAGATCTCCTTGCCAAGCGGGCTGAGTGGGTGAATGGAAGGCGCCAGGAGAGGATGACAAGGGAAGGCGACGGCCACGATTGTGAGCTATTCGCAAATACGGGTCATAGTCTTTTGTAGGGGGGGTAGTGTAGTTGAATTGGTCAGGCGAGTATCATCTACCTATTGGACCCCCTGGTCACCATACTTCATCACATTGCCTGGCCCGACCTATTCGGCCCTTAACAGCTAAGTCCGTCTAGTACATCTCCTTGCAAATAGCAGTATCTGTAATTCAGCCAGACACCACAAAATACGGCAAACCCGCCCTTAGGCGGTGGGAGTGGGGATGTCGATGTCCTTGGCGGCATCCTCAAAGTCGGAGATGGCCTGGCTCAGGTCGTCGGCAGGGCCCTCGATCTCGGGGACCTTGTCCTTCAGCTCACCGAGGACCTTGTCAATGGCGGCCAGGAGCGATCCTGGGACGCAAGTCAGTCTCCTCGGCACCCTGAATGTGGAAGAAAGGGGAGTCTTAGAACGTACCCAGAGTAGCACCGCCCTCCTGTCTCTTGCCCAGGTCGACACCGAGCTTGCCCAGCAGATCCGTGACAGCTCCAAGATCGAGGCCGGCGGGAAGCTCCTGCCTCTTGCCCAGGTCGACACCGAGACCGCCCAGCAGATCCGTGATGGCTCCAAGATCGAGGCCGGCGGGAAGCTCCTGCCTCTTTCCTAGGAAACCACCGGCAGCGCCGCCAAGAATCTCCTCCAGCTTATCCTTGATAGCGTCGATGTCGATATCGCCGCTGGCCTGGGGAAGAGCGGCGGACAGAGAATCGTTGGCCTGTCTCTTACCCAGATCGCCCGGAGAGATGCCGAGAGTTTCCAGAACATCCGTGATCGCTCCGAGGTCGAGGCCCTCAGGGAGGTCCTGTCTCTTGCCAAGGCCAAGCCCATCGATAGCGCCGCCGAGTATACCCTCAAGCTTCTCCTTTAGTTCGTCGATATCAATTCCGGCAGCGCTAGCTTCGGGAAGTTCTGCAGACAGAGAGGTGTTGACCTGCCTCTTGCCAAGTCCAAGTCCGCCGGTGACTCCACCTGTGATCTCCTTGAGCATTTCCTTGATGGCGTCGATGTCAATGTCACCGCTGGCCTGGGGAAGAGCGGCGGACGAAGCGGCGTCGGCATGTCTCTTTCCAAGACCGGCTCCGTGATCGAACTTGTCGGCAATCTCTTCGAGCTTGTCCTGAATCTTGGGGTCGGAGAGCTGGTCCTCCAGGTCCTTGGTGCCCTGGGGCAGGGCGGCGGCGCCGCCGAGGAGGAGGGCGGCCGTGAAGGCGAAGGTCTTCATCTTGATGGTTGGCTTGTAGTGGTGTTTTCTGCGGTATAAGATGAGATGAGAGGTCGATGAGGATGGCGGTTGTTTTGGGAGGTTGATGTTGGATTCAATGGAGTCCCTTTCAGACTCTTATAGCCCTGGAAGTGCTTCGAGGTTTGGCATCAACACCACCTTAGTTCCCGGCATCACAATCATGTCTTGGGCAATCGGCGGGTTGACCTGAGATTTATGTCATTCATTCCACTAAGGCCAGGGGCAGAATGTGTTTCTCGTAAGGAGGTCAGCTACCATCTGCGGTAGGTTTGACACTGCCGAGACACTGCCGGAGAATTCGGGAAAGATCCTCATGCCAGGCAAAGCTTGTTTCTTAACCTGCGATCCAGGAACTACATGTACTTTTGCAAGACGCAAATGCCATTACCATCATCTAATGCCTCCTGGTGCCTGTTTCTAACCGCCGATCTGGGCCAGCTTGGAATTGTTGATTTGTGGACTTTAGGCACAGCATGTGTCTCCGCCACACAGCAACCAATGAAGCGCATCTAACTTGAAGTACCCTTATAACATTCGAGATGATATGAGCGCAAGGAATTAGAATCGTATATGCAGCTTCTGCGGAGGTGACGTGGTTCGGTCATGGGTGGAATGTATCGACACTAATTCATACCCCTTAGCGGTGTGGCCTGAAGGGAGTGCTGGAATGTCAAACTGTCGCAGCTACACAACGCCAACAGGTCGTTCGGTCGGACGAGAGAAATCACGTAAGGGAGGAATTGAGCGTCCTGCAAATTAATGCAAATGACGTTTATGGTATTTGATAGCCATAGGCAATCCATGCTTGCCCATGAGTCCCCATCGGTGATGTCGGACGGCCACTCTACCACCAAGCCAAAGTTTGCCGCTGTACACAAGCCTCCGGGGAAGCTCTGTTTATTTACTGGACACGAAATGTGACGGGTGCCGACCCGCCATATTCTGGCATGTCATCGGGATCTTGTTGCAGAGACGCCGACGAAGACATGTGGTACGAGAATGGATATTCAGCACGTCTTTGCCGCTGTGAGGAAGATGATTTACCATACCACACATGTGCGCCGCGGAATGGGGCCTAAGTAGAGGTCGTGGTAAATTTCACGACCTGGCCTTGGCTGCATGGAAAGGTCTTCGGCAGTGTTGGCTTTATTACAGTTATGTTTCTAGAAGGCGACATGGGAGAGTCCTAGGTGCTTCAGGAATGAGTGTGAGGTCTGCACACGGCATGGGACTGGGACCGCTAGTTGTGCCTTGTCTGTTACAATACTCAATTACACCGAGGGCGTTGGGGGGAACTGGGATGGTGACTTACAAAAGCAGCCTCTTCAACAGATTGGGGACTTGTAGGAGCCAATTAAGCCCCCCTGCCTCCCGTCTTTGTGATAGGTGGACCGAGAGAGATCCAACCAGAAGACCGACGGGCACCGAGATGTCCCGCTCACCGCACTGGTACGACTAATCATTATTAAATCGGCGTGCCGGAAAGTCGGTAAGCTCTGTGGAGTCAGTGCTCGGTAGTCCGTAGGCCCGTACGGTAGTATCGCGATGATGATCCATCATATCCCCAGGTGAGAAGTACCGCTAGACCATGGCTTACGATTAATGATTGTGTGACTTGAAGCAGAGAGTGCAGTGGTGAGATGGATCCGACCGGGGGATCCCACTTCTCGAACAAGGGACACCTTTTTCCTGTTTGGGTCAAGCGCCGGAGCCCACGGGGGAGGGTGGGCCCCTCGGCGGGGAGTCGGGGACCCGGTCAGCGGTCGCCGGTCGTCCACTTGTTACACCGACAAGAGGGGCCCAAACTACGGTACCGGTACCATGTCCACCTGCCTATTGGTACCCGGACGCTCGGAACGTAACGACGTTGACTGGTGACTTTTTACCTGGTGCAGAAACGTGGACTTGGGTCTATCTAGTCTTGGGCCCTGAGTGGTTTGTGAGGACGCCTGAAGGTATTGAATTTGTTGTGATGAAGGGAAAAGAAGTAAATACTCGTAGCTACATACAAATGGCGAGCTTGGGGGGGTATCCTGCGCGCAATAGGCAGCTGGCTTGGTGGGATAATTGTCCACACAGTGGAGTTCTATTAGCACCATTTTCCATAATAGGAAATCGCCCTACGCTCTGGGTACCACCATGAATGACCCGTGTCGATGCTACCCATGGATGATAAATGAAGGCCATTGCGTATTATGAAAATTGCAACATACTTTCTAGAAATTACCTCGATTGTCCCCGTTAACGCCGTAGTCCCCGAAGGCCATTGTCCATTATGGGTAGCATCACAATGTTACCCAAGGACATCCGTCAAAGCCGTGCCTAGATGCCATCATCCACCATGGCCGTTTTCCATTTTAGGAATCCTCAAGTAAGTTGATGAGAAGCTCCATGATGGTTTGAGGGGGAACTCGATGGAACTGGCTCTCCTAAGATATAAGTACAGTCGAGCGCTGTGTTCCAAATTTCATCATCAGTCTCATCACACAACGATACAGCTTCCACGAGACCATTCCAATCCATTTAAACCTCCAAACCAACTCAAACCCCTCTTATCAAAAAACACCCGCTACCCATAATGCCCGCCGACACCCTCTCCCTCGAGGGCAAGGTCGCCGTCGTAACCGGCTCCGGCCGCGAGAACGGCATCGGCGCCGGCATCGCCATCGCCCTGGCGCGCAACGGCGCCCACGTCGCCCTCAACTACGTCAGCGACTCGACCTCCAGCCGCGCCGAGGCGCTCGCCCAGTCCATCCGGAAGGACTATGGCGTCAAGTCCACGGCCATCAAGGCTTCCGTCAGCACCAAGGATGGGGCGCAGTTCCTCGTGGACGAGACGCTCAAGGCCTTCTCTACTGATCACATTGACATTCTCGGTAAGGAAAAGGGGAAAGAAAATAGAATGGCACTAGCAGGATGATGATTTGAAGACTAACGTATGCCGCATGCAGTGAACAATGCCGGCATCGCATATGGAGGTGGTGTCCTCGACACCAAGCCCGACGAGATCGACCGCATGTTTGACACCAACACCAAGGGAACCATCTACACAGTCCAGGCAGCCGTCCCTCACATGCCTCATGGCGGACGCATCATCAACGTCTCGTCATCCTCGGCGCGCCGTGGCCAGGTCACCGTCCCCGTCTATGGCTCCACCAAAGCCGCTATTGATGCTATTACTTGGTCGCTGGCCAAGGAGGTACGTCACACCGTTTCTCCCCATCACTCACTGTCAGTCACTAAGATTCTGCCGTGTGCCCACAGTTGGGCCGCAGCCGTGGCATCACCGTCAACTCGATTGCCCCCGGCCCCGTCATCACGGACATTGTACCCGAGGGCATGGAGGATTTCTTCATGGGATCCGAGCGTGCCGAAACGAGGGCTGCGGATAGGTACGGTACCATCGAAGACATGGGTGATGCGGTCCTTCTGCTCGTCTCGGAGAAGGCTCGCTGGATCACTGGGCAGTATATTGGTGTCAATGGCGGCCTCACTGGCGCATTCTAGCTCATCATTGCCGGACGGGCAGAGATGTACTCCTTTACAACAAGTACGCATCTCAAGTTCTGAGTACAGTTATCTCGGGTACATGTATGTCTTCTCCAGGCATATAATAGGTAAGAAGGACTTACTGCGAGAAATAACGAGTCCCTGAACACATAGACAGCACAAATAAACCAGTCTACTAAAAAGGCACCAAATAGACGGGGCGACGTGGGATAGGATCATGGACATGCTGTAAGAGTGTGGACCCCCCGGTTCCAATATCTGGCACTTGGTCCCCTTATAGTCGAGTCTCGGACTTACCAGGTAAGCCGCAGCGTCCGAATACTCCGCTACGTACGTCTGTACATACTAACAACCCCGGTCTATGCGCCTTGCCTGTGGAGCACAAAGCCAGGATTTAAGGAGTTAAGCGTGGTCGGGCCAAGAAGCGCCCCATGCCGAACCATCAATAATCCAATCCCCAACAACATATAAGTACTACGAGTAATTAGTATAGTGCTTACAAATTTCCCCGTAAGGCGCGGCACGTAAAGCTGTGAGCCCTCCCTCACATATGAAGCAGCGGCTGCAGGGCTTTTCCATCCCAACATCCGCCGCAACGGGACTCGGATCGATCATCAGTGTCTCGAAGATCTTCACACCAGTACTACCACCACGCCTGATAGCTCTAACTGCCGCACTGCCCTCGGCCCGCGCCTTGCTTCCGAGACGATGCCAGCCGTGGAGTTGCAGTTCGTCACCATCTCCCACCCGGACGACATCAAAAAGCGCAACACCCGGCGCACAATCAGTCAGCATGTTATGAAGGAAATTGGGATGGCCCGACGGCACAAGGGCAAGAAGGGCGTGCGGTCAAAGAAGCCCAGCCCAGGTGCTCCTCCACGAAACATCCCCGATGGTATCGACAAGACAGTTGCGACTCATACTGGCCGACCTCGCGACCCAGAGCCGGCTCCCCGCCGGCGCTCCGAGGATGGCTTCGACAAGTCGATTGCGCCGTACGGGGACCAATCTAACGACCCATTCAACCTGTCGCCCAGAGCCATCCTCTCCCGGCCATTCTCAGCCCGTGCAGAGCTTCTCCGAACTTACCGTACTGTCGACACCCTGACCAGTCCTGCCGCTCTACGTCGGAGATCCATGTACTAACACGGGGTGCTGCAGTGCTGAGGCCCGACTCACCCATGTGCAACAGGATGCGGGAGCTGTGCTTCACCATCGCCATGTTCGACAACAGCGCCTTCTACATCATGCTCGCCGAGGCCGCCATCTGGGACGTCGGTCGCTGCCAGAGGCCTCTGCTGGAGGAGAACCCGCTGTCTGTCAACTACTACACCGCCGCGCTGCGGAGCGTGAGTGGGCAGATCCAGGCCCTCCGGTCTGCTGTCTGCTATGGGATCATCAGCACTGTGATTGCGATTGCGAGCTACGATGTGAGATTCACCTGATGTCTGGTCTCTAGAATGGGCGAGGCGAGGGGCTTACTGACATGGATGGTGTGCGTGCGATATGTAGGTCGGGGTGAGGAATCATGCCCGGTGGGCTACTCACATGTGTGGACTGAGGTCGTTGGTCAACGCCTGTGGAGGAGTCGAAAGCTTGAGCTCGGACTATGTGAGAAATGGTGTTCTCTGGTGAGTTCCCGCCATTGGTCAACGTTCCTGACCCGGCCATTGTACTCACCCACGACACCTGCAGGACGGACATGGTTGGATCAGTAGCCATCGACTCGCCGCCGGGATTTCAGCTACCCAGGAGCATGACAAGCGGAGTATCCAAGCACACGCCGTTCACGATTCTTCAAGAGACAAAGGCGACGCTACGAGCTCGCTCCCCAGACTTTTCAGGTGCCTGCCGCTCCCTCGAGATGCTCTCAGAGGTAGCCGAGCTGGCGATTGAGAATCCCCTGCCCAAGTGGGTTCAGGATCAGGAGCTCATCAATCTGTTCGCGCGTGCCTGCCACAGCGTCCTCCTCCTACCGCGGTGCAGCGTCTCCGAGGCAGAGCTGCACCCATCCTCCGACCTGGCCATGCACGAGGCGATCCGCCTGGCGGCCCTGCTGTACATCGTCGGGCCGCTGACGGCCATGGCGGGGGACCACGAGTTCGAGCTGAAGCACCTCGGTCAGCTGCCGAATCTTCTACGGACGGTGCCCATCAACTGGGACGGGCTGGAGGCGCTGGAGCTGTGGGTGTTGGTGCATGGGGCGCTGGCGGAGAGGGGCGAGGATAGGGAGTGGATGGTTGCGAGGTTGTTTGAGAGGATGAGGGGCCGTGGACTGGGCTGGGATGAGATGTTTAGGGAGGTGAGGGGGATTGCGTGGCTTGGCCGGGCTTTCCTTACGAAGCTTGGCCGGTTGGAGGAGGAGTGGAGGAGGAGGAGGAGGCATGTTGGTGGTGAGTCATGATTTATACTGGCTGCCCTTTATTACATACTCGTACAGATCCACTTCTTTACATACCTATTCACGGTTCGGGCCATTAGCGAATCGGCTTATCATTGCCGGTTTGAGTTTCCACCGTTTCCTTTATTAGATAGTTGTACGCGAGCGAGTCATCAGCCCCATCACATTAGGTTTGGTGTTACCCTCCCAAGTCGCTCGTTGGTCCTCCGCACCTGTCACAGTCCGTCCATTGATACCGCATGTACGTCTTCCCCTGCGGGGTAAAAGAAGACTTGCTTTGCTGGTCGGGAGACTCGGGACGGACAGGTTAAATCGAGCATCGCCCGCTCTGCGTCCCCCCCTCATCATTAACCTCCCAAATCTCATAGCGAGACGGAAAACACACCCATCGACAGTCCCTCAAAAATGCTTAAAGACATCTGGGCCGTGGTGAAACCATGGTTCTTCATATGCATCTCGACGACCTTCTTCTTCATCACAGTCGCCAAGCTCATCTCCGAGGGCGACTTGGACACGCTGCGCTCTAAAAAGAAGTTCGGCGAGGCATGGTTCGGCAACTTATGGCGCTTCGTAGGTCCAAAGGCCCAAGCCGAGGCAGAAGGATGGGTCATCTCCCTTCTTGAAGGCCGCGTGGAGAATGGGCGGGCCGCCGTCAAGACCGACGCCGTGAGCCATGCCCTCGAGGGTGTTGTCCTCGAGGTTGGTGCCGGCAGCGGCATGTGGACAAAGGTGCTCGCCGACATTGCACTCGCGTCCGAGACGGGTGAGGGCAGGACGCCGATCAAGGTCTATGGCGTGGAGCCGAATCCCATGTCCGCGGCGGCACTGAAGCGTCGTGTCGAGCAGCTTGGGCTGGACGGGCGCTACGAGGTCATCCCGGCTGGCATCGAGGACTTGGAGAAGGAGTCGCCGCTCAAGCCGGGAAGCGTGGACTGCATCATGACCGTTCAGTGCCTCTGCAGCATCCCAGAGCCGGAGAAGAATATGCGGTTGCTCTACGAATACCTCAAGAAGGGTGGGCGGTGGTACGTCTACGAGCATGTCCGTGCTGACGAGGGCGTCTTCATTCCCGCGTTCCAGAGTACGTTGGCTCTTCATGTTGCATTATGCGCCGCCCCCCGCCCCTCCTTTCCTCGAGGAGACCTTGAATGCTGACCTTTTTTTCTTTTCTTTTCGTTTTTTGTCCACAGAGTTTACAAACTTCTTCTGGAAGCGGCTCATGGGCACTTGCCAGCTGTGTAGACCGACCACCGACACTTTGCACAAGATTGGAGAATGGGAGAGTATCGATCTCGCCGTGCGCTCGACCGAATCCAGGTATGCGGCGATGCCGCATGTTGTGGGCACCTTGAAAAAGGCCGTTTAGCAGGGAGTTCAACACGACGATGGTATTTCGTTCCTTTCTCTGAAGCTGCTGCGTATCGTTTGACAAGTTTGTAAGTAGGACATCGGATTGGAAGATGTATATGGGAATTTGGGAACAGAGACCGATTTCTGTGGACTTAAGTTTTAACATGAGGCCGCTTAACAGGGCCCATGGATGTAGTGTAGTTAGTTTCTATCCAAGCCGTAGCAGCTCGAGTAGCATCAATATAATGAATAATACGAGAATTACATCAACAACTCCATTTTCCATACATCGTGGAGATGTCCACTCATGGGCATGTCTCAGCAAAATGTCATGAAATATGCCATGCAGCCAGCATAACGAGTTTATATCTTCGGCCCGATATTAGTACTTGTACGATTAACTATAGGTAGTAGTCAACCTTAGTCAACCTCACGGTATCATACTACAAGCCAACATTGAAAGCGGGCCACTCCGATTGTGGGATCTCCCGGTTGAAGAACAGGAACCGACCCACGTACGGACATGTAGCCAGTGATCCACATGCATGGTGGCCCGAGTTGAAATTCACTCACAATTCATGTTGACATCTCATCTCATCCATTGTTACGTCCAACTCAATTACGCGCGCCCGGGACACCCTTCTCCCCCAACATTCCGGCATGAGTCTCGAAGTCCCGCCCTAGCATCACTCATCACCGAGGATGAACCCCTTCAACCTCTTCCGGCCACGCCCCGACTCTGGCGGATGGTTCCTCGTCGGTCTCACCACCGCATTCCCCGACGTCGGCGAGGACGAGAACAACCTGTCACACCCCCGTCTCTGCACCAACACAGAGGTCCGGCCGGGATGCAAAGTGCTTCACGTCCCCGAGGAGGATGTCTCGCAGCGGTCGGAGGTGTCTGTTGAGGCGGACGCGCAGCTGGAGGAGGCCGAGGTCGGCGATGCGCTGAAGGATCAGGTTCTCGTCTTTCAGTATAAGGGGAAGTTTCATGCGATCGACAACGTGGGTTTTATCATATCCCTCATGATTTTATTTTTCTTTTCTCGGGACCCTAATTGAACATGGGCAGAAATGTCCTCACTCGTCATTCCCCCTGTCGCAGGGCACACCATTCGACATTGAGGACTTTGGCGTCGTCCTCAGCGCCGGGGTCATGTGTCCGAAACACAACTGGTCGTTTGACCTCTTCACTGGTATATCCGACCGCGCGAGGTACAAGTTGAAGGTCTGGGAAGTTCAGCTGCGCGACGTCGGAGCGAAGCCCCCAACGGCCGCGGACAAGGCCGATAGGAATTGGGATGGGACGGAGAAGGAGGTGTGGGTGAGGAGGAAGCCTCGAATGGGCTGAGTTGACGACCTCGATATAGAGACGGACCTAGACGACTTGGGTATGTAAACCCGGGATGAGCTTACGACATTCGGACAAACGACGCGCGTGGCGTTCCCATATAGATTTGGAATTCTAAGGTAGCAGACAGGCGATATTTTCATGAGGAAGTGTCTACTAAGCAGGCAGGCAGCTTCATGTTCTCATGACTGTAGACGTCCAAGGCTACTTCAGCGTCGGATACGCGCTGAGGGCGGATTGACCTCCAGTATGACAAAACAAGACGTTGCTTCCTTGCCCAAACCCTCTCTCCTTGGCCACGTGAAGCAGTCCTGCGAACGCCTTGCCAGTGTACACCGGGTCCGTCAGAATACCCTCCGTCCTGGCAAGCTCCTTGACCGCATCGGCCGTCCTCTCATCCAACTTTCCGTACGCCTCACCCAGGAAAGAATGCTCCAGCTCAAAGTGCTCCGCGGTGATCATCCCCGGGTCCACTCCGATCTTGTCACCTGCATTCCTGGCAATGCTCAACACCAGCTCCTCGACCCCTTCTCTCCCCAGAATATTGATCCCGACGACGCGCTTCCTCGAGCGCAGTCTCCCCATCTTCTCGGCAAGCCCGAACCCAGCGATCATACCGCCAATCGTTGAGCCGGAGCCCGTGGCCACGACGACGGTGTCGAAGACGACACCCAGCTGCTCCTCCTGCTCCAGCACCTCAAAGGCCCATCTAGCGTAGCCCAGGCCGCCGAGGGGGTGTAGACTTGCGCCTGAAGGGATGGGATACGGCTTCTGGCCGCGATGCTTGAGAGTCGCTAGGACGTCATCTTCTGATGTCCCCACGGGGAATGTCTCGGCGCCGAGGATCTCGTTCAATTGGACATTGCCGGCGTAGTCGTACTCGGCCTCTGTTCCCGCTACCGCCGCACGAGGATACAGAGCAGCCTACCCGCCCGAAGCAGTCAATAAAAATATCCCTTGAAAATAGTGCAGACATGGCATGATCAATTACTGCATCCCACCTTCAGACCTAGACGAGCTGCAGCCGCAGCCGTCTGTCGCATGTGGTTCGACTGGATCCCCCCCGTGGTGACGAGAGTGTCGGCGCCCCGGGCGAGCGCGTCGGCGACTACATATTCGAGCTTGCGCACCTTATTCCCGCCGAATGCGAGGCCCGAGTTGCAGTCTTCTCGCTTGATCCAGATGGTGGCGCCGCAGTTGAGCTTGTTGGTGAGGCGGGAGAGTCGCTCGATGTCGGAGGGGCGGGGGAAGAGCAGTTCCACGCGGGGGATGTCGCTGAATGGTGCAGGGAGGGAGACCATGGTGAAAAGGGTGAAAGTGCTGGAGGAAGAGGAGGCAGTGGTGACTCGGCGATCGATGTAAGTTTGGAGGAGTGGTGTTTCGGTTGCGGTGAACAACTACCTACAGGCCGTTACGATTATGATAAGATGGAACTAACAGTGGCTGACCGGTGAACCTGTAGCGACATGTACCTGTGGTCATGCGAGCCGAACAGAATGTACGTATCATTCTTTAATAAAGTAGCCGTACGTGATGATACTAGTACGGTATCACCAATAGACTTCGAGTTCATCTCGATATAGCCCTCCACCCCATTAATATATGCACCTGTTAATACTATACGCATGTTTTGTATATCCTTTCGAACCTGATTCTGGCGCCCACTTCGTTCCCGAGGATTGGAGCTACCCTGTAGGATACTTAGCCACCAAATACGACCAGGTTTAAAGAGACAAGCTTTGACGGTTTCTTTCATCAATCTAGATGATTTGAGTTCCCCTCTGGACATGATGGGTATCAATGTTAGAATATAACTATTGTAGCTTCGAGAGACATGGGCGATAATTACAACGGCTACCTGATTGAAGAGTACCTCGTCACGCAAAGCTCGGAAGATTTATGGCTGTAGAAGTTCCAAGTCTGGGACTCGCAGTACCATATGTGAGTTTTTTTACGCATCTCACAGATTATAGATTTAATACGCTTACAAATAAGCTGCGTTTATTGTCAATGAAAAAGGGACTGACCGAAACGCAGCAGTCAAGACGACCAGTTAGGCCATGGTATAGTATACCTTTATATAATTCAACAAAGCAGTAGATTCACGTGATCCTCTCACTACTTGGCTGCCAACAGTCAACATCTTCCGTAGTATAGTGGTCAGTATGCGAGCTTGTCACGCTCGAGACCCGGGTTCAATTCCCGGCGGGAGAGTCCGCCAGCCGCTCAGCGGCTTCTTTTTTTTCTCTCTTTTCTTTTCCTCACAGGCCCGTTGCTTACCTAGAATTTCCTAATTGCGGCATGTTTTTTCCCCCTTATTTCATGGATTTTCTGCATCGCATGGCCGTCCTGCACTTCTCGGTGTAAGTTCAGCACGAGAGTCGGGTTTATCGCGCCAATGGGTGGAGACTGGTAGGTGCAACTGAGCGACTCATATCCTGTCGTCATCGCTGTGTGCCCCGTTCTTTCATCCCTTTACAGATGTGACGATACGGGAATTACGGATGCTCGTCGCCCCTTCCACAAATAGTTGAAATTGTGAAATTGTGGTGAGGCCTGCGTGTATTCCCTCCGCAGAATAAACAACCCCACCCTCCCCGGCCATCCTCGGCAGAGCACCATCTTTGTTGCAAGCACATAGAAAACGTCCACCTGGAGCCTTCCATCATGGTCGTATGCAAGACCACCTTTAAACTCAACAACGGCAAGTTGCACCCAAGGGGCAAGCCGGAAAGATATACCGCCATTAACGCCGACACTCCTTCCAGGGCGCGAATTCCCCGCTGTAGGCCTCGGAACGTGGCAGGGTATGATTTCGTGACCCGGACTCCCCAATGGATGCTCGACCTCCCAAGTGTCCAACTAATGGTATATAGGCCAGGCAGGTACCGACGACGAAAAGAAACTGGAAGAGTCCATCATCCACGCTCTCAAGGTCGGGTACCGTCTCATCGACACGGCGCAGCTCTACGGCATCGAAAATGTCGTGGGGCGGGCGATCCGCAACAGCGGCATACCTCGCAGCGAGGTTACCGTCGTGACCAAGTTCTGGGGCGAGTACCACCACGATCCAGCGGAAGCACTGCGCACCTCCCTCGCCGAGCTCGCCATGGAGTACATTGACGTCTTCCTGATGCACTGGCCGTGGGCCACGACGCCGGCACCGGAGAAGAAACCCCTGCGCAAGGACGAGAGCCCGACCTTTATCGAGACGTGGAAGAAGATGGAGGAGCTCGTCGGTGCGCAGTGCAGGGCCATCGGCGTGAGCAACTTTACCCAAAGGACTCTCGATGAACTGCTCTCAAGTGCCAAGATTGTGCCCGCCATCAATCAGATCGAGCTGCATGCTTTGAATCCGAACCTGAAACTCGTGCCCTACTGTCAGTCCAAGGGCATCGTGGTTATGAGCTGGGCGTGAGTATCTTTCGTTCCCCAGCCGAACGCCGTGCTCATTAACCGTACGAATAGAACCCTGGGCGGCGGCGGCAACAACGACAGTAAGGAGCTTATACTCAACCACAACCTCTTCACAGGCATCGCCAAGGTACACAACTGCTCTCCTGGCGTCGTGTCCCTATCGTGGGCAGTCCAGCGTGGGATCTGCGTCATACCCAAGAGCGCCTCCAAGACCCGTATCGAGGAAAACATCAACCTCGTGACGCTCACCGAGGAAGAAATGGCGGCCATCAACGGGGCCCAAGATACGATCAAGAAGCACAGACTTGCCAAGAATATCCATTCCATGCGGATGGACGTGGACGGCAAGCCGACGCTCATGATGTGGACCTGGGAGGACCTGGGCTGGGAGGACGCGCAGGGCAACTGGTTGACATGAATCCTCGGAGGACTTCGGCCAGATCAATGCGAGACCTCTTTGGGAAAGATACGAACACGAAAATAAAAGGCTGTTTCTCGCCACCATCCAAGAGTCGGAGGTAGCAACCCCCGGGGCTGATAAAATCACGGCAAGGTGAGGAAGAATGCGAGGGGAATGCGAGCTGCATCGACGCGCATTATTTCTGGACCCTACAGCGGATTGACGTTGTGGGTACAGACGGCCGGAGCCCGCGCGGCGCGACGGCGACCAGCTCCCATCCCCGGGACCCGTCGTATTCGAATCCGAGATGGGGGGCTCTCCTTCTCATCAACCAAAGCCGCCTCCGAACGATCTCATTGGCACACCGGTCTGAGTCACAGGGGTGTCTCCCAGCTTTGCCTAGTAAGTGTCAAAACTATGTACCGACCGTGAAGTCAGGTGCGTTGTGCGATCTGTGTCAAGTGGCCAACAGGCCGACTTGACTGGTGATGCATATGATCAAGCCGTCCAACGCACAGCAGCACAATCACGCACTCTACTCGGTTCACTCACGCTAGTACCTCGGGGGGTCGGTCCCCACAACCCTGTCTCTTTTTCCTATCGGCTGGACTTGGCGAATTGAATTCATGGGCGAAACAAACATTACTCCACGTCAATAGCGTGCTTGCGACTCCGTGCAAGCAAGTCGGCATCTTCTTGGTGCGAAACAGACTTTTCTCCAGGCCGCCGATGAACCATGCATGGCAGATCGTCAAGTTTATGTTTTAAGGTTTCAACTGGCGTCCGTGGGGTCGGTCGCTTTGCTCGCTTCGAAAGTCTCCACCGCGGGAGCAGGGGCTCTAAACGAGTCGGGTCGGGTCACTTGGCCCGGCGCCAATAAAACAAACTGGAACCTGACCTGCTGTTCGGGCGCCGCGGGGCCCGGGAGCCGCAATACATAGAACCACGGCGAGCGCGTCTTGACAGGTTGCTACCGTGCTACCGTGCCACCACCCGCCGTGAATTTTCAGCTTCAACCAGCGAGTGCCGGCGTGGGGGATATAACTTTTGTGATTCCTTCCAGTTCACTTTTCTTCGCTCTGGAATCTATCGACTCTCAACCGGCCGGATGAAACAAAACTTGGGTGACCTATCTCTCCACTCAACCCCTTGACCACGCGAGAATCAACGCCCACAAACCCGCTTCGACATTCCATTCGTTTCACTGACGATCCATCATTCTTCTTTAATCGTGGTTCGGCCACCATGGCCCTTGCCACTGAGAAAGGGGAAGCCGAAAACATTAGTGAGAAGAGACACACTCCGTCTCGTAGTGACGAGTCTCTAGGAAACCTCCCCGAGGCGGTGCCTGAGCCCAAGCCGGAGGAGCCAGCGGCTCAAGACGGCTGGAGCGCATACTGGGTGCGTGAATCCGACTTCGCTCGGGAGTCCATGAGCTAACCTAACTACCGTGCCGTAGCGAGTATTCAAGTTTGCTGGACGCTTCGAGTATGGCCTGCAGGCCCTGGCTGTCGTCGCCGCCATCGCATCCGGTGCTGGTATCGCTCTCCAGAACCTCATCTTCGGCGAGTTTGTCACCGTCATCACTAGCTTTGGCTCGGGCCAGTCGAGCCCCCGAGTCTTCCGCGATGAAGTGGGCCAGTTAGCGTAGGTATCGTCCGTCCCAGACCGAAATGGACGAAAAGTTGACCGGGCCCCTCCAGCCTGTACTTTGTCTACCTCGGCATTGGCCGCTTCGTCCTGTCGTACGTCTACAACGTTCTCTTCACTTATGCCGCATACCGCATCGTTCGCAATATCCGCCATGCGTACCTCCGTTCCGCCCTCGGTCAAGAGGTGGCATACTACGACTTCGGCACCGGAGGCTCTGTCGCCACCCAGGCCACGTCCAATGGTCGCCTCATTCAGGGAGGCATCGCCGAGAAGCTGGGCCTCACCGTCCAGGGCTTGTCGGCATTTGTCACTGCCTTCATTGTCGCCTTCATCACCCATTGGAAGTTGACCCTCATCACCCTGTGCATTGCCCCCGCCACCATCATCGTCATGGGCGTTGTTGCTGGCATGGAGGCTGGACTTGAGACCAAGATCCTCGAGATCTATTCCACTGCCAACTCATTCGCCGAGGGTGTTCTCGCCAGCGCACGTACGGTCCACGCTTTCGAAATGCGGTCGAGGCTGGTCAACAAGTTTGATCAGTACCTCATCGAGGCTCATACCGTCGGCAACAAGATCTCCATCCTCTTCGGGCTCCTGTTCTCAACAGAGTATACCATCATTTACCTCGGCTTTGCTCTGGCCTTCTGGCAAGGTATCCGCATGCTGGCACGAGGCGACATTGATGAACCTGGCGACATCTTCACTGTCCTTCTCTCGGTGGTCATTGGGTCCATCAGCTTGACAATGATTGCACCGTACTCGATTGAATTCACCAGAGCCGCAGCGGCTGCCGCGCAGCTCTTTGTCCTCATCGACCGGCAGTCCGAGATTGACCCCTTTGACGAGACCGGCGAGAAGCCCGGCGAGATTGAAGGCCTCGTCGAGATCGAGGACCTTTCATTTGCCTATCCTACCCGGCCGGGCACTACAGTTCTGCAGGATTTTACACTCAAAGTCCCAGCTGGCAAAGTCACCGCCTTAGTGGTATGTAATCCCGTAATGTCCGGCGTTGCGAGTCCGACTGACACTCCACCAGGGCCAGAGTGGTTCCGGCAAGAGTACCATTGTCGGCCTTATCGAGCGATGGTACCAGCCCTCGTCGGGCTCTATCAAACTTGACGGCCGGCCCATCGAGAGACTGAATCTCAACTGGCTTCGTAAGAATGTCCGGCTCGTCCAGCAGGTAAGCTCTGAATTCAGAAATCACTACCGTCACCCGCTCATTCCCCTAGGAACCTGTCCTTTTCCAGGGCTCAGTCTTTGACAACATTGCCCACGGCCTCGTCGGCACCCAATGGGAGCATGCCTCTCACGAGGAGCGAATGGCCAAGATCCAAGACGCCGCCCAGCTGGCCTTTGCCCACGACTTCATCTGTGAACTCCCCGAGGGCTACGATACCGATATTGGTCAGCGCGGAAGTCTGCTGTCTGGCGGTCAGAAGCAGCGTATCGCCATTGCTCGCGCCGTCGTCTCTCAGCCAACGGTACTCCTCCTCGACGAGGCCACGAGTGCTCTTGACCCCCACGCCGAGGGTGTCGTCCAGCAGGCTCTCGACCGCGCATCCGAGGGTCGCACCACCATTGTCATTGCCCACAAGCTCGCTACCATCCGCAATGCCGATAATATTGTCGTCATGAAGAGCGGCCGCATCATCGAACAGGGTACTCATGAGGGCCTCATCGCTCAGGACGGCGCTTACGCCCATCTCGTCAAGATTCAGAACCTTGCTCTCTCGAATGATGAGCCCATGGCCGAGGAGGCGGAGCTGGACTCTTCCTCGGAGGCCAAAGAGGACCCCGCCGATATTACCAAAACCCTGACCAAGTATCCCACAGCCGACCGGGCGCGCCTGGAAGCCCAGAAGGACCGCGACGACTACGAGCGCTACAAGAAGAGTGGATTCCTGACTGTCATCTGGCGCTTGGTTGTGGAGACCCCCGAGCTCAAATGGGCGTACCTTATCGTGGTTCTGGGCTGTATTGGAGCAGGTGAGTCGGCACAAACTGTTAATGGACCTTGTTATCCGCTAACTTTGCCCAGCTGCCGCTTTCCCCGCCCAGGCCATCCTGATGGCCAAGATGATGGACGTCTTCACCCTTACCGGCAAGGCCATGACTGAACGCGGCGACTTCTTTGCAACCATGTTCATCGTCGTGGCCGGCGGCTGCTTCCTATCCTACTTCACGCTGGGGTACTCGACCAACTTTGTGACACAGTTCCTCTCCCACCGCTTCCGCCGCCAGAGCTTCAACGATATACTCCGACAGGATCTCCAGTTCTTCGACCGTCCCGAGAATAACGTGGGTGCCCTGGTGAGTCGCGTCGACTCGAACCCGCAGTCCATCCTGGAGCTCATGGGCTTCAACGTGGGGCTCATCCTCATCGCCGTGCTCAACGTGGCCGCCTGCAGCATCCTCGGCATCGCGCACAGCTGGAAGATTGGCCTCGTCGTCGTGTTCGGTGGTCTGCCGCCGCTGCTGGGTGCCGGCTGGCTCAAGATCCGGTTCGACGTGGCGCTGGACCATAAGATTTCCAAGAGGAACTCGACCAGCGCCTCTATTGCTTCTGAAGCCGTCACGGCTATCCGCACTGTCTCGTCTCTGGCTATTGAGGAGAAGGTCCTCCAGAGGTACACCGCCGAGCTTGATCGCGCTGTGGCGGGTTCGCAAAAGCCGCTGGGTAATATGATGGTCTGGTTTGCGCTCACCCAGTCTATCGAGTACTGGTTCATGGCGCTTGGGTTCTGGTAATGTTTACCGCTCTGACACATCCCGTCCGCATTTTTCTGACCCTTTCAGGTACGGATGCCGCTTGGTCTCATTTGGGGAGACGTCCATGTACGATTTCTTCGTGGCTTTCATGGGCGTCTTCTTCTCTGGACAGGCAACCTCTCAGCTCTTCCAGTTCTCAACGAGTGAGTACGCCCCCGAGTCAATTTTCCATGCGCTCAACTGACATCTTCAAGGCGTGACAAAAGGAAAGAACGCGGCGAACTACATCTTTTGGCTGAACCAGCTCGATCCGACTGTCCAAGAAACCCCCCAGAACCGCGATCACGGTCCCAAGTCGGGCGGTCCGATTGCGCTTGATCATGTCCGCTTCTCGTACCCGCTGCGCCCGGAGGCCGCTGTCCTACGCGGTGTCGATCTAGAGGTGAGACCACAATCTGCGCTCCTTTCATAGGGACCATAAGTTGACACTCCGCAGATCGAGAGAGGCCAATTCCTCGCGCTCGTCGGCGCGTCCGGCTGCGGGAAATCGACCATGATCGCCATGCTCGAGCGCTTCTACGATCCATCAACGGGAAGTATCCGCATCGACGGCGATAACCTGACGGAACTTAATCCGCGACTCTACCGCCGCATCGTCTCTCTTGTCCAGCAGGAGCCGACTCTCTTCCAGGGCACCATCCGCGAGAACATTGCTCTCGGTGTAGACGATCCGAGCTCAACCACGGCAGACGAATCCGTCCACTCGACCGCCGCGGCCTCAGAAGCCTCAGACGCCGAAATTGAGGCAGCTCTCCGCGCAGCCAACGCCTGGGACTTCGTATCCTCCCTGCCCGAAGGAATCTCCACGCCCACAGGCCCCAACGGAACCCAGCTTTCCGGCGGCCAGCGGCAGCGCATCGCCATCGCACGGTCCCTCATCCGCAACCCCAAGGTGCTGCTCCTCGACGAGGCGACCAGCGCGCTGGACACGGAGAGCGAGAAGATTGTGCAGGGGGTGCTGGCGGAAGCGGCGAAGAAGGGGGACCGCATCACCGTGGCTGTCGCACATCGCCTCTCGACAATCAAGGATGCTGATGTCATCTGTGTGTTCTATGGTGGCAAGATTGTCGAGAAGGGGACGCATGCTGAGTTGGTTGCGCAGAGGGGTCTGTACCGCAAGATGTGCGAGGCGCAGAACCTGGACTAAAACATGTCTTTTGAGTGTGTGTGTGTGTGTGCTTGTGTTCCAAGGGTCGATCTTTGAGAGAGTGTACTGAATCCTTTGTTGGGTGGGGGGTGGGGGGCATATATTTCCGTCATTTGTTTCTACCTAGACTGACTTTGGCATATAATATAGCATAGCGATTATAATAGAATGCATAGTACATGTATATTTGTTATTTGTCTCCCTAAACGTATCATGCGATGACATCTGGAATTAGCGCACTTGGGGTTGTTATGTTTGGTGTGGTCTCGTAGAGGTGGGCAATGGAGTGGAGGGATCATGTTGCCTGGATGGACAATTACTAGGTAGACGGCGGGTTTTGGACATAGCTCTCGCCATTGGAGGGGCATATGTCAGTATACGTGTGCTTCCGCATACGTTGACTGGGCCGCCCCCGGTGTTTACAGGCTGAGTTGGACTCAGTTGGCATGGCAGATAGAGACTTGTGTAGCGTATTGTGTAATCAAGTATGTATTATATATATACTGCAGCCTATGTGGGAGGGAACCTTTGTCCATGTATAATGGTCATCTATATGTGAGTCGTCTTCGCTGGTTGCCGTATGATGCAAATAGCTACCTGACGCACTACTGCTACCTGATCCCATACTAGGTTACGGGGGGCTCGGGGCGTTATTAAAGGATGTGCTTCCCGTCTTACATCTCAGTGCCGGTCTGGCCAAGAATGATACCCGTTTCGGTAATTGTCAGCCCCAGGGGTCTCTTGCTGCCTTGTTCTCTTCGTTCCCTGTGCGAACTTACTTATATAGTCATTTATTTCATGTACTTCAATCTGCTCCCTTCCGTCCCATTGATACAAGATTATGCAGGGCATGGATATGTCGACTGCTGTGGCTGGCAATGCGCAAAAGGGGACCCAGCCCCATGCGATCCTCATGCCCGCATGCTCCCTAGTTGCCTCGCCGAGGTTACCGCTTATATCAAGAAAGAAGCGCCCATCTTTTACGTAGATACTCTAGTTTTGGCAGAAAGGATAATGGTACCCGCTCAATGTACTAAGCAGTCTACGGATTACTTAACTTCTCATCTAGTACGAGTAGTCCATTGATCATCATCACCTGTGCTCGGGAAGTGCCGTAGCGTTTCACGCACGATTTGACGCAATACAAGAGGCAACACATCGTCATTTGGCTCGCAGCGTGAGAAAAAGAAAACGACTAGAAACAAAGGTCCTTCGCGTGGCGCAAGATCAGGATTCCATGCCCGCTCCCAGACACGCATCCCAAGGCGCCGGTCGACGCCACAACAATGTAACCTGCCGTTACAGCGCTAGAATCTCCGTGCGCCAATATCGGTAGACCCGGGTCGAGGAGCAAACATGCAGGTCAGGATATGGATTGGTACCGCCCATTGGACGGAGGGGAGGAGGAACGGACCCCGAGGTAAAGGGAGAGAAACAAGAACCACACGGCGCACAATGCGAACATTCTGTGCGGCCCATACGGCGGCCCCGCGCCCAAAGATCCCCTGCTCCCAAGCCTCCGTGGATGCCAGAACAGGCAGTTCCCAGAATGTAAGCAGCTCTTGGCGCGGGGAGGTTAATCAGGGGGGGCTCCACCACCGTGCCGTGATTGTGTTTATTGTGTGGCTAACGATTGGCGCGTTGGTCCGGCATGAGATGGACGCTTGCCAGGGGTGGAGGCTTGGCCCCCGGCAGCTGGAAGGTGGTGGTGATAACGAACGTGTGGTGCCCATGATCGCCGCCGCCGCCTTTGCTCGCGTGCTTGCTTGCTCAGACGCGCGCGCTGATCGGGGAGTACAAAAGAGCCATCAGGCCCTCCTGGTCTCAAAAGGTCTAAGACGCCCTCATTCCTCCCGTCGTCTCACCCCCTCGACACCTCTCCCCAGCAGCCCCCCNCCCCCCCCCCCCCCCCCTCCCCTCCATACACACCCATCCTTTGACAGTCAGTCCTGCTCCCAAGATGAGGACCGCCACTTCCATCACCGCCGCACTGGCCCTGCCTGCGGCGCTGGCCAGCGCAAAGGGTCCCGTCCCCTTCCCCGGCAAGCACAAGTATGTCACCTCGGAGGCCCTCCAGCAGCACATCACCCTCGACAGCCTGCTCGCCGGCTCGCAGAAGCTCCAGGACTTTGCCGACGCCAACGACAACCACCGAGCGTTCGGCAGCGGCGGCCACAACGCCACCGTCGACTACCTCTACGAGACCCTCAAGCGGACAGGCTACTACCGTGTCGAGAAGCAGCCCTTCACCGAGATCTACGCCGCCGCCGATGGGAACCTCACCGTCGACGGCAAGCTCATCCCCACAGATACCCTGACTTACACGCCCTCCGGCCAGGCCAAGGCCCCGCTCGTGCTCGTCGACAACCTGGGCTGCGAGGAGAGCGACTTCCCCGCCGAGGTCAAGGACAGCATCGCCCTCATCTCCCGAGGCGAGTGCACCTTTGGCCAGAAGGCCATCAATGCCGGGTCGGCGGGCGCCGCTGGTGCCGTCATCTACAACAACGTGGCTGGCTCCATCTCTGGTACCCTGGGTGAGCCGTTTGCCGACTACGCCCCCGTGCTCGGCATCAGCAAGGAGGACGCGGAGCCCATCATTGCTGCCCTGAAGGAGGGCACCGTCAATGGCGAGCTCGTCGTCGACGCCACCGTTGAGGACCGCGTCAACTACAACGTCATTGCTGAGACGAAGCGTGGTGACCACGACAATGTGCTCGTCCTCGGTGGCCACTCCGACTCTGTCGCCGCCGGCCCCGGCATCAAGTAAGTTTGCCAGCCATCCAGGCCAGAGGTGGGGGAAATCACTTGCTAACCACCTATATAAAGTGACGACGGCTCTGGTACCATCGGCGTCCTGCGCGTTGCCGAGGCGCTCGCCCACTTCAAGATCAAGAACGCCGTCCGCTTCGCCTTCTGGGGCGCCGAGGAGTTCGGCAAGCTGGGTTCCTACCACTACATCAAGCAGATCAACGGCTCCGAGACTGAGCTGTCCAAGATCCGTGCCTACCTCAACTTTGACATGGTGCGTTAGAAATCCACATTTGGGGGGGGAGTGGGGGGTGGGAGAGGGGAAAGGAGAATGGGGGATAAGCGGAAGTGACTGACCTCGATATACAGATTGCCAGCCCCAACTTCATCTACGGCGTGTACGACGGCGACGGCAGCGCCTTCAACCTGACCGGCCCGCCCGGCTCCGCCCAGATCGAAAAGGACTTTGTCGACTTCTACAAGGCCAACGGCGTGCCCAGCGTGCCCTCCGAGTTCAGCGGCCGCTCCGACTACGCCGCCTTCATCGAGAATGGCATCCCCTCCGGCGGCCTCTTCACGGGAGCCGAGCAGGAGAAGACGGAAGAAGAGGCCCAGATGTTTGGCGGCGAGGCCGGCGTCCCCTACGACATCAACTACCACCAGCCCGGTGACGACATCGACAACCTCAACCACGAGGCCTATCTGCTCAACACCAAGGCCATCGCCAACTCGGTCGCCAAGTACGCCATGAGCTTCGAGGACCTGGAGCCGGTTGACCCGTCCAAGAGGAGGTTCGCTGCCAGCAAGGCCTCGCAGCTGTATGCCATGTCAGAGATTATCGGCCACAAGCACTCCCATGCGGGAAGCTGTGGTGCTCCTGGTGATGCTCTGTAAGGCTTTTTGGAGGCTGGGAAGCTAGAGGCTTGTGTATTTTGCATGTTAGGATCACACGATAGGGGTGTAAACAATAAAAAATAAAACAATATTTATGAACAATCCTTGACATGATGACGGGTGCGGAGCAAGTTGGCATGCCGGGACTAGACAGGAACGGGGCCGTGTAGTTAGAGAGTCGAGGAATTTGGCAGCCTACGCTACCTAGTCTGCATGTAATGTATATATGGAAGACCCTGCTATAACGATGGCTTATGAAACTCGTGAAGGCGAACAACGTCAAAAGGGCTACGTCGTTGCTCCTGTGATCTGACTCAATCCTCTCACGGAGCCATATGAAGAGTGATGATTCGCCATGTCGCAGTGCGATCTTTGCATGATACAGACTGACGGTATTGTCACTCGTTAGTGGCCCCATCTCTCTCTAGAGTGCCATCACTTATAGTCCAGGACAGATCACCATCGGTGCCAATGTCACGATGCCGAAGAATCGACGCTGTACAGTCTGTACTGTCATCCAGATTGCCTCCGGATCGCTCATACATACTGTCCCATGGACTTGGTCCGGGTGGCGGAGTTTATGCACAGCCCGTCATGGGAGGAAAATCAACGACGATTTGAGTGGACTCGAGCCCAGATCGCTATGTCTATCCCCAAGCTTTTCGGGACCGTATACCTCCCACCCGAGGTCTGGCTTATGATAGCTAGCGAACTATTGGAAATGGGTGCAGTTCTAACGATTCGTCGTGCTATGGAGCAATCTCGCTTGAATCCGACAGTCAGGTTCAGAGCAAACGACAAAGTCTGGTGTTATTTCACCGACTTCCAAGGCCTTCGATACGTATCTTCGATAGGGAATGCTGCGACCGACCACTCGACTCTAGTATTCTCCCCTACCGACCAGAGTGCTAGCCATATGTACGTCGAGGAGAACTACTTAGGAGTTCTAGACGTGATGTTTGGGAACCCAGAAGATGTTAGCACTATAAACTGGGCTCCTGGCATATGGTGGCGAACCATTCCGCTCTCCAAAAATTATGTGGACATGCAAGCAGATTCAGACGTAAGTTTTAGCGATGTCTTTGTGTGAAAGGTTCGTGCTAACGGGTTCTCTTACAGGGACTGAAAATACGTGGCTTTGGTGGACAGCCTGCGACGGCTTGGAGTGTACCAAAACCAGAACATATCTACTTCGAAACATTCCTAGAGGAAGGACGTGAGCCTGCTCAGATGTCCTATTTTACTTGCAACGCTGCCGATCATACTGGCTATTCGATCTCATGGCGCCACAAACTCACCGGCATCTACACGCATCGGAAGGGCGAGATAATGCACCACCTTGGCCCGGATCTCCCTAACACATGTTGGTTCTATATGCCCGTGGAACCAAGCGAGAGGATCACTGCGAGCTGGAGACGAGAAGGCATATTCGCCTCCCTTGCGGTTAGGAGCTTTTACCACCTCCCCCCAACATTACGAAGAAACCTAACCTAGCGCAGTTCAAAACGAGCAAGGGTCGAATATTCGACACAAATCCGATGACCGGATTTGGACCATGGAAGTCTATACATCAGCCATCTAAGAAACCTAGCCGGATCTTCTTTGAAGATTCTACGTCCGGGGTAAGAATCTTGGGGTTCGAGACGCCTCCCAAACCGTCTGATGAACGACCGCCTCCCCAGGGGAAAAGATCCCCGTTTATATCCACTGAGCCCTGCTTCTACTTTGCGAGTTGGCTGGAAGGTTTGACAACAGTCACCCCATGCCGATCGCCAAGTCTCGCCATCACGGGCCTGCTCCTCACTTTCGCAGACGGCCATCGTGAGAGCTTAGGGCACGTTCGCATAGATTTGTTGAACGAGCCAGTTACATTGGCCGGCGCATTCTTCAGGCCAACAAGCTGATCCCAGAAACTGAGGCCTCCGAGTGTGTATCTCTCCATCTGTTCTCACCGCGGGTCAACCAGGCGCTGCAGCCACTGGACCACATGGGTCTGTACACGATACCGCGGGCAATCGATCAGACCATACCGCGCCGCCTGATTATCGAGCTGATCCTATTCTCCGGCCGGACGTGTTTCAGCTCTTTTGAGCAGTACATTGAGGTCTGCGATTATCTTTGTCTTGCTCATGAGGCTACTGACAGGTAAAAAGGGGTGGTGGTTGATAAGGAACTGTATGCAGAGCCCATATACAACCTTAACAGCACCATCCTGGCCGTCATGCTCAACGAAACGCCGTCTACCCTGAGCCTTAAGCCTTAGCGGCCTAGGAAATGTTTACCAACATGTAGTCTCCTAGAATATATCTGTACTCCTTGCATTCGGCCCACTCTCTTTCATGCATCAGAGTATCTCCAGTGTTTTCTCTATTTGCCAGTTAGAGCGGAGAAAGAGCTCTTCCCTAGCGACGAAAGAAATGATGGACCACCGTCTGCCGAGTCCAGCAGTGAGGAGCCATAGGTAGGAGGATGCCAGCGATAACTGCTCTAGAGCAGACCAGTCCAGGAGGCCATGTTGGTGGGTGCCTTGGACCCTATAAGAGAGGGGTGACTGTTAAGGAATTCCATGTGACCCCATACATTTCCTTAACAACCTAACCGGTCATGGATGCTGGAGGACAAGGACGGACGCCCACCCAGCCTCACGATACCTCGCAGAATCCTTCGTATTCCTCGCATCCGAACCCGTCCCCCACAATCCGACCGTCCACCCCAGGGCACCACTACTGCCTGGCGCGTGTGGCGTCAAATGACCGTCAAGCGAACTCTGATACCTGGCGCCACAACCACCACCACGGGGCGTCGCCCAGGTCAATTGCCGGTTGTGGAAAGCGAGACATCTCTCACACGATGAGGGATGACTCCGCGAGCGCTATATAAACCATGACAAGCTGGCCCAGCCAGTCCAAAGCTCAATCCGGGTCATACTCCTAATTCATCGCACACAATATGGGCAGTGACGACCGAATGAGCTGAATCCAGTCCACATCATGGCAGCGACCGGCGAACCCTCATCGCCTCCGACATCCCCTTCAACATCTACACCGCAGCGACAGTACGTCAAGCGCTACACCCTCGTCCGCAAGTTAATGTCCAAGAACTACGAGTGGCTCCTCCACGACGGCAGCGACGACCCCAACCCCAAGGTAACGACGCCCACCTACATCATCAACCCCTCAACCTTCACATGGGGGAAACCGGCACTCACCCTCCACGACGGACCCGACGACAAGCCCTCCTCGTCCCCCGTGGTAGGCTGCGCGTGGATCTTTTCGACGCGCCCGCACAAGCTCGGCCTGGGGGACTGCGTCAATGCGCCGCAGGATGTGAGGTGGGAGGAGATGCGCCAGGAGACCTTTCGGGCGTCCGAGTTCAGCTTGGGGATGAGTCTGCCTACGACTGGGGGCGGACACGCGAGGGTGGATTTCAGGTGGAAGCGGACGTCGCATCATGCTGTTGACGGGAAGAAGGCACGCGCGTGGAGCGGGCGAAATTGGAAGCTTCTCATCAGCACCGACGGCGATGGCGGCATTGGGGATACGGCCAAGGATGACATCGTTGCCGTCTTTACCAGCAGCCCGGGCATCACGACTGTCTTTGGAACGCTGCAGATCAACGTCGACTGGGGGGTTGATTTCGAGCGCATGCTCCTGCTTTCGATAACCTTACTGTACGAAGTCTGAGATGAGTCCCTAACCCCCCGGCGGGGGGGAGGGGTGTTGAATTCGAGGGAAACATGAGAGAGCTAACCAGTGTGGCTATAGGAATCGTCTAGAGAATTCGTGATTCGCGTGCGAGACGGGTTTACGTATAAGAAGGCTGTGCATTGGGTGGTTGGCATGGTACATAGGCGTGCTATGTATAAGTCGATGGGAGGTGGGACGCATAACTTGATGAGACGAGGTTGGAGGAGCGAAGGCACACTGTGTTGATGGGCTCCAGATATGTTGAGCACCAGTATATTATGAATGTATTCGTCCCTACTTTCCCAGATCTCACTGTAAAGTCGGAAGCGTCGGGTCGGGAGTACATACAAGTATGATGACATGCATATACTCAACTCTCCACCAGGCGACGACTCCGCATCTCCGACGTGTGCCAATAGGTGCCAAGTATCCGTAGTCTCGATCTATCATTACTAGGTACATGTATTTATAACATCAGATGTCTCATCTTCCCCCGCCTCCAACCATCCAACTCCAACTCCCAACTCATATATACCCCCAACACTAGGACGACAAAACTCCACAAGAATGCCTCAAGAACAGACCCCAATCCCCGTCATCGTCTGCGGCCAGTTCGAGGAGATTGGTAGAATTGTCATCGCAGGTCTCCAGCCCGAGTATGAAGGTACCCGTACCGTACATCCACAACTTTCCTCTTGCATCATCTACGGAATTAGTACAGTACCACACATATACTAACCCGCCAGAACAACAAAAGTTGTCCACTTCGCCCTCACCCCGGAAGCCTGCATCTCCGAGATCCCCACCGTCCTCCAAGGCCAAACCCCCACATCCCCCAGCAGCACCATCGGCACGGGCAACGTCTCCCGCCGGCCCGTCGCCGTCATCCTGGGCGGCGGCTACGCCGAGACGTTTGACCGCGTGCGCGACGGCGTGGAGGCGGCGTTTGCGTCGTCCGGGTCCAGCGGCGTGCTCTGGCTGCGGCATGATGGGAGTAAGCCCGCTCCGCCGCTGGGGCCCGAGTATGCAAAGGCTATTGTGCAGCGGGTGAAGGGCGCGCTGGGTGAGCTTGCGGCCGAGGGGAGGTTGGGTAGTGGGGAGACCGGGGTTCACTGGTACTGATCTGATGGAAGAGGCTTACTAGTATGTAGAGGGATCTCGATTGTTTGTTTGTTTGTTGAATTGTAAGCCAACGCTGATACCACCGTCAAATGTCCAAGTCTATGCCCCATTGTTGAATGCCCCATTCTAAGCCACTAATGTTGAGTTGCTCGTCCCTGATGCGCCTGTCGAATCCCCATACCTTCCTGCCAGCTGGCTGTTGAAAGGGGAAAAAGAAAAAAAACGCCCGTCAGCCTCCAATATCGCTCAGTGCCCCTTGGGCTTGAGAAGAGAGCTTAGCACGCTCGATTGCTTCGCCTCCATTTCCTGGAACTCGCCCTCGTCGGTTGACTGGATCGTCACCGCGCCGCCGGCTCCCACGCGCCAGACCTCGCGCTGCCGGGTATCCTCATCCCCGCTGCGGCCGTCCGTAGCTGTCCCGTTCTCCTTGGTAGGCTCGCACGCGTGTGGCGGGCCTCCTGCACGCATCGCCGTACGGATCACCACGGAGAAGTCCCCTGCGCCACCAACGTCCATATATCCCAGCACACCCGAGTACAAGCCCCTCGGCCTCTTCTCAATATCTCTGAGAATCTCGCAGGAGCGCTTCTTCGGCGCCCCCGTCATAGACCCCGGCGGCAGCGACGCCTTGAGGACGTGCAAGCCCCTCGGCACGTCTGGTCCCGCATCTGGCAACTGGCCCTCGATAACCGAGACCAGCTGGTAGACAGTCTCATACTCCTCCACGACCATAAGCTTGGATACCCACGTTCTATGCGCGCCAATGACGCCACTGAGATCGTGGCGGATAAGGTCCACTATCATGAGGTTCTCAGCGCGCTCCTTGGAGCTACCTAGAATCTCGTGGGCCCGCTCCCGTGTCATGTCTGGTCCCTTCTTAACGGTGCCCTTTATGGGACGGAACTGACACCGGCCGTCCCGGGTCCACCGGAGGAAACGCTCCGGGCTGCTGCCGACGACGACTACTCCTGAGAGCCGGACGAATGCGCCGAACGGCGCCGGGTTGTTCTGTCGCAGTCGCTTGTACAGCGCCCATTCGTCCAGGCCGTTCTCTCCATCGGAGTGAGGGACGGAGATTTCGGTCTCGTCGGTCAAGCAGAGCTCGTAGGAGTCGCCTGTCGCCAGGAAGTCCTGGCATCGTAACACCTTGGCCCTGTACTCCGCTTCTGTAGGTCGGTTGATGTGTGCACTGGTGAGGGCACGGTCGAGGGCCATTCTTTCTCGATCTGACGATGATTGTGCCATGCGAAGCTGTCCAGCTGTTTGCGGCTTCGGTGCCGGCGTGTTGGATGCGCCCATAAGTTCCGCCTGACTCGTCAGCTCATCCACAATGCGCCCAGCATTCAATATCCAGGACCAGTCCCCCGGAAGCAGGGACTGGATGTACACCTGGTTCTCCTGGTGGTCAATAACGATACTGCGGTGGATAAACGCAAAGTTGATGTCCGGCACTCCACCGGTCGCGCATGATGGATGAAGATCCACGTCGATACTCTCGAGGCCAGCCTCATATGAGATGTACCCCATAAACCCGCCCCAGAACGGACAATCCTGCGGCAGGTGCCCGGCGACGTAGCAGTCCATGCCAGTCAAGCTGAGATCTTCACCCGGCGTCGATGCGCGGGATGAGGAGTCCTGGTTCCGAGGGTCGTGGAGATCTAGGGCTTCTTGTAGAATGGGCCATGCCTCCTCGATGGAACCGAGTTGCATCGCGGACATCCGTCCTGGACCAACGCCGTACCTGAGGGTCCTGTTCGTGACTCTGTATGTGACCTTCATTGTCTTGCCAGGGACTACCAATCCCAGGATGCTATACCGTCCCGAGGCATGACCCTGCGAATCGAGGACCACCACCTCATCCCGACTCTGGCCGAGGGCTTCGATTAGACGAGTCGGAGTGATGTTTGACGCTGGATGCCTTCCCCAACGTAGAAAGACGTCCTTGTCTCCAGCAATGGCACGAAGCTCCTTGGCCAGATGTGACCCCGAGCGGTCATTCTCAAAGCCAGCCTTCACTGAATGGTCATCGTCGGAGATATCCGGAGCGGAGAAGTTCGGCAGAGCGGTAGTCTTTGGAATCTTGACGCCTCCTCTCTCCGCGGCCCTCCTCCCTCGAGAATACAGCCATTCCTGAGCGTGTGCCCACCAGTGCTCGAGTAGCTTCTCGCCCTCCCCGGATGTGCATATCGACTCGGGGTGGAACTGAACTCCCCAAGATGGCCTCTTCTCATGCCGTACGCCCATCAAGATCGGGCCGTTCGTCTCGTCGTGGATATCCCATGCCAACGGGCGCAGGTTGGGACACGATTCCGAGGGCTCCCAGAAGATCTTGCCCGAAGAATCATCACTGACTACCGCCCTGAGGGAATGGTACTGCACAGCGGCAAGGGGGCCGATGCCAGCGAAAATGTCGGTCCCCTGGTGAGTCACCGGGCTGACGATACCATGCCGCGCGCGCACAAGCTTCTGCACCTCAGCGCCCTCAAAGTAGCACAGCGACTGGAATCCCAGACATATTCCCAGCACAGGCAGCAGGTGCTCCTCTTCCAACCTCCACAGCTTGTCGATGAAGCCCACGTCCGCCGGGTTCGCAGGATGACCAGGACCTGGCCCGACGACAACGGCGTCGAATTGATCGACGACGCTTGTGAAGTTACTGCTAACCTCCTTGTCGTTGACGTGGACGACGGTCACGTCCGCGCCCAGACATCGCTCCAGTAGGCCGACGATGTTGTTGGTGAAGGAGTCGAAGGCGTCTATGAAGAGGATGCGGCGGCGCTCGGTGAGCTCGGGATCGAGTGAGCCCATAGCTTCACTGTGGGCGAGTGGTGAAGTAAGTATATGCCGCGAGGGTCGATATTGCTGAAGACGTGAATATGAATATGCGTGATGGATGCCGGTGTGTCTAAACCGGGGTCTTAATGCCGCTCAGTCTGAGGTCGATGACTCGATGAGAGAACAGGTGACAGATGCCTGCAGGATGGCCAAATTAAATGCGCAATATACCCTATTTCAGCCGCCATGGTCATTCGTAGGCATCCAGCTGATATGGGATGTACAGCGCAGGAACATCATACCCAGTGGGCGCAGTGATCCATGGCTGCAGCTGTCAAGATGTGGTGGGACATTCTCAGGTGTTGCAGTGTGAGTTGCATTGGATTCAATGTCGATCTGAACCTTAAGAACTCCGAACTCGAGGGAAATTTTCCAAGCCACAAGCGGCTTGAACGGGTTCCTGCCGGCTGGAATCGGGTCTTCCGGGGCTAATCCAAGATAGGACATTGATAGTGCTAAGTTTGAGGCGTGACCTGTGTTTGCACGGTGCTTATCACGTGATACCCCAGTTTACCACCATATCGCTCCGCTTCTTCCCACACTCTCTCACTTTTCGATTCGCCTTCAATCGTTACACAAAGTTATATATATATGTGTATAAGTAAGTATGTACCTCGACGCTAGGCTAATATGCACATTGAAACAGAAGGGGGACCCAAGCCTTTGCCCCTACCATCGTTTAGAAGAAATGGCCATAAATACACCTAACCCTCGTAGACATCGGGGCCGGGAATGGTGTAGGTGGGGCTGTTCTCGTCGTTGTAGATGTTGTACATGATGCCGGGCTCCCGGCTGTCGTAGAGCTCGGTGCCCAGGACGCCCTCGGGACTGTCGGAGCCGTTGCCGGTGATCTCGAGGTTGATGCACTGGGGGTACATTTGCGTCTTGCTACAAGAAAGAGTCAGTCGCCGCCTATCAATAGGAGATGGTACTGGATCTGCATACCCCTCAGTGGTGGCCTCGTGCAGGGCAATCTGCTCGTGACGGAGGACGTAGTTGCCGGGGGCAATGCTCTCGGGGATGGTAACCTTCCAGACGGAGCCTATAGTCCGGTCAGTCGACCCTGATCTCCCACCAGTGTCTCTCAGCAAAGAGACATACCAGCATCGATAAACTTGTCCGACGCCCAGTAGCCCGTCTGGCCACCGCCAGCACCAAGCTCAAGCTGGCCCTCCTCAGCAATCTTGAAGAAGCGCAGCTGCGTCTTATCAACCGAGGAGCAGTCCCCGTTGCAGTTGGCGAGGTAGTCAATGACAGGTCCGTGGTGCGAGCGCGGCCACTCGGTCCACTGCAGGGTGATCTCGGATCCAGCGGCTACCCTGGCCGACTTGGGCGCGTTCTTGGCGTCGAGGTGGCAGATGATGTCCGGGTCCTGCAGGGACGACGACGGCACGAAGCCCGTGTCCGTGGCCCAGTTCTGCCAGCCGATCGAGTCCTGCTCGGGCTCCCAGGGCGCGTTGGTCGGGTTGTACCCCGTGTAGGTTTCGCCGCCGATGATGATCTTGTCGACGTAGCCGTGGGCCGAGACGGAGGAGATGGCGCCGGCCAGGGCGACGCCGAGGATGGAGGTCTTGGAAGGCATCTTGGGATAAAGTTACTGGGCCAGCAGTGTATATGAGAACTAGTATGTCGTGAGAAGAAGAAAGACTGAGCTGAGGTCGATTGATGGATCGTCATGATCATCGAGAGGGAGCCATATCAGCCTTATATATAGTGTTACCTCGGCAGGTACCCGTCGGTAGTGGGCAGATGTGTATACGTATAATAATAACCTTAAACGAAACGCCTCCCCACCGCCCAGGACTGAGATCCGACGCGCGCCCCAGTCATGAATCCACGATGGCTGGGAAACGACGTTTCAAGGAGGTGGTCGTCAACCACCCTGTAATCACGCAAAACTATTCAGACCAGGTGCGAAAAGCGCACTCCAAGCAACCAATCCTGCAATACGTACTCGTAGTCGAGTCCTTTCCCTTACGTGAAAAGAGGCAGGCCCCAGTCGCGGAGCCGTGATCGACGTGTGCGCTTCCCCGTCTGAGGCGCTTCCCCGTCTGAGGGATGTCTTGGCGCTTAAGGATGGTAGCGCCCATGTTTCGACCTTCTCAATCAGGTAGTACTAGGAGCCACACGACCAGTCGAACCGAGAACTCGAGAAGTATGAAATGAGAGAGAAGGGATGGGGTGGCAATTCCACGGCCATTCTCGCGACCTCCCCCATCTTTGGGGAGGATGAGGTCGCAGTGCCAAGATGCGCGCGGCATCTAAGTCGGTCGGTAGTATTGATGGTTTGTTACATGGATCCCGTACACTGACTTAGGTAGCTATCCGTCGACTGTCCATCCGGGGGAATCGAAATCCTCCAATCAGAGACTTCGAAAACGAAAATAGGAGGTATCGGAAGGTATCGATGGCCACCCTGTTATTTTACCGAAGTAAACTTATCCCACTTTAGAGTCATGTTTCGGAGCAGTATTAGAGCCTACTCGGGTTACCTAGGGTCAGGACATCGGGGACGTATTAGAATGGGGCACCGGGATATGTCCGCGGTGGAGCCATAACAACAGGAAACATGATACTCCGCCGTCTTCCATGGTATAGCAGGTTTTCAACGACGGAGGATCCGTGGATTGGCAGGGAAGAACGTCTCTCCTTGACGAGGTATACATGGCTCCTTGTACGGGAGGTCGCCACGAGCCGGACCGATGTCCACAGGAATGCGGCCGACTACCATGACTGCTGCCGTCTGGAGCGGATATACGAGTATACCATGGAGATTTTGCTGGGACGGAGAGTATATCGAAACAAGGTTGTATATGTACCAGCCCACCCCCAACGTAGGGATTCTTGGCGGATCTAGCCGGTCGGTAATACGAGTTGCCTTGCAAGGTCGCAAACATCTGAACTGTGTAACATCGCTTGCTCTGGAGAATGCGTCAGTCAATGACTTGGCTGCGACGCGGATCCACGACTTGCCAGCAACCCCGGAGTCCCGGACTTTTTTCAAAACCACGGCGATTTTGACCGTAGAGTTAGTGCATCTAAGCGTTCTCAAAATGATGTAGGTTGGTCAACAGCCAGAGCCGCCCAGGACCCGAAATCAGGAAACATTCTCTTTTGCGGCGGCCTCCGGTTCCCATCGGGAATATGACGAGTATTGCCCGTGTTTAAAACATCGACCGTCGCGCTTCATCTCTCTCATCGGTAGCTGCCCAACACGGAAGCCAAGCAAGCGGCCATGGTTACACTCCAGCGCTGGAGCTCCTCTCAACCCTCGACGTTGGTCGATCTTCTCACATGCGTTAGCATAGCAATCGCACATGACTGCGTCGTCGATTTATGTGCCAGGTGCCATCTCATCATGAGTCGTAGGTGCACAGTTGCAGACGCGTTCCATTGTCGCGAGGTGGTTGCCGATCTCGTCACCATTGTGACCCTCAAACCCACCCGCGCGGGCTATCAGCCGTGACGCCTCACCTTTGAGCCCAGAACAGCAATGGCGACCTCAAGCATCGCAGTCGAATCTCGTGAAAGGGGGCCGAGGCCGACATTCGAACACTCGCGGTATCATAGGCTGGCCGATGACCGGTCGGCCCCATCGAGAGGGGCGTTGCGCGATTGACAATCATAACATCGGGGTCCATATAGACCAAGACCTGTTCGCCCGGAAGCCCGAGACTCATTTGAAAGGCACGAATAGTATTGTGTGCGTGGCATCCCATCATGTATGGGGTTTGGAGCTGAAGGTGTGAAGTGCGTTAATAAGACTCGAAGGAGCAGCAAGTTCCAGTGGGAGGAATTCCTCCCCACACGCAACTCCAGATTTCTTATGTAATCAACCCATCTTCCAACCCTCCGGTCGGCAAAACACTCACAACGAACCTCCATCCTCAACGACATCTGCATCCCCCGAACGACGCACACGGGCGCAGATCACGCTCCGACACCACCTGTCTGCGCAGCGACGCCCACCGCCCTTACCTCCCCGCCGAATTGACCAACGCCGAACCGAATCCGGGCCGCGCCTCACCCGAGAGATACAACCGCCCATCATGCCTCAGGACATGCCCCCCAAGGGCGGGTACGAGCCCGTCCAGTACAAGGTGCGCCCGGCTGTGCTGCTGTGGAGGATGGTAGTATGATGGGAGGATGATGTGGGCTAACGAGAGAGTTTTGCGCAGCGTAACCTCCCCGCCAGGGGCTTCCGGCCTGGTGTTCTGCTGCTCGGTATGGGTGGTATCATGGCCTATGGCTGGTACAAGCTCATCATCGGAATGCGCGAGCTCAAGTACGTCGGAACCCCCGCACGCACGAAAAAAAACATCCAAGAGACGAGAGGCGCACCGACTCCCAACATCTTGCCCATTGAGGCAATCTTGAGCTCCCCAGGACGGCCTCGTTCTAACCCAACCCAACCCGTCTACGACGAACGACCCCCGTGCTGAACACGCCTGCTAACTACCCATTCTCCCCCCAACAGCGAGCTCTCCCGCGAAAAGATGTGGGCGCGCATCCACCTCACCCCGCTCCTGCAAGCCGAAGAAGACCGCGACCAGGTCCGTCGGTACTGGGCCGACCAGGCGCGCGAGAAGGAGCTTCTGGGCCAGAACGTCAAGGTCTACAACACTGATAGGTATGCCCCCTCTGTCTATCCCCCGTTATGCCTCCCTCCACTGTCCCCTGTGCCTCCTTCAAAGGCCAGCGCCACCGCTTTCCCCGACTCAGAGTTCTGACCCGTGCGACAGGTTTGTGAGGCCGACGTATGCGGTGACGCCGCAGCCTACAAAGGAGTAGAAAGATGGGGAGAGCGAGGGCGACGATGATGGGAGTGTGGGCCCGTTATGTACATAATGTGACAAACCTCGTTTTCCTTGCGTCGAAACAGAAAAAAAAAATGTTTCAATACTCTTCCGTCTATTATCTCCGCAAGCGGCTGCCGAACTATCTATCCACCACCCCCCTCCCCCCTCCACCCCTTTACTACCACGCTGAGAGTAAGGTACAGACTGATTACACCAGGCACAGGTCGAGCTCACGGCGCCTTAACACCGACCTCGTCCTCTGTCCACTCCCAAAGCTTCCTCATCGCCTCCTCGTCAAAGCACGTCTCCCTCCCAGCATTCGCCTTGCCCACTGGCTCGAAAAGTGCCACCCCGCCATCCTTCAACCTATCCCTCACATCGCGGCCCGTCGCCGCCCAAACCGTATTCACGCCGCCCTCCTCAGGCGTCAGCAGCCGAGGATTCGTCACATAGACCAGCAGCCGGTGCCACCACCCCAACCCGGATACGAGGGAAGTGCTCACCACGCCTGGGTGCACAACCACGCTCGTTATGCTTGGATACCGCCTCGCCAATTCCCGCGCGAAGAGAATATTCGCGAGCTTGGACTGTCCGTACCGACCCAGCGTACCGAGACGCATGTCCTCCTGCGTGGTCTTCACGCCAGAGAGCTCCACGCCCGACGACATGGCGTACCCGAGTGACGTGACGCTCACGAAGCGCACGTCCGCACCCCGCTCCGCGGTCCGCAGCATAAGCGGGAGCACCCTCAGCGCCAGCGCCGCATTGCCGACATGATTCGTGCCAAACTGGACCTCATACCCATCCTCTGTCAGACCCGGCGGCACGGCCATGATGCCCGCATTAGCGATGAGGATGTCCAGACGGTGCGCCTCGGCAAGGAACCTGTCCGCCGCGGCACGGATGCTCGACAGAGAGGTCTGGTCCATGGGGATGAATGTCAGGCGCGTGGGGTCTGGGCAGGAGGATATGAGGGCTTCTGCGGCCGAGTGGTTGCGGCCTGTAAAGTAAATGCGGGAAGGGTTGTGCTTTGCGAGGTGTTGGATCGCTGTCTTGCCGACGCCGCCGGTTCCTGAGATGGTTGTTAGTGGGTTTCCTTTCACTCGGTGGAGTTTTATCTCAAGGGGGTTTTGAAGAGGTAGGTCGGTGCTGGGGAGGACGGACCGCCGGTGAGGAAGATGACTTTGTCAGAGAGGTCGGGGATGTCCCTGTCTGTGTCGAAGCCCCGGAAGATGACCATTGTGCCTGGTGTAATGGTTTAGTCGTTCGAGCGGACTGTTGAATCGATATACTCGGGGATTTGTTGCAATTCTGCTTGATTTAAATCTATAGACAGTCCGGACGATGGGAGACATGCCACCACCCCCCTTTTATACTCCCCGTCTCTTCACGCTGCTACCTACCATGGATCCCCAGCCGAATCATGGTCAGAGTGGCCCCATCTCCGTTGACGCCGCCGTTATCTCCATGACGCGGAGGAATTCCCGGCCGGTGTGGGGCCCCAGAAATTATTACGCAAGTATCCCGGCTTATCGCGCGCCCACATAACCTTGCGGTAGGTCTGTTAATGCACGATGACTCACAATCTCCGGTTGGTTTGTTGATTCTATTTTATGGCCTCGGGCGACATGGACACGACGGGGCCATTAATCATGTCGGGTAGCTCTCACTCAGTCATTATAAATCGTATGGCGACTCGAAAGATTCCATTCGGATTATTCGCACATCATCTTGAAGCCAACGGTTAGATCTCAAGTTAGATGGGGTTCTCCCAATGTACTACTGGTCAACGTCGAAGAGAATCATATTAAGTTGACGATGGATGGTCTCCAAAGTCGACAAGACACGGACAATTGCCACTTCTCATATTTCCCTGTTGAAGACAGCTGAAACGCCAAATGTGCCATTCCCCATTCCCTACAAGCAAATCAGCTTATTCATAAACGCGGCTATTGTCAGAGAACTCCCCGGTCCCTTCCCCCCTGATACATCATCTAGTAGGTAGCAAACAACACACATTGACGCCTGCCGCCTGCCCGTCCCGCCTGAAAACCCTGTGTATGCCCGAATCGTAGAAAAACCCAAACCAGCCATGGGTGCACAAGAATATTATTTACCGGAGGCTCCTCCTGAACGCTTCCCTATCATCCAACCACCTCCCCCAGCGGGGGCCCCTTCAGTCCCCGGCCGCCTCGAGCTCGGCAAGGAGATCCCTCTCCAGCTCATCGTCAAATTCCGCGTCGTCGTCATCTTGCTGTAGCGACTCCTCGGCCGTCGTTGGTCCGGGCGTGGGGAGGCTGCTATCCGGCTCCTGGTCGTCGTCGTGGTCACCCCCGTTAGTTGTGATGGCTGACCGCAGGCCCGAAGCGCCCCTGTTCCTGGCCACGCGCTGCTTCTTCGCTAGCACGCTCTCGCTTTCTGATTCTCCTTCGCCTTCATCATCTGTTGGGGCTTTACGCTTCGTGCCCTTATTCACGGAGCTCTTGTCCGACTCGTTGCCCTCCGTCTCACTGCCGCTCTCCGCAGCGGACGAGTTGCCCTCATCATCATCGTCGGTGTCCAGGGCGTCATCCGAATCCATACCCAGCAGCTCCTGAATCTCCTCGTCATCTGCCACGTCCCAGTCCAGGTTGTCAAGATCCTTCATATCGGAATCGTCGTCATCCTCTGACGGCTCAGTGTCGTCGTCTCCACGCACACGGTCCGCACTCGCTACATTGATGTAGTACGCGCTCTCGTCCAGCCGTCGCCACTGGCTGAGGCAGTCCTGGAGCCAATTCTGGTTGACGATCCGGATGCTCGGGATCTTGGCGGCCTGCTGCACCTTCTTCGTGCGAGGCCGTGAGGACGCCACAACCAGATGGGTGACACGTTTGGATATGCTGTCGAGGACCTGGGCGCCGAAACTCTGCGCCTGCATCCCTATTTCGGACTCCTCCACCCTGACACCGAGGGGAACCAGGCCAGACAGGACAATGACCAGTCCTTCCAGTACGCTGGACTTGAGGTTATCGAGGATATCCCCCACGTCCGGCACCAGTGAGAGGTCCACACCATCATCAACAGACGGGCGACGGAGCCTCTTGTCACCGGGGTTATGCTTGGGGTCCCCATGTTTGCGTTCTGTCCTCCTCTTGTCATAGGTCTCGTAGAAGGCACGGTGCAGGTCAGTCAGGTGGTCCTGGAGAGACATGAGCTCTTCATCGTCATCGTTGAGAACATGCTGCCGGTGATGTCCAGATGACGACGAATCCCCCGTGTCTGAATCATGCGACTCGTCCTCCTTGTCCAGCTCCTCCTGCATATGCTGCAGTGGCCTATCGTAAAGCTGCTTCTCCAACGTCTTCTCCTGCTCTTCCGCCTGGACCTTGAGAGTAGCCTCATCACCAGCACCACTCATGCGTGCCAACTCGTTCATAGGCGATACCTTGCGACCAGCCTCTGGGCGAGTCTCTCCCTCCGCTTCCTCCTCCCGGGCCTCCTCGGGCCTCTCCGGCGGTACCGTGCCATTAGTTTTCGGCGCAGCGGGCAAAATATCCTGTCTCTTGGGCAGGAAGCTAGAGTTGATATCTCCGATGCCCTTGAAAAAATCGTAGGGAACCACCTTGATGAGGTTCGGGCGATTCTTCGGCCAGACGTCGGCGCGGTCATCAATGATAACAACCATGTTGGTGCTGACAGGAAATAGGCGCTGAAGTGTCTTGGACGTCATGTTGCCATTCTCGTCACGGCTGATGACGCGATTGCCAAACAGCTTGCGGTCCGGGTCGACGATGCGCGCAATATTCTGCGCGTAGGCACGCGTACCCATGGTGTACACGTGCAGCTCGTACATTTTGCTGACCTCCTGGAGAAACTCTTTGAGCGACGGACGCAGCTTGATGTAATATGTACAGCCGCTCGCGAGACCGCGGTAGCCGTCGTCGCTCAGCTGGAAGGACTTGACGTCCTTGACGGCGTCGTAGTTGGGGTTGCTGGGGTCGCTCTGCCACTCGCCGACGGTGGGGTCGATACAGGCGTGGATAATGGTCTGGTCTAGATCGACGACGAGGCTCAGCTTGCGCTGCTTGAGGAGACGCTTCTGCGATTCGTTCTCGGTCTTCGTGGCGATGCTCTCGCTGACCATGAGTCCCGTCTGGTCGTGCGTCATGTTGATATTGGCGCGTTCCATGTCGGTCTGCTCGCTCGCCCAGTTGATCTCGGTCATGTCAGCGCCGCACAAGCTGCAGAGGCCACCCATCTGGATACCATGGCCGCACGCCTCCTCGACAGTCATGCAGGGCACGTCGGCGTTGATGACCATGCCCTCCTTCAGGCGCCACTCCTGGAGGACGCCCTCGGCGGGGCTGTCGTACTCGGTGTAGGTGGTCTCGTCGGTCCACTCATCCTCGCTGATGCGGCGGCGCCAGGTGAACTTGTACTCTATAATACTCTCCTGCTTCTTGATGGTGTCGCCGGGGGACTTGAGGAGTTTGGTGATGGTGATGGGGTAGCGGAGGCGGGAGCCCAGATGGAAAACCCGGCTGGGCATTGTCGCGGTGGTCCGTCAACAGGACGGTGATATCTCTCTGCAGAAGCTACAATCAGCCGGATGCTCTGCAGCGGGGCCAGCGCAACTGGCGATTGTCGATAACCGCGCACCTAAAGCGCTCCCCCAATCTCGGTCCTTCGCGTCGAGCAATCACGAGCTAAACTAGCCAAGCCCATGGCCTCGCCGGCAAACAAGCAGGCCAGCAGGGTGGGATGCGCGCGAGTAAGTGGAGCCGTGCAGCAAAACGATCGAGTCGGCAGGCGGAAATGTCGGCTCGGGGTACGATGAATTGAAATTGGCGATGTTGGGGGGGTGAAAGGGCTCGGTGTCGTCGTCGCGTTGGTGGTTCGCCTTGATTCGGTAATGGTGAATGCGATCGTGGGAGCTTCCAGCTTGGGAAGAGACAAGCTCGGGGGTGGCTCAGGTAATGCGGAGCTTGTGCCACAAACGGGGGTACCTTAGGTGTGCCGTCACCAGCAGCTGCTGTGGTTCGGAGCCGCTTGAATGTTGCTCCGGTATGGTCCGCAATAGGTACTAGTAGGTATAGATTTGTACAGCGCCGGAAGGTGAGCGCACACTGGGGGATTGAAAATAGTTGGGAAGATAAAAATAAAAGAAAAAGATAGTGTTTAATAAAGAGGATAATACCGGAAAGATTCCAGATCAAAGAGGCGTAATACTTTGTTGGGAAAGCAGTACTAAGTAGTAACTTGCACACCACTACTACTATCGTACAAGGTACCTGCCGCAGTGCCGGTGGTTCAACCGACATTTCCCAAGGTGGGCGCCCCCGCCCTTTTTGTACTTTTCGCACCCAGTCACGGCAAACGAGGCGCTGCTGCCGGCGCGGGCGGTACCTCGTCTTCCGCCCTCAGGACGCCAGGCGGCCTGGTACCTCTTTACTGGACGTCCGTACCCCGACTCGGACCACCAACTCGGTTTTGCCTCCCTCTATTTCCCGTTGACTCGTGTATGCCTATTGTCGTACTACTAGTACCTAATACTAATACCAGGTACACTACCTACGTTAGTACTGAGGTAAGGGATGCTGCGACTCCGCGCATTCTATCCGCTCATGCTGTCTCCCTTGTCCCGCGGAAGCTCATAGTCGAAGATTCCTTGCGTTCTACCAATTGATGTTTATTCTGCAGGTTCAGTTGATGGCTGCATCGCGTCCGCGTCAATTGATCGTACCCATCACCAGTTGCCTACCCTAGACGCGTCCCAGCCGGCATGATTCTGGGTGCATCAAACGATCCTTACAAGATAAATGGCACATATTGCTTTTAGCTAGTACATTTCCCACATTTGAGAACATTGACCGGCAGCCGATTCCACTTCCAGTCCATCTGGACGTCGTTGCTGCTCCCGGCATGAAAACACATTCTACAGTTACACCAAACGCCGCTCCTGTGGCCAATGTACATGGGCAATATGTTGGAGAAACTTGGAAGTCATCCAAGTTCAAGCAGACACTGGACCGGGAACCAACAGCCGTTCCAAGACAAAAGACACCTACTAGTCTTCCCACACTATGTCCGTCCTATACGCAGTATAGGTAGGGGACTTCCTGTCCAGCAGGACGTGACAGCTGATACCAGCAACTGAAAACACCACATCGTCGTATCCAACGCCAGTTGGAGCTATATAAACAAAGTGTTGGAAATAATAATCCAAAGCAAAACAACAAAAACTCGGATGCGTATGACCACGTAGCTTGGAGCATTCCAGTTCAAGCCCAATATATCAGGTCAAAACCTACCCCGTGCCTCATGCAACAAAGCAGCCCTTGTGCCGTCCAAAAATAGGGGCACCACCCCCCAGCAGTCTTCTTCGCGCATCATGCATCCGAAGTTCATCATTATAGTGAAAAGTACTAAACCATGCCTGGCCCGCCATGAACCGTATCCCGCTACGACAACCCATCATACAACTCCGTATATACACTGCCCCTGTCATCCATCCAACCTGGCATCCATCCAACCATACTTATTAGTACCAGTACTCTTCCTCAAGCAGCCGCCTGGACAACCTTGAAGCCTTCCGCCACCGTCTTGGCGATCTCCTCATTCTTGTGAGGAAGCAGACCCAGCGCAAACGCCACATCATTCCACTGTCGCTCCGTCTCGCACCGCGCCAGGCGAGCGGCCAGCTTCTCCGACAGTTGCTTGGCATGTTTGTCCTGTTGTTTCCAGTTAGACTACTACCAGTATTTGACCCATAGCATGGGCCGCCGTGTGAGGTACTCACCTTCTCGACAAATCCGAGGAGGAACCGCACGATGCGCCGGAAATTCTCCTCCTCCATGTCCCCCCCGCTGAGCAGACCAAACATGTCCACAAAGTGATTGTACACTGCATTGTCCTTGGTGCTGAGCTCCGTGAAGAACATGCGCGCCAGGTCCGCGATGCGCCTGTCCTCGTCCTCGAGGCACTTGGCCATCTCGCCCAGCTGGCCCTTGACCTTGACCTGCCCGGCCAGGATCAAAAAGGTCAGCGTCATCAGACACGTCCGCTTGACCGACGCGTCCGAGTCCGCCAGCCGTCGGTAGAGGAAGTCCGTGTTCTCGTCGATCAGGTGGTTGAAGCTGACGGCCATGTCGCCCAGAGCAATCACGGCGTTGGACCGTACAATGGCGTCTGGCGAGCGCTCCATGATGGTGATGAGCAGCGGCAGGTTCGTCTCGCAGTACTCAGACGATACACACATGAGCTTGGCCAGGCATAGCGTAGCCGCGGCTTGCAGTCCCTTGTCGGCATATGTCGTGTTGTTGGCGCAAATCTCTGACACGAGCGGTCCAAACACTCTCAGTAGTGAGTTGGGTCCGTAAAGCAGCTCTCGTTCCCGAATGTGTGTCATAATCTCGGTGAAGTCATCCTCCGACGTACCACCAATGAGGTCCAGCTCCTTGGCGTCTTCATTCCCCTTGTCCTGGTCCGTTGATGCGAGCTTCTCCTTCTCCTGTTTCCTGCGCTTGAAGTCGAGTTCGCACAGTTCTAGGTGGACAATCTGCTTGATAGCAACGTGGCCCACAATGAAGAGCAACTGTGACAGACTTATGGCGTTTTCCCGGTTCTTGGGTTTGTCGAGTTGGCTTCCAAGCTGCGTCACGGTGGGATCGGAGAGGTGAGGGTCAAGGTTCTGCGTGAACTGCTGGGTCAGTTGCGTTGTCTCGTCACGAGAAGCGGGGCGAGACTGCGGCTGGCCAAAGACTGCCTTTGTCTTGCGTCGGATAATCTCCGAGCAAAGCGTGTCCGGGTGTTTGGCGACGCTGTAGATGGCGCTGATGGCCTGTTCCGCCAACCCGTACCACTCCTTGCTGTCCGATGGAACCTCGGTGATGGCCGCAAGTCGCGTACAGACAGCGTGGTCGTTGGGGAGACGCGAGAACTTAGCAGCCGTCTCCTTACCCTGCCGACCAGCCGGGTTGATCCTTCTAAGAGCAATGCACGTGTACTTTGCCAGTTGGAGGTCGCTGCGGCCGTGGGAAGCGAGACCCGTCCGCAGCATCGTCTCTATCTCACCAACCACAATCTCGGGGTTAGCTGTGGCAAGCATCCCAAGGATGATGATGGCGCCTCGTCGTTGCGTACGCGAGATTTCCCGCTTCTGCACCCCGTAGACTTGCCACAGCTTGCTGACGACGACTTCGGGGATCATGCCGCCCTTCATCATGGTGGCCAGCAGCTGTTCCAGCGACGTCAACTCGGCTGGCGTCGCACCAAAGGTCAAGCTGATCATGTTGCGGGCAACGTAATTGGCCGCATCGTTAGGACTGAACGTGTCGGGTGCCTCGAAGAAGAGGCGCCGGTAGCAGTCAATCAGGTGCGTCTGCACACCCTTGCCCTCGTCGCTGTTGCCCTTGGTCCAGATCAGGCGGAGCATGCGACGGATGCCGACCTTGTTCTGCTCGATATTGTAGGCATCACCGATCTCGAAGTAGTCGATGGCTTCGATGACCTCACTCTTGTTGCGCGCACCGAGCAGCTGGCAGATGGTGCCTGTGGCGTCGTGCAGAACGTCAATGAACTTGAGCGCCTCACCGTAGTACCTCCTGGTGAGCGTGAGCTTCTCAATAGCCTCGCTGGTGGCAGCCTCCTCCTGCGCCTTCTTAATGGCAGCCATTTTCTCCTCATCAGTCATCTCCTTGGGCTTCTTTTGAGGCGACTCGACCTGGGTAGCCTCGTCAAGCAGTTCGCCATCCACGACAGTGTTCCCCTCTCCGCCAAACTCCGGCACACCCGGCGGGGGCTTCAGAGCGTTGAGCTCGTCCTCGACCTTGTCGAATCGAGCCTGCCACTCCTTTCTGTTCAATTGCGCCCCGTGCATGACGGTGAATGGGTGGGTCTTGATGAGAGTGCCCAAGAGTTTGATAGCGTTGCGCCGAACATTGCTGCTCTTGTCCTCGAGACTCCGGCAGGCCAATTCGGCAGCCTTCTGGCGACGCTTGGGGAACTTCTGCTCCAGGTCGCAGAGCTTCATGTAGACCTGGAGAACTCTGCAGCGGCAGTAAGGGTTGATATCGAGGAAACGCTCCTCGAGCACGTCGAAAAAGGCATTAAGTTGCGTCTTGTGGTTCTCATTACGCTCCTCCTGCTTGGTCAGATGCGAGATCATGTTGCCGCACACCTCGATTAGCGCGCAGCGAAGAGTATAAGACTGTTCTGGTCAGTGTCCGGAAGTGCCAATCTCCAAGAGATGGACTCACCTCGCTGTCGAGCTGCTTGGCCAGCATCGTCATTTGTTTAATGACCAGTCTGGGCGTTAACTCGGAGAGCTTGGTAATGAACGCAGATACCGATTTCGGCCCCCTTGTGTCATTAGAGTTGAACTCCTTGTTACTAATCTCGCGAAGAACCTCGTCGGTAAGCTGTGGATAGTCGTATGTTTCGGCCAGAATATGCAGAAACTCGGCCATGGGCTCCGACAAATGCTCAAAGTAAGTGAGGTTCTGGATGACGTTGATTTGCGCCGCTGTGTCTGTCAGTATTATGGTCTTCTCTCGCGAGCCAAGCCCACCTCACTAACCGTATCCATGGCCATGGTGCTTCACAGCAACACACAGCACCTTGAAACAATGCATCCTGATGGACGTATTCTTCGCTCGCTGCTCGCTCTCTAGAATCATGTACACCGGCCGGGTCAAGAGACCAATAAAAGTATCCCTCTCGCTGGTGGTCAAGAAGATCTTGGAGAGCTTCAGCCTCATAACCTTGCACATAATTTCCAGGGCGGCCTGGAGTTGTGTTGTTGAATCCCACGTGTCGACATTGGCGGCACCCCTTTTGGCCTTGCCACGGCCCCTCGCCATCGGGACCGCAGATGACTTCTCCGCCGCCTTGGTCTCTACTGCGGCTATTGTCCACTGCAAGAGGAAGCCGTAAATCTCCAACAGCTGCTTGTGGTGGGGGAGCGTGCCTTCGTCGTCGGGGGAGTCGATATCGCCATGGACCGCGTCGGCTTCGGCACTGAAGCCGCTCATAACCAGGTCGAACACCTTGCTGAGGGCATGTGTCGGCAGAAACGAGGTGTATCTAAGCCCAGGCTGTTAAACTAGCTCTGAAAGTCCTGAGTCTTGGAACTGACTTGAGCAGAAACTGCAGCGAGTCCATGTTCGCAGCGCGCATGATGGCGTCTGGGTTGTCCGCTACGGCATCCACGATAGGGTTGAGCACCCCGTTCAGGACGGGATTTGTGAGCAACTCGGGCTCATTTTCGCACTCGAACAGGGCGCTGTCAGCCTCTGGAGTCGGAATCGCGGTGGGATCAGACATGTAGTCCTTGAGCGCATCGTTGATGTCGAAGTTGATGGTCGCCATGATGGGCGCATTCGTCGCCTGGCGGGCGGGAGCAGCAGGAGGCTGGATCAGATTCGTCTGCGCTAATATTCGAGGGCTAGAGAGTCAGTATCTGCGACCGGCCGCACAGTTGTCGGGTTCTCCTGGCCGTGTTGATGCCGTGGGTGATGGTGTACACGTAAATGTTGGCTGGTTGCGATGGTGGTTGTGGTGGGCTGTTTACGGTTGAACCCCAGCAACGACTGTTTTTGTTTTGTTTGACGCGCGCCTGCTATATCCCGCCATCCCCCGCCATTGAGCCACCCACCGCCACCTTTGTCGCGTCTCCCCAGCTCAACGCCGCTAAAATCGACCCTCACATCCCTGCACCACATCGACGACCACCAAAAGAAAAGAAGACGAGCCGTCCTCCCCGACGTCAGCCACTACCCCTGCTGGCATTTCCAAATCACTTGCATGGCACCTGCACCGTGATACTTCCTTTAGGGAGAGCAATTGCTTCTCAACCTTTCCAAGTTTCTCTGCCATTCACCACTCAGCCATGGCTGCCGGAGCAGTGGCCGAACAACCCTTTACCATCCACGAAGATGTCCGGACCGAGGAGACGGAGATGGTTGACGAGGAGAACCCGCTGGTAGTGACAGAAGACGACTTCGCCATGGCCACGGAAGAAGCACAAGGCGACAATGGCCAGCCTGAGGAGGAGGGGGGAGAGGAGGAAGTGGAAGACGAAGAGCAAGAAGACGACGAGGAAGACGAGGAGTACGAGAGTTCTGACGACGAGCATGTCGACCGTAACGTCCTGGCCGATATGAGAAAGCTCATCGAAGACTTCCCAAGCTTTGCCAAAAAGTACCGCTTAATCAAGCGTATAGGCGAGGGTTGGTTCCACAAGCCTTCCCAACCACCCGGTCAATGGGCTAACCATACGTCAATAGGGACCTTCTCGACAGTCTACAAGGCCGAGGACAAGCTCTACGATTATTACAACAACGACTGGAAAGACCAGATCGAGGCGACAAAATGGACACCGCCACCCGTCCGCCGCCGTCATAACCACCCTAGCTCTCCTCGTCGCCCAAACCGCTACGTCGCCATCAAGAAGATCTATGTCACCTCATCTCCCTCTCGCATATTCAACGAGCTCGACCTCCTCAACGATCTGCGGAACTGCCCCTCCGTCTGCCCCCTTATCACCGCCTTCCGGCACACCGACCAAGTCATCGCCGTCCTCCCTTACTTCCGACACAGCGACTTCCGGAGCTACTTCCGGGACATGACTATCCCGGACATCGCCATCTACCTGCGCTCGCTCTTCACGGCGCTCAAGAGCTGCCACGAGCATCACATCCTCCACCGCGACATCAAGCCCACAAACTTCCTGTACGACCCGTCCACCCAGCACGGTGTCCTCGTCGACTTTGGTCTCGCCGAGCGGGAGGGCACTGAGACCAAGCCCTGCCTCTGCCACGAGGGCCGCCCGATGCGCCGCGCGCGCCAGGTCAACTCGGTATGGGCGCAGACGTCCAACGGCCAGAACCAGCCCGGTTACCCCAAGAACGACACGAGGCCGTCCAAGCGCGCCAACCGAGCCGGCACGAGGGGTTTCCGCGCCCCTGAAGTGCTTTTCAAGTGCACAGAGCAGACGACTGCCATTGATATCTGGTCAGCCGGCGTCATCCTGCTGACCATTCTCTCGAAGCGCTTCCCCTTCTTTAACTCGGCCGACGACGTCGAGGCCATGATCGAAATCGCGACCATCTTCGGCTCGAGACGGATGAAGGCCGCGGGACTGCTGCACGGCTGCGTCTTCGAGACGACCATCCCCACCGTCGGTACGCAGGGCTTCAGCCTCGAGAAGATCATCCTTTGGAGCACCTGCCGCAACGAAGACAAGCCCCTCACCACCGAGGAGAAGATGGCCGTAAGCTTCCTGGAGCGGTGCATGGAACTGGACCCCAGCCGCCGTATCACGGCCGAGGAGGCGCTGCAGCATGAATTTCTGAAGATGCATGACCCTGCGAGCCACGAGGACGACAATGAAATGGACATGTTGAATGCTTAGATACCCCGTATAGTAACGGCGCATTGGTTGGAACAGCAGTTCTGTTCTTGGTGGTCGAGGTGGCCAGGCGCCCTTGTACATTCACACTCTCGGCACATATAGGCGTTAACGGCAGGCAATAGCAGGAGAGACTAACTCATGTTTCATAAATGGGCCAAAATCGATTTTATTCGTTAGACTCCATTCGAGAGTCCCCGATGCAAAGCTGGAAGCCGACCTTCCCGAAGTATCCCCATGACCCTGCCCAACCTTTTCACCAAAAAGGACAACAAGAAGATCCACGGTGGTGAGGGCGGGTGCACCAACGCCCGGGTCCAGCAACTGTCGGCCCCCAACAGAGCGGTCTCCCGTGGACGATGAAGCAAGACACGAGCGTTTTCGTCGGAGGGATTTCTTTCTTTTTGTTTTTTGGGGGTGTTGTTGTCCACGTTTACACGTTAAAACCGAAAACTCCGCAAGCCTAACAACGTCTCACGCGATTTTCCCCGCTCATTCCATTCCCTAGCCCTGTTTCTATGCCCAAAGCCTTGGTTGTTTATGCCACCAGCTCGACGACGCCACCAGCCTCCTGGATCTTCTTCTCTGCCAGCTTGCTCACCCAGCGCGCGCGGACGACGAGGGGGATTTCGGGGAGGCGGCCCTTGCCGAGGACCTTGGAGTAGCCCAGGGGCAGGAGGTCGATAACGGGGACGGTGTCCTTCTTCTCGCCGTTGATGTAGGCGTCACGGGTCTCGGCGGGGACAAGAGACCAGAGCTGCGAGGGTCAGTCAATACATCTCTTTTTTTTTCGCCGCAATTTCAAGCGATTTCCCATAATCCTATCCAGCGATGTCTCTCCACTGGTTTCCAGATGCCATTTCTCGCTGAAGAATAGGGGAAATCTCTCGGGAGGGTGGTATGTACCTTGTCGAGGTTGATGATGGGCTTCCAGAGGGGGTTGGACAGCTTGTGGAAGTACCGCATGCCGACCTTTCCGAAGTAACCGGGATGGTACTATTCGCGCTCAATCGTCAGTCTCCCAGTCATGACGTTTCCGCTCGACGGTTGGTCGGGGGCACTCGTCGCTTTTCGTTGTCTCGGGAGGGCGAACCTTGTCCATGTTGGTACGGTGGTGGTGCTGACCACCAGCCAGACCACGACCACCGGGATGCTTGCGGTGCTTGCCTATGCGGCCATGACCGTGGGAGACGTGGCCGCGACTGTCAAGACGAGTTAGTCTCTTGTTATCATCACCATGGGCGGACGGGCGGCAAGTTGATGCTCTTCGGGCGCAGCAATTCCACCCAATCCAGGAAATAAGTCCTCCAGTGTCTCAGTAGAACGTACAGCTTGCGGGTCTTCGAAGTTCGGGTAGGCATGGCGACGGTTGTTGGCTGTTGTCGCTTTCCGGTGTTTTGCGGTCGTGGTGACGGGGAAGTGGGTGGGTGGTGTTTTTGCGCTCGCAATACCTGAGAATGGGCCAAGTTCGGCAAATTGTTAGCGGGAGGGCTGCTCTGCCCTAAGCAATTGTGTGGGTGGGTGAGAGGTGGATTGATGTGGGTCCGCCGCGGATTCGATATCAGGTGACCTGGCGCCTTCGGTGGGTCGGTGAAAGAGACGCGGTGAAGGATGATGGCCCGTGCCAATCAAACCGGCGCCAATCATCACAGCTCTGCCCCTAATCAAACTCCCAACCAGCCACTGACCAAGCTCGAGTGCGAGTTGGCCTGGTACCATGCTGGCTGCCGCTCCATCTAAGCCATGGCATCGGAACGAGACGTGGACAATGTCTCCCGTCATCTGGAGAAGCTCGACTTCCATCATCCCTTCACCCCGTATGAGGTGCAGGAGCAGTTTATGAGAACTGTGTACGATGTGCTTGAAACTGGCAATGGGCAGGTCGGCATCCTGGAAAGTCCAACCGGGACTGTGAGTACTCGTAAAGCCTTACATTCCCCGGGTTATAGACTCTGTGGATGCTGACTCTCTGTGGTAGGGCAAGTCGCTCTCACTAATCTGCGCATCACTTACGTGGCTGCGGAATCACAAGTCATCGAGGCACGAAGCTGCCCTGCAGGAAACCACCAAGGCCAGCAAAGATGAGCCTTCATGGGTGGTCGAGCAACTCCTCCGTCAAAAGCGCGAGGAGCTGGTCAGGAGATGGGAAGATCGTGAAAAGCGACTTGAGGCGGCACGCCTGACAGAGAAAGCCCTGGAAGACCGCGTCCGCAAGCGCCGTCGCGTAGACGAGAATGCAGCCTCTCGCCGTACGGTCGATGACGAAGAAGCCGAGTGGCTGCTGGACGATCCAGATGACCGTGGCGGTGGTTCCCAAGACCCCTTGTCAGGCTTGAGCAAGGAGTCTCGCGAAATCTTGACCAAGGTCGGCCTGGGTGGATGGAAAGGCCGGGATGCCGCCGCCGACGAGGGAGAAGAACCCCTGGAAGAGGGCATCAAGGTGCGAGCATCCACCTGGTCGCACGTCAAGGTCAAGGTTGTAACGTTAATAGATTTTTTATACCTCAAGAACGCATTCCCAGTTATCTCAGTTCATTGCCGAACTCCGTCGACCGACGTTTCCGTCATCTTTACCGACGTCCATGGCCCAAGAGAGGAAGTCAAAATCGGAAGCTGTGAAACTCCTTCCTCTCTCCTCGCGACAAAAGCTCTGCATCAACCCTTCGGTGTCGCGGCTAGGCTCCGTGCAAGCAATCAATGACCGATGCGCAGAGCTACAGCAGCCCAAGTCCGGCAAAAAATGCCAATTTGTCCCACGAGATGAACTCCTTTCGCAGACAAACGAGTTTCGAGATACCTCGTTGGCGTCGCTGCCCGATATTGAGGACCTACACCAACTGGGCAGATCACTTGCTGTCTGCCCGTACTATGCCTCACGGACGGCTCTCCCTGGCGCCGAGATTATCACACTGCCCTATCCGCTGTTGTTGCAGAAAAGTGCCCGCGATGCTCTTGGCATCAAGTTGGAGGGCAACATTGTCATTATTGACGAGGCGCACAACATCATGGACGCTGTGGCCAGTGTGCACGCGGCAGATATACGGTTGACAGACTTGACGAGAGCCAAAGGCATGTTAGGCGTGTATGTGAGGCGGTTTGGTAAGAAGCTCAAGGGAGTGAACCGTGTCAACGTCGGTCGCGTCGGCAGGGTCATTGCAGGGCTCAGCGAATGGATGGAAGCGGCCATGAAAGTCAAGGTAATCTATCCTGCCCATCTCCCCTATACAAGTGCAAAAGCTGACCCAAGCAGCAAGAGCATGGCATCGTGGACCCCAACGACCTCACCCGCCACAAAGGGATTGACCAGATCAACATGTTTGAACTGATCCAGTACATACAAGAGTCAAAGCTGGCCTTCAAGATCGAGAGCTACGTCGCCCACGTCGAGAGCGAAAATGATCCGAAGGGCGCCTCAAAATCGGCTACACCAGTGCTCCACACGCTGGTCTCTTTCCTGGCTGCACTCACAAACCTCAGCTCCGAAGGACGGATATTCTACGAAAAGACCACGGGCCCTGCTGCGGACATGAAGCTTTCCTACCTTTTGCTCTCACCGACACACGCCTTCTCATCCATCGCCTCCAGTGCACGTGCTGTGGTACTGGCCGGCGGCACAATGTCGCCATTCGACGACTACACGAACCACCTCTTCCCGTCGCTGCCTTTCCCGAAGATTACGACGCTGAGCTGCGGCCATGTAATACCGCCAGAGAACCTGTGCGTCTGGACACTCGCCTCAACGAGGCCTGGGGCGCCGGAGTTCGAGTTCAGCTTCCAGAAGCGGGGAGACCGCGGGATGATCACGCAGCTCGGCATGGCCATTGTCAATGCGTGTTCCATAGTGCCAGATGGCGTGGTCGTCTTCTTTCCGAGTTATGGGTACCTTGATGAGGTGGTCAAGGTATGGCAGCAGCAGCAGCCGAGCCAGGGTCAGAATTCGCAATCCATCTGGTCGCGACTGGAGGCGCGCAAGGCATTATTCCGCGAGGAGAAAGGTGGATCAAGTGACCAGGTGCTGGGTGAGTACACGCAAGCTATCTTGGGAGGAGACGGCGGCACATCCAAAACTAAGGGAGCACTGCTACTTAGCGTAGTCGGTGGCAAGATGTCCGAGGGCATCAACTTCTCAGACCGCCTCGGCCGCTGCGTCATGGTCGTGGGGCTGCCGTACCCCAATATTGCGTCGCCGGACTGGAAAGCCAAGATCGAGTACATCGAGTCAGCGACGTACACGCAGCTCACTGACGGCGGGACCATGGGCAAGGAGGAGGCCCGAGGAAAGGCCAAGCAGGCCAGTCGCGACTTTTACGAGAATGCGTGCATGCGCGCCGTGAACCAGAGCATCGGCCGCGCGATCCGGCATCGCGGCGACTATGCGGCGATTGTCCTGATCGACCGGCGGTTCGGGTCCGAGAGGATCCGGAGCAAGCTGCCGGGGTGGATACAGGGCGGCATGCGGCCCGGGGGCCAGGAGAAAGGTCTGGGAGGGCTCATGGGGGCTCTGGGGAGTTTCTTTCGAGGGAGAAAGGCTGCTGAAGGATGAGCATTGTTGCTGTTTAACAACTCAAGGAAGGGGACTAGATGTCGTGGTGAGAAGACCCCCACGTCCGAGGTCTATAAAGCACATCTATCCCCCACCAAGTTCCGATCAATTCACAGCTTCAAGACCACAGACTTTGGGCTCACTTGTTACTTATTAATACTCAAGGGCCTGCAGTGAGTACCATCAATCGGCATCACCGGATGGCATAGAAAGTACCGTACTGATCAACGGTTGTCCCCCGCTTCCCTTGTCGCTCGGAACTTACACCGTCCATTATCAATCAGTTGTGGTGGTGCCGACGATAAGCAACCGGCCGGTCTCGCAGCCGGCGCAGGCCGCATTTGTCTGATTCGCCGCCGGGACCCGGAGACGACAAGTTTTTCTGGGTCGGTCATATCATCACCAAAGTGGCAACCCATCTCCTTGTCTTTTTGCTTTTTTTTCCTCCTCTTATTTACGATTACATATTATCCTTCTTGCACGGTTAAGCGTTGTGATTTTTTGTGAATTTTTTTTTGTTGGAGAAACCTCCTTGCCCCCTTTACCATGGCGGCAGACGCGGAGCAGGGAGAGATACTCTCCAACGCCGCACCCGAGAGGGCTGCGGAGGATGAGAAGGATACCTATGATGACTCGACGCCTCCCACGACTCGTGCATCGCGCATCTTGAGACGCGTGGACAGGGTCCTAAAGAAAGGCCGCGTCGAGGCCAAGGGCATCCAGCCAGTTCCAGTGGAGAATCGCAAGTCGACGCGGTACTGGAACATCTTTACCGTCTGGTGCTCCATGAATACCAATATCCTAGGGTGAGTGGTCTGCTCTGTATTATGAGAAGTCCCGACTTCATGCATCGCTGACTTGACAAAACATATAGCGTCCTGTTCGGTCTGCTAGGTCCGATGGTCTACGGACTCAGCCTGCGGGATTCCGCCTTGGTGATCCTCTTCTTTTGTCTTCTCACCACAACGGCGCCGGCGTATCTGTCAACCTTTGGTCCCAAGACTGGCATGAGACAGATGATTCAGGCGAGATATAGCTTCGGGTGAGTACTGGAACCCATGTGTACAATCTCCTATGTCAGCGGTCACTGATATTTGTCAACAAGACGTTATCTCGTCTCGATTCCGGTGCTCCTCAACCTCGCAACCCTGACAGGCTTCATCATCATCATCTGCGTCATCGGCGGGCAGTGCCTCTCAGCCATCTCGGACGGCAATCTCACCCCCAATGCCGGCATCGTGGTCATCTCGCTGCTGGGCCTGCTCATATCCTTCTGCGGCTTCCGGGTCCTCCACTACTATGAGACTTACGCCTTCTTCCCCGCCCTTGTCGGTCTTACCATTGCCGCTGGCTGTGGTGGGAGCGACCTGAAGAAGCAGGCCGCGCCGGCGGAGCCACCCAGTGCGGCATCTGTGGTGAGCTACGGCATGATTGTTGCCAGCTATATGATACCCTGGGCGGCCATTGCGAGTGACCTGACCACCTACTTTGACCCCAGGGTCCCATCGTGAGTATCTTCAGCTCTCCCGCTTTAAAGTGGCGCCTGCTGACATGTTGAAGCTGGCGCGTGTTTGCGTATACTTACACGGGCCTCGCCCTCCCCACCATCCTGCTCATGACATTCGGAGCCGCCATCGCAGGCGCCATCCCCAACGTCCCCGCATGGCAGGCCGCCTACGACGAGACCCTAGTAGGCGGCGTCCTAGCAGCCATGGTGGCCCCGGCTGGCGGCTTCGGCAAGTTCGTCGTCGCGGTGCTCTCCCTCACGCTCCTCGGCAACACCGCGGGCACCATGTACGCCATCACGCTCAACTTCCAGACGCTGGTTCCGTGGCTCGTGCGGGTGCCGCGCTACGTCTTCGCGCTAGTCGTCACAGCGGTGGTGATCCCCGTCGCGGTCCGGGCCGTGGCCGCCAACTTTCTCGTCAGCCTCGAGAACTTTGTCGCGCTCATCGGGTACTGGTCCGCGGCGTACGTGGGCATCGCGTCGGCGGAGCACCTCGTCTTCCGCCGGCGCTGGGGCCGCGTGCCCTACGAGCAGGCGTACGACCACGCGGTGTGGAGCGATGCGAGCAGGCTGCCCTGGGGCGCGGCGGCGCTGGCGAGTGCTGTGCTCTGCGCGGGTCTCGTGGTGCCGTGCATGGCGCAGGTCTGGTGGACGGGGCCGATTGCGAAGACGACGGGGGATATTGGGTTCGAGATCGCGTTGGTCCTGACTGTCCTGCTGTATGTGCCGCTTAGGAAGTTGGAGATACGGTTGACGGGGAGGTGATGTAATATACCGAACGAGCCCTGGCCAAGGCAAGCCTGGTGTTCAAGCCCACCACAGAGGAACGCTCCAGAACAGGATCTCCAAACCCAGACCAAGCCAGCGAGATACAGGCCTGTGGAGGTTGGTTCGATATGGCTCCATCTCGAGCTCTTGCTATCCAATGCGTCCCCAGAAACTGCCATATTCCAGGCCATTGGTTGAGGTTTTCAAGCAATCGGCGATTCCACTTCTACGCGAGGCGCGAGATAAAGTCGACCCAAGACCAAAGAGTCACTGAGCACCGCCCCACCAACTTTCCATCCAAGATTGTCCGGTGATGCGGTAGGCATGTGGTGTAGCTTCAACGGCGCCGCTCCCGACTGCCCAGTTATGACCCGTCTAGTTCCACGGCGCAGCAGCAGCACCAATACAAGGTGCGGTAATAGTATGTATATGGGTGACTCACCATCCCCAGCTGAGATGCAGGAATTCGCGAAATTGTCGAATTGGCGAATCAAAGTGCCTGCGTGCGTATCGCCCGTCTCTCCAGATGGTCGGTTGGTTGTTTGAATGCAATTCGCACCGTACAATGCGGGTGAGAAAGAGGCCGGGGGGGCGGGGGGAGGGGGCCTTGGGTTATGACTCACAGCCTCACGTCCAGTCTAGTTGCAGCACTAGCACAAACTTATGCAACCCTTTGGAAGTTATGCAGTCCTCCATGCAACCACCTCGACTCTCCCCATCACCAGAGATGCGCACACCTATAAGTGTGTCCCCTACTCCGCCCCTCTCCCTTACCCTCTCCTTCTTCCTTCTCCATCAACCAACATCCGCCGCCGGATGAGACCACCCCCCTCATCCGTGCCGCCGCCAGCAGCTCACACTGCTCGCCGCCTTCCTTGAAAGACCCCTAGAAAACACACGCCTCTCCAACAGACGGGAGAGGCTCCCTACTCTGCACCCATGGCTTCCTCCGCATCATCCGCATCAGCAGCCGCCGTTCAGGCCATCGCAGCCTTCTTCCGGCCGCAGCAGCCCAAGGAGCCAGTCCCGCCAACGTTGTAATACCCAGTGTCAGCACCACCAGCATCACCATCATCAATATCAAGAGCAGCACCACCACCAGAATCAGCAACAGCAACAGCAAGAATATCTCGATCAGCAACTGTTCCAGGACCTGTTTGATACGACCCCGCAGCAACGACAGACCCCCCTCTTGGACGACTATACCCTTTGGACTGAAGACGGCTTGGGAGACCAAGGAGACTTTGACTGGACCGCATTGGGCCTCGACAGCTTGGGCACTCAGCTCCTGCAGCCAGGGCCCTTGGAGTTGGCAACGGAGTTACAGACCGCCCAGCCGCTATTGAACGCCCTTGAGGAGCATCAGCTACAAGAAGCGGATTTCCTCTTTGGGGGTGACAACATGGCGGCCACTATGGGCGGCCGAGCTCATATGGCCATGGCGCCGGGTCGTAAGCATGCCTTGAACTGGATTTCCAGCTGCTAGAGAGAACCACCTGCTCACATACAACTAGATCATCTATTTCCCGACTCCTTGCTCACACCGCCCAGTCCTCCCAAACCAGCCCATCCTCCATCCACCACGACCGCCACCAACACCAACACCAACACCACCTCCACGCCAGCCATCATCGCACCATCCTCCACCACCTCGCCCTCCGCCTCCTCGGAACGTTCCCCTTCATCCCCCACATCCTCCTCCACCAGCACCAAACGCCCATCCACCGACGACAACCGCGCAGGGGACCAGGACGACGCCTCCGTGAAGCGCCAGCGCAACACCATGGCCGCCCGTCGCTACCGCCAGCGCCGCCTCGACCGCCTCGCCGACCTGGAGCGCCAGCTCGCAGAGGTCACCTCGGAGAGGGACGATCTCCGCGTCAAGCTCGCCAGGCGGGAGGCTGAGGTTGGTGCGCTGAAGGAAGTTCTCTCGGCCAAGAAGTGACCTGACACACGCACTACCTGCAGGGCCCGTGGCCTGAAGGGCTAACTAGGCGTCCCGGGAGTCCAGGGGCTAGTTGAAGGGATGGATTTCTGATGGGCCTTGCGGGCTCCGACTTTGTAACACAGACAGCATTTAATAACGACACTCTTTGAATTCTGCACTTTCTTTTCCATCTTATCCATCTCCACCACCATCCTTCATATCATCTCTCTAGATTTATATCTCCCTATTCTCCGCAGTCCTTGAGGGCTGGAACTTTGTACCATCCGCAACATCACATCAAAGACAACACTCTTTTTGATTCCGCGATTCTGTTCCTATTATGTCAACCTCTGGCACCCAGGGTCTTTCTACCTTGTACTTGGTTGTTGTGCCCTTGCGCGGCCTTTGTCGGGCTTCGGTCGTGGCTTCGAGGGTGGCGTCGGAGGGCGGTCGGAATGTGTCTTCTGGCGTTCATGTGGCATGGTTAGCACGCATCTTCTCAACGCTGATTAAACACAATCATGGCATATTGTAAGCAAAACTTTTTAGATGCATTGCGTGTGCTCGGACGATGTCGTTTCTCTTCCTTGTTCGTTTCATTTGTCTCATTCATGGTAATGATCATCAAATTCCATTTCTCTCATCATGGCTGCATCGGGGACAAACGGGTAACTATCACATAAACCACTTACACCTGGACGAGAGCAGTGTGATGCCGCACATGGTCTTCTTGTTAGAATGGCGATGATGCGAGTGTTTTGTTTCGCGATTTCTCCATTGTAGAAGAATTCGTGGTCGTTCTAGATACAAGTACCTTTTCTACGGTCCTACAGGTAAGTAGCAATACTGGTAATTATACGATACCTCTACCTCTTAGGACACGTCCGCATTCATTGTTTCCGCTACAATCATCCTGAGCCAGAGTGACTCAAGATGAGGTCAAGATGAGTTTCTCCCCGTCTTCCTCATACACTGATGATTTTGCACATCGGTTAGCCCAGGCACAGGTTTATAACCTCACATCTCGTCAGGCTTGGCCTCGCAACAATACATAGTGCCATGCTATTGAGAGCCATCTGGCTGATTCTTTCCTCGAACAACAACCTGGAAACAATATTGCCCGTTGAAACGTTTCCGACAGACTAATGCCGTGCATAAATCGCATGGCTCATATGCATTGCACAACAGTCCCAGTTTATTTATGCTACAGGGATTAAGGTGGCCCACTGCAAGCCGGTTCTGTGGGGCCGTGCCGGTGAGCCAGAATGACTCATAATTGCTCACCATGATTGCCATTTGCCCGTGCACCGCAAGTTCGCAACAGCTCCCCTCCACCTTCATGTCGTTACGAACTCACCTATGAACATGCTGGTTGGTCTTGAACGAAACGCAATTGAGCTTCGATGGGACTCGGCACAGCATCCAACTTCGACTTAATTCACCAAATTACTTTACAGCATTTCTTTACTAACAATCCGGCTCGTCGTTTCGATCCTCTTGACCCGCAAGCTCGGACAGCATCGCACTCTAGAGAGATTGTCGAGTGAGCGCTCCTCACCCACCGGTTCACGCCTCGGCGGTTTCCTTTAGGCTAGCTCGCCGAAATTCGTCACTCTCGATTGTCAGAGAAAAGAAAGACGGCCTGCGAAAACCAACCCCTGCCCGGAAATGGAGCCATGCGCCCAGGCCTTTTTCCGTACAGAATCTTCTTTAACATGACTCCAGTGGTGGCTGGGAAAATCCGCTCCTTCTGTGAAAGCTCTCACCTGTGGATAACTAATTCAACAGAGATACCCGCCTGCAGGACCCGAAAAGCTCCCTAGGCGCTATGAAGCCATGGAGACCAATATCCACCAAAGACCAGGAAGCCTGCTCCCAGAACCAGAGGCAGGCCTCTTACCGGCTCCGATCAGAGATGTTCCTACGACCATGGCAATGCCAGAAATACGAATACTTGTCCGCAAGATCCACAAGTCAAAGCGATGAGATACAAGACACCTTGCCCCAAGTACCCAATATAAGACAAGCGAAGTCAAGCACAAGGTCTACCAGATCGTTCCCCGAACCTTGTATAGGTTCGCAATGAGCACTACAGAGGCCCACTTGGACAGCCCAAGACCATGGAAACCTCGAGCTCAAAGCTCCGACTGATTATAGGGAACCCCAGAAGTACCGGTACTTCTCCTGTTGACCTCCCATCCCGTCCATCTACAGCCGTCAACGCACTATACGGGATCGTCCTTTGTATGTGGCGCCGTCCTGACACATATTTACCAAGCTTCCACCGAACCAACGCAGATCGCCACTTGCTAGGAGGGACTTGGTTCATCAGCTACCGTCCCAGTGAAACGCGTCATCGACGAGCGGGATTGTAGCACGAGACCTGGCGTCGTCTGTGCCGTCGTGGCAACAACGGGAACTCAGCACTCACCCCCTTCGCCCACCGGTCGGCGTAGGAAGAGTGAAGCATGAGACGGGATGTCAGTCTGACCGGACAGTCTGCCTTTGTCGAATACGGTCATACGTCGACTACGCACCAAGAAAACGCTTCGGACAGGAAGACGGTCTGGGGTCTATGTCGAATGCCGTGCATCGCTGGTAACTAAACTTGGTTTACTTGCCATCCGAGCCAGGGGTCTTCACGAATACCGCCTTCAAACATTGGGGGAAAGAAAAGAACAGAAAAAAGGGAAAAAAAAAAAAAAAAGGCCAGCGAAACTCGCACAAGAACCAGAGCACCCCATGAGTTTCACTTGGGACGAAACTCACTTGTCAGAGCCTCAGGTCTTGTAACGATGGCGGAGGCCTCGTATACCTATGCCCGCAGACCATACGCGGATATTTTCCAAGACCCTGTGGCCCAGGACATGCCGCATCTTACAAAGTGCTGGCCTGCGCCGAAAGGGTGTGAAGTCTCTATTGGATGTCCTCGGTTGGGGAAAGAAGCAATAACGCTGGGGCACTACATCGTCCAACAGTGGTTCGCACCCAGCCGTCACGGTCATGGCTAGAACAAGCGTTATCGAACCCGAACCCCAAGGCATCCCGAGAGGCGACAGCAAAAGACAATCGCGCACGAAGCTGTCTGACATCATGCATTGGCTCACCGAATATCCGAAGGTCATGGGAACCCATCTAGCGCACAACGGTGGCCGTCCGCAAGGTTGCTAATGCGGAACGACTGGGAAGGTGGGCTGGGTCTCCCCTTGGCATGACATATAATCCTTGGGACTGGCCCCGGTTCGGCCCACAACGCAGTAACAACGGTGGCCATGAATGCTGCTGAGGGAGTCCACGTTCAACCATTGGAAGGGGCTGGTGCCCACGGCTATCGTGGTCACTGGGGAGGATACTAATTAAGCGGACCAGCCTGCGAGCTACATGTCGTCCCAAGGGGGCAAGGTCGTGAAGACGGGATCGCTCCGCTCCCGACTCGGAACCGAGTCAACGCCGGTGAAGGCTAACTGAAAATCGCAAGAAGCAGACGGAGCGCGAGGCGCGGCTCGAGATCTTGGTGTACGCACCAGTGGAAGCCCACCCAGTAGCAAGGCGAGATCCTGGGGAAGATCCTGCGGAAGTAAACGGACAAGGCGCTTGTGTGTGACCGGGGACCTGTCTCGGAACGTTGCCCATTCATCCAAGACTGGTTCAGTCTACTCTAGAGTCGTGAGTGTTGACTCAGGTCCTTCGCCATGGCTCGGGTTGGAACAGGTATCCCGTGCTGCGCGGGTAATCGCCGTTCTCTGCCGAAATGTCAGACAACGACGGCAGTCAGAAATACAGGAAGAAAATGGCGGAGGACAGGGATATCTCCAGCTGATGCCGCAAAGGATGTGGGGGAGAATGTGTGGCAGCAAGGTCATCTGCGCCGTGTACGAGTAACAACGGCCACCCTCCCATGCAGCAATGATATTGGCACGGCACCCGCCCGGATTGCCAGGATCCGGTCCCCACCCACCTCACAAGAGGGCAGCACGAGTACACGTATACAGAGTACTACATATCGGTATGGAGACGAGCGTGGGAAGACGGGGACTTGACCTCCATGCCATGACTGCCGGAGCGGCAAGTTCACACTGCAGAGAGTTGATGGGCGATCCTATACGGTTTTGAGATGGGTGAAAGTGCCCTGGTCCACCAGGCTGAACGAGCCGGGCTGCGAACGTCTGTATTCCTCACCCAACCAGCCAACCATGAGACTCTCCCGAAGGCTCTCCTGGAGACTCCCACGCTTAGCACCCATTCGGAGGACACGCTACCAACGGTACTCATCTCAACGGAGGGCCTGTTTGCAATCAGTCCTTAGGATTTCCCCCTTCTCTCCCCACTACTTTGGCGCCATTTCTCCCATAAGCAACAGAGGGTTCCATCCAATGGCCGACGACACATCCGATTCCCAGCTACCTCAGCTTGTCTACGTCCCCGAGGTCGACCTCGAGGACTTTGAGGACTATGCCATCGGGGACACTCTCCAAGACGGCCGCTATGAAGTCATCCACAAGCTTGGCTACGGCGGCTACTCGACAATCTGGCTCGCGCGAGACAACCGGTGGCAGCGCTATGTTTCGCTCAAGGTCCTGGTCGCCAGCGAGGGCTCCAAGAGCGCTGGAGCAGACATGATCCGTCGGCTTCACACTGGCTCGGATACTACGCACCCGGGACAGCAGCTCATGCCTCGCCTCCTAGACGAGTTCTCATTCGCGGGCCCAAACGGAACCCACGTTTGCCTTATGCAAGAGCCAGCCGGGTGCAGTATCGCCGCGTCTAAGGAAAAGTCGGTCAACTTCATGTTTCCGGTAGAGACTGCGAGGTCCATTGCAGCTCAGCTCATAATGGGACTCTCCTACCTACACTCGCGAGGCATATGCCATGGAGGGAGGCTTCACCACCCGGCTCTCTCATATACCCACTGCTCACGTAACCCAGATCTACATTTAAGAAACGTTCTGTTGCACGCCCCAGGCTTGGAGAAGCTCAGTCTTGACGAGCTATACAAGCTTTACCCCGTGTATAAAGCGCCTATCACAAGAATGGACGGTGCACCGCTCGGGCCACATGCGCCATCATACGCCGTCTATCCCATGAATACAAAAGTAGCCGCTGATAAGCTTGTCGACCCTCTCATCAAGATATGCGACTACGGGACTTCCTTTCTGCCAGCGACAGAGCCCTCCCCGACACTCCACACGCCACCTCTCTTCCTCCCTCCAGGAGACTTTTTTAACGAGCCCATCACCCTGGCCGCGGACATATGGCCGCTCGGTGTTAGCTTATACGAAGTCCTAGGTGAGAGGGCTCTCTTTGAATTCTTTAGTGACGACCGGGACGACATCCTAGCCGACGTGATTAGCACGCTAGGAATGCCACCCGCTCGTTGGTGGTCCCACTGGGAGAACCGGAAGGATTTCTTCGAGAAGGATGGCGCCTGGATTAGCAACATGTAGAGGACCTATACACCCGTGTTTAGGCCCCTACACCAGCGCATGTGGGAGATGGGGCGCGGCGAGACACCCGAGACGTGCGAGTGGGATGTCGAGGGCGGCGAGCTGCGGGCCTTGGAGGAGCTGCTGAGTGCCATGTTGGCATATGAGCCTGCTGAGAGGCCAACTGCCCAGCAGTTCATGGAGTCTGAGTATATGACCACGTGGGCGATGCCCGCTTGGAGGCGGCAGCAAGCGAGGGGCCAAGAACTGGGAGGCCAAGTCGCATGGAAGCCATGAAGCAGGGGGTCTAGTGTCTGATTCCGGGAGTAGATGGAGAGTCAGTCCTCTTTACAGGAAATAGCGTTCCCGTCGTATGTAGTCGTCCGCTTCCTTCCACCGAATATTACGGGCAAGGGGTTCGGGACCATTTGTAGGGCGGCGGCCGAGGACTCGTCGACAAGCGGCGGCCGATGAATGTGTAGCAGGCGAGCGATATGGCATTAAACCTTGAACACCCCCCGGTGGTTGTTGGCGAATGGTAGATTGGCGGATGCACCTGTTGATCATACATGCAGATATGGGCGCTAAGCATGTACCAGTACTGCAGCTTCCTGACAGAGACCAGATGTTTAGGAAGAGCTGCGATGGTTAAGCACTGACTGCTGTGACTACGGCAGCGTCACATTCGGCAGTGGAAGTGGTAGGGACAGGAATTAAACTCACAGCGGGTTCTTTCAAGGCCACCTCTGTATTTTGGTTTCAAAGATGATGAAGTCGGCGCGGACGTAGTGGATGCCAAGTTGGCGGGGTCGGCTGGGGTCCATTTCTACATGTACGAGGTAGGTACTGTATGTCGTTTTTTTTTGTGGGGTCTCATTCAGGTCGTCGCGTAATTCGCGCGTGACGATGTTCTTCTGGACGTTGCTTTCTATCCTTTACCGACGACGATTGTAAAAAGTGAAAAGGCAACTGGGGCTCATGAGCCACAGAGTTTAAGACAAACGCAGTGGAAAAGCCGGCATCGTCATTCATTTAAAGGGGGTTGATATGAAACCAGCAGGAAGGACCCTATGTAGGTGTTACCGTAGTTCCTTCCTCCTTGAACTGTTGGCAAATCTGTTAGTGCTGGAGTCCGTAACATGCGATTAACTAGCGGACCACCACTTTGGTCATTTTGCAAAGGCCATGGCGAAGGTAAATATCATCATACACCCTAGTCATATACAGGTCTATATATAACTCTCTCGGATACGTCCGTTCCCTGCCTGAACTGGACATGTGAAATGCTCGACATTCGCGGGGGCCGCGGGAACCTATTGGACACCGGGCAGTTTGTAAGTGGGGTGACTCATCAATGGCACCGATATTCGGCTGACATCAAATGTGGGATGACTGGCCGATGTGGGGTTAGGACCCAAACTTCTCTCGGAGCCTAGGCAAGTACGAGTACCTCGTGCGTACTCGTACTACGTTAGCTAATAGTACTAGTAGGAAAGGCACAAGCTGGACGCTTTTATGTCATAGTGGACATTCCGACCTCGAATAGTTAGTCCCGACGAGTCAGGACAGGGCAGCAAACAGACTGACAATGGCGGCAGTGGCGGCAGTGGCGGAATCCTACCTGGTAGTACCAACTCTGGCCCAGAGACAAGCGGGGGTTTGGGACGGCTTGGCCATCAGAATTCCAGCAAAATAATTCTATAGCCACTCTCGCTCTCTTGGCGACTTTGTCTCTTGGCTTTTTTGGTCCCCTCTCGATCTTTCTGATAAATTGTTTTCCCGCCCCGGCCAATCAATCGCTGCAGAACGCGTGTGGGAAAATTTCCTCTCGGTGGTTCCGCCCCTCCCCCTCCATCCGAAGCCGGCCACAATTCCATGAGTACTTCATTACCCGCTCATTCTCACTTCTGGCCCAAGTTCTTCTCGCTCCTCATCCGACTCCTCGCGCAACTTGGCATCGACTTCCAAACCCGTCGTTCCCCTCGCTCTCGACTCAAAATCAAGCACCAAAAATCTTCGCCCACCATGTGCCCCGAGCCCACCGAGCCCGCGCGTAACAGCGTCGTCAACGGCGCCGCGCGCCCTCGTCCTCATCACGCCGGCTCGCCGTACCAGACGATCGGCGACTTCCTTTCCAACACCGACAGCTTCCAGATCATCGAGAGCACGCTTCGGGAAGGCGAGCAGTTCGCCAATGCCTACTTCGATACTGGTAAATAACATGGGTTCCGGGGTCTATTTTTGCAGCAATTGACTAACGAGAGATGCTGTGAATAGAGGCCAAGATCAAGATGTCCGTATTGTCGTGACGAAATTGGCGGTGGACATTTCGGCTGATGTTGATCTCTCAGTGCGACCGCGCTCTCCGACTTCGGTGTCGAGTACATTGAGCTCACATCACCGGCTGCTTCTGAGCAGTCTCGCAAGGACTGCGAGATCATCAGCAAGCTTGGTCTCAAGGTCAGTGACACTCGATCGGTAGCTTTGCTCCTGTCCGCACATACTGACAATGCTTTACTTTTACAGTCCAAGATTCTGACCCGTTAGTCTCGAACCCCCCGGCTGCTTCCCCGAATACCCCCAATTTGCGACAGGAACTCCCGGCTGACACAATTGGCCCTGCAGACGTGCGGTGTACTATGGAGGTGAGTCAGGACCGGGATATTCATGAGCCAACAGCCCTCTAACGCGAATGTTCCATAGGATGCCAAGCTCGCCTGCGACACAGGAGTTGACGGCGTGGACGTCGTCATCGGCACCTCCAAGCAGCTTCGTGAGCACTCCCATGGCAAGGACATGGACGCCATTAAGAAGACTGCCCTCGAAGTCATTGCCTACATCAAGAGGTACGTCATTAGTTGACTAGTGGTGGTGTGATGGGTGGTGGTGTGACGGGTGCCTGTGGTGGCTTGGAAGTGACAAAACACTGACCAAGTTTCCAGCCGCGGTGTCGAAGTCCGTTTCAGCAGCGAAGATAGCTTCCGGTCCGACCTGGTAGACCTGCTGGACCTCTACCGAGCCGTCGATCGCGCGGGCGTAAATCGAGTCGGTGTTGCCGACACAGTCGGGTGCGCAACCCCCCGCCAAGTATACGATCTCGTCCGGACGCTTCGAGGCGTCGTCAGCTGCGATATTGAGACACATTTGTATGTTGCGCCGGCATATCTTCCCTTCTGATTGTTCAAGATAGCTAACCATTCTTCAACAGCCATAACGACACAATGTGGTAGGTTTTTGGTCTCACCCGTATTAGCCTTGCGAACCAGAGAACTGAGCACCCACCAGTGCCGTTGCCAACGCACATGCTGCCCTCGAGGCCGGCGCCACGCGTAAGTTCAAGCCTGGAAACTCAATTGTTTTCCAAGTCACTGACATCTTTCTGCAGACATTGATACCAGCGTACTTGGCATCGGCGAGCGGAATGGCATCACGGTAAGGCCTACCTACGCTCCTGAACCACTGCCATGGACACATCTGACAGTCTGTAGCCCCTGGGTGGCCTTCTCGCCCGCATGATCGTTAGTAGCCGCGACTACGTCACCACCAAGTATAAGCTGCACAAGCTCAAGGAGATCGAGGATCTCGTTGCCTCGAACGTGGAGATTGTAAGACAGACCGCCATTCATGACCGTGAGAGTCAAGTCTAACAATGAAACCAGAACATCCCGTTCAACAACCCCGTGACTGGTGAGTCAACCCCCCTTTTTCGAACGCTATACATGGGCTTGGACAACTTCTAACGTCAATATATAGGCTTCTGCGCCTTCACTCACAAGTCGGGAGTCCACTCCAAGGCTATTCTTAACGGTATGTTGCTTTGTGCTGGGCAGATAATGTGGTCCCCTGCTAACTTCCATAGCCCCCTCCACCTACGAGATCATCAACCCTGCCGACTTCGGCATGAGCCGCTACGTCCACTTCGCCTCTCGAATCACGGGCTGGAACGCCATCAAGAGCCGCGTTGAGCAGCTTGGGTTCTCCATGACCGACGACCAGGTCAAGGAAGTGTAAGTGCCGATTCCAAATTTATCCCCAGAGAAATCGCGACTGACTTTTTTTTTTCTCGTGAAGAACAAGAAAGATTAAGGCCATGGCTGATATCCGGCCTCTTGCCATCGACGACACGGATTCGATCATTCGGACTTTCCACCTCGAGCTACAAGGGAAGCAGGTTGCTGGTGGCGAGGCCGCCCCGGCAGCGGTTGAGGCCACGGGCTGATGGGCGAATGGGGGAGGAGAAGTAGGAAGAGAGCGAAAATAGGAGCGGAACTTGATACACGAAAAGATCAAGAGGGCATTGAAATCTCATAGGGCGTTCTAACTAGAACGATAGATCAAAAGCTAAGAAAGGAAGATACTGAGCAAGTGGACTGTAAATGGGAATCTGTTTTACTAAGTTGAGGCTTGACGGCCCGCATTTGCGGTACATGCGAATAGCGCCCGCCATGGGTAACACCAAGATCGTGATTTCTCCATCCACCTCATCTAGGTACTTTCGTATTGAACATGACGGAGTCCAGATGCCGCGCATTGCCCGTGTTCTTTCGCAGGGAAGAAAACCCCCACTCTAGAAGCGAGTGACCAGGGCAGTGTCACAGTCGGACTACCTGAGGTTCCATCGCAGCCTTGCAAGATGCAGCAGCATGGTAGGCGAGGGAATGCAACTGCGTTTCAGACTGCGGCCTCGCGTCGTTCGCAGCATTGACAGGCTGGACCACCCTCTGTGCAACGCCGTCGCACGACAGCGACATTTAGACGTTTTCCGTTTGTGGTTTCTACTCTTTCGTCCAGATTAGCACCGATGCGGTAGGTTCGACAGATCGCGTTAAACAGCCCCATCCATCGTCAGACAGGGCTCGTATTACGAAGTAGACTGGAGGTTTTTCTCATGTAGATGTGACATGTCTCTAAAAGGAGGAGGGGATTCCTTGGGAGCGAAGGGGAGGGTGGGAAGCGCCACGGCAGGCTGCGCAAGCTGGGCAACCATGGGAGAATCGGGGATAGAGGATGGATGTGGTTGGCTGCTGGCGGCGCAGGTGAGCAGGGTGTCCACCGGTAGCATGGTCAGCCGGATGGCCCGGGGACAGGTTTCTAGGAAGGGTGACCGTGTACCCTCGTATCTTGAGCATCTTGTCTGTGGGGAAAGCTGTGTGGGTGAGACAAATTGAGTCAAGGTCGTGGGGAAGGAGGGGGTTGAGGCGCGTGAAGATACAGGGAGACGCGTTGCGCTGACGTCGTTGGTTGGGGGCGAGGCTGTGATCCTGTTTAGCAAGACTTGAGATGCCGCTCTGGTCAAGTCGATGTGTCTGGAGCGAGAAGAGACATACTACTAATACCAGGTAATACGACGGAAATCCAAGGTGACTTGTGGGAATGAACGGACAATTACTGGTAGTACCAGGTTAATAGTCGTGACTGCTTGCAATGCCAGAGTGGAAGGCTCTTTCCTTCCATGGGATCGTAGGTGTGGAGGGGCGGAAACAGCGATAAGATAACGAGGGTGGTGTGAATGCGGAATGACGGAGTGGTTCCCCAATTTCTTCTTTCCCTTTCCCACACACTCCCTCAGGAATACCTCAGATTAAATGACTTCTCTCACCACCCATGCCACCATATACCTTACCTACTAGGTTCAAGCTTCTTCAAAGTGCTGCTACAAGTGCGGCCCGTTGCGAAACCCCGCCAGTAGTCCAGTGCCATCGCCCAAGCCCCCTACACCCCGGCATGACCTCGTACGAGGGGAGCCTACGAGGCTGCGTCACTTGCTACGTATATCCCAGGTAGTACAAAGGTTGTCCCGTCGTCCAGTCTCATCTCATCTGGTGAGGAATTCTTCACGTTATCGATGATGAAAGACTAACTGCGGCTGAGGCCGGATACGGTAAACCTCGTGGGCATCGAGCTGAACTGGGACGCACTAACATGAATGGGGAGGCGGGTGCCTGGTGTTGGTTGTTGGTTGCTTACTACCAGCAGTAGACTTGGAGACTAGAACCAATATTCCCGGTGTCTCGTCTCATCTCGTCTCGTCTCGTCTGGACATTCTGCCACTATCGACAGGATGGCCTTCGAGAGACCCCGGGACTGGATGGCCAACATCTTACCATACTGCTACGGCGCTGGGGCTGATGCACACCACTTCCTTGCACTCTCACCGTCAACCCGTCCATCATGGCGTTGGAGACCATCGCCACTCATGCTTGGCCTCTGAGCAGGTGTACATGTACCAAGCTTGACCCGTAGTCACAGAGTCCAATGCAATCTCTCATAAAAAGGCAAAAATCATCCCTCTTCACGCGAGCATGTCCCTCACCTGCCGTCTCTCCTGGCTTTTTCTGTCACATCAGTTCGTCCCTACAGAGTCACGTTAGGTTGCACCGAGGACTAACACGCCGCACGTCGCCGGACTGGTCGGTGCCGCGGAGTTAATGGCCCGCCGCCCCCTCGCCTGGTAGGCCTTTGTGACACCTGACATTGACGTATTCCAAGCACGGTAAGAGCCATCTCACTTTGCAGGACCAAGAACGCATCAATGCTTGACAGATGTGGTGGGCAGAGAGTCACAGGGCGCGCATCCTGAGGCGCAGATGATCACGATCCACATCTGCAGCTCTCTCCTGGGATTTCATTCATAACAGCAGTCAGTGCGTGATGCAAATTGCATCTGGTTTTCACTTTATTTTTAAAAATCTTCGTCTCATTGACTTTAGGCACCTGCCAGTCAGCTCGCGTTCAATGTCGACTCTAACAGCGCCGATTCGATATTACTTACAAGTATACCACCACCAGAAGTACTGTACTTGACTGCCAGTGACTTTCGCACTACTACGGTACGTACTCCTACGTCACCCCCACTGAACTTGAAGTTAACAGCGCCAAGGGAGTGCTCTCACTGTGGCCTTCACTGCGTCTCCAGAGGGCACGGCTCAGCGTGCACTTGGAGGTGGCAGGCGCCAGGCGCCAGGCGGCAGGTGCCACCAACCAGCCATTCCCACCTTGGCCTCGACCCTCGGACCTCGACCTCCCACCTCCAACCTCCCACCATCTCCCACCACACCCTTCCAACTCCACCACCCAGCTCTGGCACCACGAACGATTGGCAGCCCACCGCGCCGCCAACCGGTCCCCCTCCAACCCGCTTCGCGCGCTAGGGCTGGGCACTTCACCCAATCCATCCTCCGTCACCTTAGCCCTCGTTCCCATACAAGTCTTTTCCCTTCCATCACGCCTTCCTTCTCGGGGCCTTTGCGTCTTTCCATTTACTTCCCTTCCCCCTCCCCCCGGCTCGAACTCTCGTCTCTCGAACTGCTCGAGACGTCAGGCTCGCCCACGATGCCTGACTATCGCCACATGCGAACGGGCAGCCTCAACATCCCCAGCGGCCAGCGCAATCCTGGCATGCTGCCTCCCCGCTTCGAGGGCCCTCGAAGTCCTCCGAGTACGTCCACCCCAGTCTCCCCACGCCCGCCTCTTACTCCTCACCCGGCGAGGACTCGTTGAGCGGAACATCAATTGCTCGATGGCCTCATTCCCAGTGCCGTTGCCAGCCGCTGACATCGTCCAGATACCTCTCACGTGCCCTGCAAGTTCTTCCGACAGGGCGCCTGCCAGGCCGGCAACGCCTGTCCCTTTAGTCACGAGCTGGGTCAGGCCTCCGAGACGGTTTGCAAGTACTTTGCAAAGGTTCGCACCTCTCACTCCGCATCCCTTCCCTGCAGCCCCTGCTAACCAGCGCAGGGAAACTGCAAATTCGGCCCCAAGTGCGCCAATATCCACGTCCTCCCCGACGGCCGGCGCATCAACTACGGAAAGAATGGCGTCACGATAGGTGCCAATCCAATCAGCCTCACCGCTCACCCTGCGCAAAATCCGAAATCCCCTCCGCCGGTGGCGGCAGCGCATACCCACCAGACGAGCCACGCGGGCGCGGGTACACACCAGCCGCCAACATCCAACAGCGCCCTCACAAACTCCCTCTACGGCTCCGACCAGCCGTCCTATGCCTCGCCCTATCCGTACGATGATCGGAACAACAAGCACAACCACTTGGGCCGCCAGCCTAGCCTCGACAATGGTATTCCCATTATCGACGCACCGTACTCGCACCACGACTCGACCTATGGTTCACCTCGCGAGGAGGATTCCCGCTTCGGACTTGGTCTATCACCCATGAATGGCAAGGGCCTCTCCATTCTCGATGCACCCCTGCCAGCCTCCTTCGATTCCAATGGTATCTCCAATGCGGCCCGCTTCCCTGCCGCTCCCTGGCCGTCCTCTGTGCCCTCCAAATTCGGCCTCGAGTCCCCGACACCATCGCTGAGTAACGCTAAAGACCTACGTACCTCGGACACACTCAAACTCCTCCACACCTCCGCCTTTGGCTCCTCTGAGCATCTGGCCACGCCTATCGCCGGCAGCCCGACGAACTCGCAACTTGGGAACGGAGGAATTGGCGATGAATACTTCGGGAAGCGCACAATGCACTCTTCGCGGTTCCCCAGGCCCAAGATGCTAAGTTCCAGCCTGCCCAAGACCACTTCCGCCGTCGACCGCGATTGGGAGGCCGAATTCGCGTTTGATGACAACAATGACAACGTCCCCGAAAACTACGTGCCCGAGAATCTGCAGGATCTCCTCACTCCTGCGGAGAAGGCCCGCCGCGGCTCCATCAGGGCTGACGATGCCAACGTGGAGGGTCTCGCAAAGTACGGCAGCCCCATCGGATCAAGTCCTGGTGGTTGGGGCCCTGTGTTCCCACGCCATAAAGAGGAGGACACCCTGTCGAGGTCGGCACGAGGGGCAGCGTCGGCCTTTGGACATGTTGGTAGCCCTCTGCGGAACTCGATCCTGGCTCAGGAGATGGACAGTGCCGCTAATGGTGCCGGGCGGCCTTCTGTCATGCGGACAGGAAGTGAGTCCATGTCGGTCCTCTCACAACAGCTGCAGCGCAGTCGCATCGACGACGCACCTGGCAACGCCAGCCCGCTCCTTCGCCCTTCCACGGCGAGGAACGCAGGCAAGGGTGGGCACATGGAGCGGCATGTATCCAGCGGCAGCATCAGCTCGTCCGTGACAGGGCGGTTCACGACACCGATCGACGAGGAGGACCCGGACTTCGTCTTTAGTATGGAAGAAGAGGACGACCCGGCGTCGGCACGGGCCCGCAAGCGGGGGTCTTCTGGCCTGGGCATGGGCGCCTGGGGTAGCTACGCAGGCGCCGTTGCTGCCGGCAAGGGACAGTCCAACGGGGCCAAGGATATCAAGGAGAACAACAACAACAACAACAACAACAACAACACTCAAGTGAACGGCCGATGACGTCCCTGCATAGCGGTATTTACTTTTGGACGCGGGATGGCACGATCCACGATCTACGAAACATACGACTCACGTTCCTTTTAACGATACAAGGCACTTGCTCCGAAATTTCCTCTTCATCTTGGCAACGGAAAGACAAAATATCTCTCGCGCATGTCCTCACTCGGAATAATCTCTTCTTCCTCTTCTTTCAATCTGTTTGTCAAACTGGAAACCTCCTCCTTCACACGACGAGAAATACAGACGCCGCACCAAAGGGAATAGGGAATACCGCATACATGGCTCTGGAGTTTTTCCTTTTTTTTCCTTCTATTTTTTTCCCCTTATGTTCTTGCTTCCTTCCCTCCTTTTTCTTTCGTATTCGACTTCCTCGACGGATATTTATGTTGTATTTATTTGGCGTCCTTAATTTTGCAGGGCGCATGGTCGGTGTGGCGTATTCAAATGTGTCTGGTTGGTGGCCGACACGGCGAGAGAGGGTGGATATTTGCTTTTAAGACTGGACAGGGCCGGCGAGGGCTAATAGCTCTACGAGGTTCTGAACGAAAGACACGGTGAAGGGAGCAGCTGTTCATATGTTGCTAACTTGGTGGGAATTGGTCACATTTGAGAGGGCGTTTCAAGCTCTCTTGCGTCTCCAATCACTAGTTCATCAGCTCCATGTGATAAAATCTTGCACATAGAATTCGAGAGACAGGTGCCCTCATCGAGTGGTGTTGCTCGTCCTTGTCGCACGCTGCGGGCAGGAGTGTCCAGGTTCGACATACGTGTGGAAGCAGAGGAGCCAGCAAGATGTCTTAACGTGGGCCTAGACATCGTCTTTGAATCTTAGTTGGTATTAGCAACAGGCCTGCCGAAACGGGTATCCAGAACGGGTTCTTGGTGTGAGCATCGGATATCTTGCTGGTTTACTCTGCTTTCGCGCCTATATCGAGTCTGGGATATCCTGCCTCATGGTTGGCACAGGGGTACGGAAGGTGGCGAGGAGGGGGTTGAAGTCATCCAAGAGTTTTCCATGGATACAGGGGAGCGGAGCTAGTGGTTAGACCAGCATTTTACGGATCTACTGTATATATTCACTGGATATAATCAGTAGGGAGATGACGGACAGAAGGAAGCAGATGCCGTAGAGAAGGGTCCGAAATACCCGCAGTTCCAATACCCTGACGCCAGCCCACGCCCCCGTGATGCTGTGTCCCGTTGCCCAAAAGTCTCCCTGTCCCAATCCTGTTCACGAGCGCACGACATGCCGTGTAATGGAGAACAAGTAACAAAAAAGCAGTTGGTTCTATACACTAATACAAGGACAAGACTCTTCCAAAGTCGAATCCATCTCATCCTATTCCCCGTCTCTTCACTCCTTCTCCTCAACATGCCCCGACATCAACCGCCCAGCTAGCTGTATTTGCACAAATCGCCATCCCACACCACCACCAGCTCACTAGTTTCGCCCCACCATCCGCTAGAGCTCCGACCCGTTTCTAAAAAGGTTGTTGTTTTTGGTTCTCCTGTAGTCGTACAAAAGCCAAGGGGAGAGTTTGCGGGAGGTTGGTCGTTTTTCTTATCCCTTGCCGTGCCTATTATCTCCGCGCGCGAAGGGGTCGGTTTAGGAGGCATCGGGCTGGTTGAGGATGTAGGTGACGGCCTGCTCGACTGTTTGTGGTGTTAGCTTTGTCGTATTCCTCTCACAAACCCCAGGGAGGATATCCCGAGGGGCGAGAAAAACAAAAAGGGTGAGTAAGTGGTGGGTCGTACTGGAGTGGATGCTGTCGGCGTCCTTGTCTGGGATCTCGATGCTGAACTCCTCCTCGATGGCCATGACGACCTCGACGGTGTCGAGGCTGTCGAGGCCGAGGTCGTTGGCGAAGTGGGCGGTGGGCTTGATCTAGAATTTGCAACGGTGTGAGTATGGCAGGTTATGGATTATGTGGGTTGATTGCGTCGGTGAGGTTGAACGCGGAGCGAACGTACGTTAGCGGCATCGTTGACCTGGTGAATGGCGGTTAGCTCATGCTACTTCCTGGATTGAATCGAATTCCGGCACGCAGGGTTAGGAATCACGGATGCTATCCGATGGCTCACGTCCGACTCCCTCGAGCCGGTATGAGCCCTCGAAGTGTCCAATCCCTCCCTCCCCCCGAAACGCGCGAAATCTCAAAAGGGTTCTCTCTCCTCTTACCTTATCAAAGCCCTGCAGCAGGCTCATGATCCGGCCCTCGACCTCCTCCTTCTTCAGGGCGCCACCAGCGCTGTACATCCTCACGGCCTGGACACGGGGGGCCGCCACGGCAGAGACGCGGACGGGCCTGGCAGCGGTGATGAGGGTGCGTCCCCGGGCGGTCATCGTGGCAGGGCGGGCGGTGGCGGCGGCGGCGCGGGCCGAGCGGAGGAGAGCTGCGCGGAACATGTTTGGCGGGAGTGGTGTTATGCTTCTGGGCAAAGGACGTAGGGAGGTTCAGGAGCGCGCAATTGGGAGGGCGGGATAAGGGGAGGTTGATGTGGTTGGAGGTTGGATTGCTGATGGGGTTAAATTTCTCGCGGGCGGCGGATTCGCTGGAGTGTTGACCTGCTGTGGTAGGAGCTCGTTTGCCGCTGGGCGGGCTCGGATTGAAGGGTCACGTGATTAGACTAAGTATATGATTAGTCACCCGGGAATTGGGAGGTTGTGATTGGCGACTGTTACCGAGGTGATGTGTACTAGCAGCTACCCTAGAGCTCTCTCTTTCGGTATTGATATCTATGTACGGAGTACATGTAGCTTGAACTGGAGCAAATGGAACATGTAAGGGGTTGAAGTATGCTTTCCTTGGCTGGATTGGAATTGATTTGGCGTCTCTTATTGCTGTGGATTGTCATCTTCCCAAGGCCTCTACATAATATTTCAACCTCGACGGCAATCCTCCAGTGTAAGTGAGGACGAGTAGATGTCACAATTCGCTGCGTTAAAGTCGTGTTGCGTTAGATGAGATAACTTATATAAACAGACAGAAACTGTAAATGTACACTTAAAAGGCTGTTATAAACACCAGTGTGTCTAGTATTACCCGTCCTTTTGACTGCCGTCCACCTCCCTCGCCAGCACGTCCTCCCTCCAAGCCCACAGCAAGAGTATCGCCGTGCCCAATCCACAAACGCCGCAGACGACAACAGTGACCCCCAAAATCACCACCCATGGAACCCGCACCGAACCCGCAGCCTTGAGGTCGCGGATGGAGAGGCACAGCCAGAGCATCGTCGCGCCGAAGCTGCACAGGTAGTCGTACTGGATGATGGTCCGCATGACGACGTGCGGCTCCGCGGGCGGGCTGGCGAAGTAGGCAGGGATAAAAAGTTCGACGACGGGGACCTCGGCGTTTCTCATTGTGTACCAGAAGGTGGCTGTGTTGACGAGCGCAACGACACCCAGGGTGGCCTTGGTGATACTATTAGTACCTGTGGACGGGGAGGCCTGGCGGATTCCGGACTCGGCCACCACGGCGACCAGCACCTTTGTCGACACGAAGAAGACGATAGACCCCCAGATGGGATACAGTTGCCAGATCCAATTCCACCAGTGCCGCGACACATAGTCGTCGTGGAAGTAACCAGGGAAATGGGGCAGGTAGTACCCCAGGGCCACGGCGGGCAACACGGCGGCTGCGTGGATGGGCGAGATGGCCGTGGCCTCCGGACAGGTGAGCTTTCGTGGCGGGGAGAGGCTACAGTAATAGTAGTAGGAGAAGAAGTAGATGGGGCCTAGAATTCCAATTGGGATGAATTGGCCAGGCAAGAAGAGCAGAATGGTGCTGAAGGCGCTGCGGGTCAGCACGCCGAGTTCTACAGCAACTCTCAAGTATGAGGCGCGGTGCGGATGTTTCTTACGTACAACTGAAAGAAAGTACCCCTATTCAAGGCGCGGCAAGACTCCAGCAGTAGCACAGCGTACACACCAGCGTACTCGGTCAGGAAGACGAGCGACTGCCAGTAGGACCCAGGATCGGCCGGGTACAGCTGCAGCTGGGCGAACGCGGCGGTGGTGTAGGAGAGGAGGTAGTCCAGGGCGGGCAGGCGGTAGAAGGAGGCGAGCAAGGGGGCCTCGACGCCGTGCAGGGAGAAGCGGCGGCTGCTGCGCATGTCCTCTATGAAAGTCTCCATGAGCTCGGTGAAGGTGAGGGCGCGGAGCATGATGGCTGTGAAGAGGAGGAGGGGCGCGGCCCTGAGGGCGGGGGATGTGAAGGTGTTGTCGGGCATTGCTCAAGGCATTGGTTGGGGCTTCTTGGTTTTGTATTGAAAATTGTGGTGGTGTTGGCGAGGGTAGAGCTGGTGATTTATGGGTTGATGTTGGACGGGTATAAGTTCGTTCTATGTAATGGTTCTGGGATTTATTTGCTGACGCGCCTCTCGTCTAACAGTCCACCTAGCCCTCTAAACCCCCCTGAAGTATCTATCCATCAATACCACCACCCACAGCCTGTCAAGGGGCGCAGCACTGCACTGCACCCCTCGTCTAGGCAATTATAAGTGATATCCCATCTGCAACGTTCGTCTGGCAGGAGCAGTGTTGATGCCATCTTGACGCCCAAATTCGAAATACTAATGTTACGAAACGGCCCCGGCTTGGCAGTCGGAGGTTACAGGTTACACACCCGGTGCATCGGCGGCAGCGGAGTGGTGAGTGGTGGTCGGGTCTACCGTACAGCGCCGGATCCTTCGGTCGGCGGATGCGGGTGCCTCAACGGGAGCAGCCGTGTGTCGTTGATGATGTCTCTCCCATGTGAAGGCGCCTACATCGGTGACATTTCTAGGGCCTCGTATCTTTGCGTGATGATGAGCTGTGACACTGAGCGGGACCCCCATGCCGCGGAAGTTTTAAATAAACCAATTAATTGCTTGCCCGTGCTTGTCAAGGCTGGTAATGATTGTAACATTAGGCACCGCGACGTCATTGGCAGGGGAACGGAGGTAGATGCGCCCCCCTTCCTAATGGGGTAATTATATCTTATGTGTGTGTGTGTGTGCGTGAGTGGTGCGGTAGTTAAGGTACCTGCATTCATTCTCTTGCTGCCCCAGCGCAGTATCGTCAAACATTGCCTTGTTCCATATATTTCGCCGGTCTTTATAGTCACAGGTTGTAGTACTGCATTCCTCAGCGCGTAGTTCCGTTGGACAAAACCAGGTCGCGACTTACACTCTACCCCCCGATGAGCCCATGCAAAGCAAAATATTTCCTGCTGGATCAGATGATTATAGCGTTATGCTGAAGTCCCGGGCTCGATATTCCGCTGCTTCGACAGTACGACGGCGAAGACCTCGGTCGGACCAGGCTACCAGCAGCATCGCGATATGGGGGAGGGCACTGAAACACCATGCCACACCACAACATCCCCGAACCACTTTTTGTTTCCGTCTGCGCGGTGTTTCGGCCCTGAGCACATGCATACTCATCTCTCCCCGTGCCGATCATTCTAAACCCCATCTTGCCAAATCAGGGCGCGGCGGAACGCACCTAATCGTGTCCCCCGCGGGCTGTGATCATCGGCCCTGAGCTTTAAGAGCGCGTCTGTCTCGCCTTCTTCCCATCCCCTTTGTTGTTATCCCCTCCCTTGCCATTCTTTTGTCCCGAGTAACTCTATGAGGGGCTTGCTTCTTTATTACCCCTTTGCTGGATATTGTAGTAAACCGGACCCACCCCCCGACGCAATGAAGCTGTCCACCGGTCTCCTCTCCATCGCCGCCCTCACAGCGAGCGCATGTCTCCTCCCCGAGGAGCGCGAGACAGAGAGCGAGTTCCAGAGCACGGGCGTCCGTCCCAGCCGCTCACGCCGGTTTCCCGCGCAGTCTAAGCGCCAGTCCTCCAGCTTCCCCATCGGCAAGGATGACCGCTTCCAGGACGGGACCCTGCCACCCGTCGGCCTCGGTCTGGACAACGACGAGCGCAAGGACTCGATACTTACCCCCGCTGAGATCGAGTCTGGCCTGCGCGGACTGAAGGCAGCGTACCCCGATTTCGTCGAGCTCTTTACTCCCCCGTTCGAGACATATGAGGGGTCTCAGCTGCCGGGTGCCGTCATCGGCGGTGATGATGAGCCTCGCGTGTTCCTCATGAGCGGCATCCACGCCCGTGAGCGCGGCGGGCCGGACCACACCCTCTACTTCATCGGCGACCTCCTCGCCGCCCACGCCAACGGCACAGGCCTGACCTACGGCCGAAAGCGCTACTCGGCCCAAGATGTCAGGACAGCCCTCTCCGCCGGCGCAGTCGTCCTCCCACTGACCAACCCCGACGGCGTAGCCCACGACCAGTCCACCGGCTCCTGCTGGCGCAAGAACCGCAACCCCGGCAGCAGCTCCGGCATCGGCGACGACCCCGTCGTGGGCGTGGATCTCAACCGCAACTTCGACTTCATCTTCGACTACAAGACGGCTTTCAACGCCGACGCCGACATCAGCTCCGCGGCGTCCGACGACCCCGCCTCGGAGATATACCACGGCGCGTCCGCCTTCTCGGAGCCCGAGACGCAGGCGGTGCGGTGGGCGGTGCGGAGGTGGAACCGCTCGCTGTCGTGGTTTCTGGACCTGCACTCGTACGGCGGGGACGTGCTGTATGCGTGGGGCGATGATGATGCCGGCACCGAGCGGCCGGATATGAACTTTGCGAATGGCGAGTTCGACGGCGCCAGGGGCTTCACGGGACGGGATCCGCCTGATAGCGTGTACCGCGAGTTTATATTCGCCGAGGATCTATCCACCGAGGTCACGGTGACACTCCGCATGGCCGCCGCCATGAAGCGCGCAGGAGGGATACGGTACAAGGCGTCGCCGAGCGTGGACCTGTACCCCATGAGCGGGGGCAGCAATGACTGGGCGATGGGGCGGTACTACGGGAAGACGGAGTGCGGTGCCGGACGGGTGCTGGGTCTGTGTGTCGAGTTTGGCGCCGCGAGCGCGGCCGACTGGTCGTGTCCGTTCTATCCCGATGGGGATGAGTATCATCAGAGCATGAGGCAGGTTGCCGCTGGGCTTATGGAGCTTATGCTCGCGGCGGCCGGGAGGGAGGGGAAGACTAAGTTCTGGGAATGTTGATGGTTTTGAAGGTGGGAAGTATGTGGGCTGTGCAATTCTATATCAGTCTTTTTCGTTATGGCGTTGGGGTGTTTGATGCGCTTGGGATGGCATGGCTTGGTGTTTCATGGTAATGGGGGGAAATTTGAATCTGTGATTTCCAACTTACCTGACGCGTTTGGCTGGTGACGATCTGTTGCCTCCTCACCAGAATTGCGGCAAGGTAGTTGCTTCCCGATATCCTCTCGAACGCCGCCACCACATATCGTAGTCACAGCAGAAGATGGCCTGTCGTGAAGACGTATCTTGAGCTCTAGATTTTATGTACAAAAAGCCCCAGAACGTGGAACAGTTCCCCCCCTTCTACTCCCACATACACCCGACCATTCTGCTCAGGAGGAAACAAAAAATGCACCCGTGTGGTAAACAAAGGAAACTCGGAGTATCGGGCTAGCGTATAGTCCTGCTTGCTATTATCTTTGTTGTTCTTTTTTGGATCCCTGAATGACTTTTGTTTATCGGTAGGGCGCATCGGCGCGGATGACGGCCGCCAGCTCGGGCTCCCACTTGTCTCCGTTGGACAGCAGCTTCTCTGCAAAAGGGAGTCAGCATCCCATAACCACAAAAGGAAAAGGGAGAGGGAATTGTCCCCAAGATAGCACGTGGTGGTCCAGAGTTACAAAACGTACCCTTGTTGTACAGCAGCTCCTCGCGCGTCTCGGTAGCGTACTCGGCGTTGGGGCTCTCCACGATGGCGTCGACGGGGCACGACTCCTGGCAGAAGCCGCAGTAGATGCACTTGGTCATGTCGATGTCGTAGCGGGTGGTGCGGCGGGAGCCGTCGGCGCGCTCCTCGGCCTCGATGGTGATCGCCTGGGCGGGGCAGACCTGTCGTTGGGTTAGTTGACTGGACGGGGCTCGTCGCAGAGGGGGGGGGGNGGGGGGGGGGTTGGTTTTGGGAAGATATACAGCTTCGCAGAGCTTGCAGGCGATGCAGCGCTCTTCCCCGGAGGGGTACCGGCGGAGGGCGTGCTCGCCACGGAATCGGGGGGAGATCGGTCCCTGCAACTAGTCAGTCACCCTGTCCGGAGCTCTGACTACCCCAGCTCCAAAAACCCAGCATACCTTCTCAAAAGGATAGTAGATAGTGTACCTGCAACCGACATCAGCACAGCAAGCCCGCCACAAGCCTCAGTGGCTGGTACCAGAACTAGGTATCCAGGGTAAAAAATTAACGTACGGCGGCCGGAAGTACTGCTCGAGCAGCAGATACATGCCCCTCGCCATCTCCGTCAGGAGGAAGTACTTGCCCATCCGATCGAGCGTGCTGTCCTTATCCCAGTGCCACTGCACCCGCTGGCTCTGGCGGAAGTTGGCCGGCGGAGGGCCCTTGGGCGTGGCGTACCCCCGTGTCTGCTGCCGGACCGCGATGGCTGCCCGGGTTGTCGTCGAGAGGGCGGTCGCGCGCGGGAGCGCCTGGCGGACGAGCATCGCTGCGGGGGCCATGGTTGCTGGTTTTCGACGATGCCGCGGCCGATTGATCGGGTTGATGGAGGGGTGGGAGGGGGAATTGTGGTGGTCGGTCGAGGTTGGAGGCGAGGGAGGCGACACCTTGACGTGATGGAGATTTGTGAGCTCGGCTGCGGGATTACAATGATCGGAGCGCTGATTGGCGGGTGGCCAGTCCCGTGACATGTCACGTGTGTCCTCCATCTTCAACCCAACGGTGGACGTCTACACTTACATGAACTAATAGGATTTCCCTTTGCAAAAATTTTGAATTGGATAGTGACGAATTCAGGAAAGCCCTTTTAATTCCCTGCTGTATTGAATACTGTACTCTTGCTGATGGTTCTTGAATATTACTCCTTGAGTCCTTACACCTTGCTTGCATTAAATGTTCCAGCGCCATGCATGCATGCATCCCCGATATATCCCCAACCAGAAATACTAGGTGATCAAAAAAAAAAAGAAAGACCAATCCAAACGACCCCCGTATCCTACCTAGTAATCATCTAACATTATAATTCTCAAAAACTCCTTTCCCATGCATGCCACCAAACGCTCATATTAGCCGCGACCAGCAGATCCAGCATCTTGAACCCGTCATTGTAAATGATCAACTTTCCCAGCTTCGCCCTCTTCCCGCGGTTGCCACCACCCGCACGTTCTTTTCCCAGATTCACATCGAATGGTGAGACCTCGCCGTCGTGGTCGTCGTCGACGTTGTCGTCATCGCCATCCTCGTCGCGCCTCCAGAATTTGCGCAGGTTGCCGAGGCGTTGGCGGTGCGCGTCCTGTCCCTCCGATCCGACGATCTCTGAATTTGGGAGGTTGAATCGGAGCTCGCTGACCATCGATGTGTCGTCATTTCGTGGAGCTCCGAGGCCGTCGGCCGAGTTGGAGTATGGGCTGCCTTGGCAATTGTCGATGAGGTGATGGCAGCGTACACTGCGGCCTGCATTGCCAGTCCGGAACTCGCACCGCCCATCCCATGGGCTCTTAAACACGTAACCCCTGGGCTTCATACCGGGCCCCGGCTGTCCCATCGCCGCGCCCGGTCCAGCCTCCCCATCCACAGAAGACGACGAGTTCACCGAGTCGCTGCTCTCGTTGCGCGAGTGCGCCACCCGCTTCTTGTCCAGGTTATTGATCTTCTGCCGGAGGGTGGACGACCAGCTCTTGGAGTAGGACATGACGAGCTGCCGCGAGAACATGCCCGACTCCATCTGCTGCGGGGGGTCGACTGCGAAGCGCTCGACCGAGGGGTAGAGCGTCCTGAAGCTGGGCATGTTGCGGAACTTGGCGTAGCCGGAGTTTTCGATTTGGATGTCCACAGCCGGGTGGGTCGCTGACGCTGCGCCCCTATCGTGGCTGGAGGCGAGATTGTGCGTCGATGAGATGCGCCCGACGTTCCACTGGGCGCCGGAGCTGGGATCACGGCGGATGAGGGTGAGGCTGAAGGGCTCGCTCACATTTTTGGGTGACGACGATGGGGTGAATCGTTCCATGGCAGCAGGGCGCGCTGCATAGTCTACCGAGTACGGCCGGGTTCGAGCCGGTTCGTTATGGTATGCCTGCGTTGAACTCGAGTGCCCTTGCTGGGACCACGGGCGTTGCTCAGGCGGCTTGTCGTATTCCGGCCTCTCAGCCCATCCGTCGTTGCCCAGTTGCGAGTACGGCCGCGCTGAAGATGTGAAAGGTTCTTCCCTGGGCGGTGATGGGAGAGACTTGCCGGCGCCGGATACGGAGTCTCCGATAGCTTGGGTACCCACTGGTTTCCGGGCTGGTACCTGGTTCTGTTGCAAAGTGGGAGGATGAGGTGAGTACGGCGGCGGATCAGGGTAGAGATCGGCTAGGCCAACACCTGAGTCCTCCATCAGTCGCGGCGGTTGGAGAGCATGTCGAGGCGGTAGCGGGGAACCATGCCTGGGCGGTAGTGGTGGTCGGTCCTGATCATGCCAATCCGGAGACGGCGCTGATGGTTGAGCATGCCGAGGAGGCAGCGGTGGCCTGTAATGGTCATTTCCATCCCCAAACTGGCTGAGACGCCAGTGCAGTTGGTGTTGCTGGTCGGTAAACTGCGGCTCGTTCAGCTGCACCGTGGGTGGCCCATCCGCCGTCGGCGGTCTTGAGGTACCGGGTACCGGCTTTCTGGGAATGTTTCTTTGCGGAGGGCTACCCTCGTTGCCAGAACCTGTCCCATCATGCCCCGCCCTGGAAGCTGACACACAGGGATCGAGTTTGCTGGTGTCAAAGTGGATGTAGTAGAGGGAACTGGCGACGTCCTCAACTGTGACGTTTTTCAGTTGCGGTTTGAAGGGTGAGAGGATGACATCTGCGCGGCGTCAGCTTGAGAATGCGATATGGTGCCGGGGAGCTAGCTGGTACTTACCTCGCGTCCCCGGGACGCGGGAGATGTAGAGAAGCAACGGTGGTTCTGCCTTTTCGGTAGGTGTGATGGGATATCTCGGTGGGTTGGAGGCGATCTGGTTGAGGGACGCCAAGGACCTCGCCTCCATGGTTGGGGGGAAGATGAGAGCGCTCGTCCGGAAGGGTGGAGACCAAGTATTGCAGTGGAGATGACAAGGAATAGATCTGGATGGGGAAAGTATAAGAAGCAAGGTGGAAGTCGATGATGGCTGGTGGTGAGATGAGCAGGTGAGGTCGTAGGCAAGGTAGTCGAGACTCAAATGGGCTGCCGACGTCACACCAGAGAGGCTGAGACGGCACCGGGTACCAATGGAAGTTGGGGCGGCGACGCAGGGTCCAACAGGCCCGGTTTTTGTTGTCTGCACACGCAATGCGCGAGTCAGAGGACAAAGGCACTCGACTGGAAGGGTAGGTATTGAATTATCGATAATAAATGTGGGAATAGCGACCTGATGTCTACTAGTACTTGTCCGAGGTATCGGAACTAAAGGTACGTACGTATACGTGGCTGGGCGGCGATGCCGCGGCGCAGGAACCGCACGGCCAGGCGGCGGCCCTTTTGAACATTACAAGGCTTAAAAGTGAGGTGTCCTGCTATAACAGCCAGGGGCGGACGGACATTGGATGGACGGGAGAGCCCCAACGTCAGCAGCTGCGGTGGCGTGGCCGAGTCGGAAGAACAAATGATGACGAGGACCTTTTTGTCCAGCTGAGAGTCGGTCAAGCTTTCGGAGTGCTAGTTAGTACCTTACTAAATTTATTGTCTTCTTGCCAGATGAGCGAGAGTTATGGTCAAAAAATTGACTGCAGCTCTCGAGTGCACGGCCAAATCTTGAGGGGCTTGGATGTTGCCTTTGTCATAAGTTGTGTACATGTAACCTATTCTCAATGTCCGTTTGGGTGGACAGAATTCGGCTCAATCGTGGCGTGAATGACAGCTGAGGAGGTGGCCACGCGGCAACCGGCCGCAGTGACACTGTGGTGGCACCCAGCATCAGAACCCAACCCTCACTGGAGACCCCTGCTGGACGTCGGGTGGTGACTTGGCACCTAGGTAGGTGTTTAAAGCTTTCGTACCGTTTCCGCACAGTTCCACATACACTACTACCTAGCCCAACCAGCGCAGGCAGCCAGGGCACCTTTACTCACGTTCCCCATCTATTATTAACCGCCCACTTTCACGGTCGAATTGTCCATTAGAGTTTGCCGATGCCTCATTCCATGCTCGTATTCGAACGCTTCCCATCAATGGCTTTCCCCTGTCGAAAATCCCCGCGTCGTGATGGCCTCAATGACATCACACCGTTTGACCCATCCGCCAGACCCGTGAAACCCCAGCATGTCCTCGCCAAAAGAATACCAAATAACCCCACGGCAGCAGCCATCATACTCCGCCTCCTCCACAATCCGTCCCGGTCGGCCTGGCCTCGCAGGCCGGCGCGTCCGTCGCCGTCACGAACTCGGTGCCCGCGCAGCCACCGGGGCACTCGCGGTCGCAGGGATGGTCGGTGAAGACGGTCGGCACGGCCTCCGGGCAGCCGCACCCGGGTGTGATGGTCGACGTCTGCATGCAGAGGATCCGGAAGCAGGTTGAGCAGACGCTTGTTGTCGACGTGACCGTGGGACAGGCGCTTGGGTCCTCGGCTGAGGCGGAGGCGCTGTTTTTCCTGCATGAGCTGGGATTTCTTTCTCCTCCCCTGCGAACTTGGTCCTCCAACGCTCCAACTTACAATGCGCCGGCCGCAAGGATTGCGCCGACAATAGTAGTGAGGACTCTCATGATGCGTGGGTGGTTGTGATTTGGACGAGCGGCCAGGAGAGGAAGAAAGTGAAGGGCCGTTGGAAGAATCGAGACGTTAAAAAAAGATTGAAACGGGCTCTCGCGAACTCTTAATCAGGGCACTTTTGAGACACTAATCTCCATCCCAACGTCGTCCAGCGGTCCAGAACAGACGGGGTGAATCAAACGGCAGGGAGAGGTGAGTTATGTTTGTGCTCGTCGTAAGTGGCGGCACCACCACTGGTCTCTCTTGAGCTGCGGCACGCTGGGTGGTTGTCATCCACAGTGGGCTTGGTCCGTTGGATACGAGGCCGATGACACTGTCGTGATGCTTGATCGTGAGCTGAGCCCGGCCTAGCCGAAAAGTGAAATGGGATCAAGAGCTCCCGAAGTGAGTTCTTAGGTATACCTGCTAAGTACAGGTACTACTGGTATCGGATATGATGTTTTTGACAGGTCAAGTCCAGTCTGGCAGTGGCATGTCGAGATTACGTTGCATTGCTATATGACTCCTTCCTCCAGCTCCAGGAAGGCTACTACCTGCCGATATTCTGCACGGATAGAACCCGGGAAGTACTACCTGGGACTTGGTGACGATTTCTGCCTCATCTCAGGCCCTTGAATCCCCGCGGTTAGGGCTTGTCGTGAATCTGGAGACCAATATCTAGTGTAAGTAACTCACAATCGTACTGTACGATAGTCCCTCCCATACCGAACCGCCAATGTCAAAGAAGGCGGCGTGATACCGGCCATGAAGCGCAGTACTTGGCCACATGTCACACCATATGTACAAATTGTTGCACACGTAAGTAACAAGAAAGCAAGATGACAGAGATCGTGGCACATGTTGGTGCTTAAGTCTAAAGTGAGCTATTACTCACATCCACCCTCAGGCTCACTTGGAAGCTCTATATTCCTCGACGACACTCTTAACAACCTCCTCCAGATCCTCATCCTCCAGCCCCAGCAACTCCATAGCAAAACCCGGTTTCTTGGCCCAATCCGCATCCAGCGCCCCCAGCGCAAACACAATCTCCTCGACAGCGTGCTTGTCACCCTCCTCATCCAGCCTCCTCTGCTGACGATCCAGGAACGCCCCCGACTCCTCCTCCCGGACCGTCCACTTCCCACCCGTGGCCTTCTCCAGCGCCGCGAGGACCTGCCGCTGTGTCGGGTTGAAGCTCTGCACGTACAGCGTCTTGTTGGCTGTCTCGTCTGGCTTCCTTAGCACCGCCACGACAGCCTCGCCGACCCGCCGTAGTGTCGAGGCCGAAGCCGGCACGTTGCCGCCGTCGAGCAGGAGTGCCTCCTGCTTATCTATATCAAAGTGAAGAAACCCGCCCTTTAGACCCCAGTCGAAGAAGTGTCCGCACACAACCGCCGTCCACGTGAACGCGCCCCCCTCCCCACGACCAGCCACCGCCGCCGCCGACGAGAACTCACGCGCCAGCTCCTCGCACCGCTCCCGCACGCGCACCTTGTCCCGGTAAAGCTGCAGCCGTCTGAGCGCCTCCGGATCGGCGGCATCGCACGAGCCGAAGTCGGCGGGTATGTACCGTCGGACCCCCGCCTCGGCGGCCGCGTAGGCGAGGCGGAGGTGGTGCTGGAGGCGGCCGGGCAGGGGGAAGGCGGCGATGACGGCGTCCTGGCCGCGGAGCGCGGCGGTGATGTCCGGGAGCGCAAAGTCTGGGTCGACGGGTTTGATGGTCGCGTTGGGGTGGGAGGGCGGTTTGGAGTTGGATGTGGAGCGTTGGAGGATGGTGACTTGGAAGTCGGCGGAGAGGAGGGCGGGGAGAATGACGGAGCCTAGGTTGCCGTTGGCCCCGACGAGGCAGATCTTGTTCAGGGACATGTTGGGCGTGTGTGTCTGCTGTCTGTTGGGGTCCGGTTGTTGTCGGCTAACTCTTGGGGAGATGGAAGTACGAGTAGGCAGTGAACCGGGGGTACTTGTAGTCGGTAATGGCGGGGTTGGCTGACGGGAGGGGCCGAGCGTGTGGAGGGGTAAGCTCTGCTGCTTTCTTTGGCGGTTCCTGTACTCCGTACTGTAAGATTGGAAAACGAGCCAATGAAGCAGTGTATGTTCAAAATAGACTACGATTCCATATGGGGTGTTATCGGTCCCGGAAATCCGGGAAGCATCAGGCAGGGACCGTATCGTTGCCGGCCGGACTTGCTTTCGGAGAGATCGCCGGCCCACAGCTCCACTTTTAAGGGGGGTCCGATTCGGACATGACCCGGGGTACGCCGTACTCGGGGTTACGCGGTTGGACATACGGGGTGTTCCACATTCTATTATCCCACTGTTGAGCTCTAAGCTACTAGTATTCATCGGATGTGTTAACACCTCACGGCAAGAGAACTCCGTACTTGCCGCTTTGCGCAAACACGGAGACTGTTAGATCTATCGTTGCCGGTACCTAACCTTTTATTCCCCTGTATCGAATTTCTAGTAACTAAAGATTGCATTTTGGACTCGCCCTTTCACAACTCCGCCGATACGCAAGATCTCCCCCAGCAAGTTCTGCACCGTTTCTAGATCATTGTTGCAATTATCAACACCCAAGACTTCCCATTCTAGATCCGCAAAATGGTAGCTTTTCTCCCTCGTCCCGAGCAAGGTGGCTCCTCTTGAAGTCAGGTACGCAACTCGCAGTAGGGTCGCACGGTTCGTACCTCTTCAAGCTGCTTGACTGTAAGGCGCGTCCCCCTTTCCGACGCCGGCGTCGTTCTGGTCACTCTTTCAGTGGTTTCTTGGTAAAGAGTTTTCTGAGTTGCTCATCTGTGGGTAGGACCGGGGTGTGTCCGTCGTCCTGAAGCGCATGGTCGATTTCCGTCGCCTTGCCCACCTGCATCTGGGCGATCCGCTGATCAATATTGGCGGTTGAAAGGATCCGGACCAGGTGAGAGACCTTCTGCTGGCCAATCCGCTCCACCCGGCCAAAGGCTTGCTGCTCGGCTGTCTTGTTCCACCACGGATCGACCACAATGACGCGGTTCGCTACCGTGAGGTTGAGCCCTTCTGCTCCAGACCGCAAACCGACGACCTATAAGGATTGTCAGATAGGCAACCCTGACAGTACGGGGGCGTCCTAACTTACCATTATCTTCTTGCGAGGGTCCATGTTGAAGTCATCAATGGCCTTTTTCTTCTGCCGAGGACTCATCGTGCCATAATAGTATAGAAATTCAAAACCCGCAGATTGAAGCATCCAACCCAGCACCTTTCCTGTCATGAGGTATTGCGTGAAGACTGAGGACTCAGCATGGTGGCGGACTCGGCGTACAGAGCCGAGGCCAGGAAGGGGCACTTACCGATGATCTTGTCCTCCGGGTGGTCCTCCTGCCACTCGAGGATAACAGCCATTGCCATGGTCAGTTTTCCACTTGGGGGTGGCCCACCCATGTTTCCATCGCGGCAACTCGCTGTGAAGAAGCCGTTTCTTGAAGCGTTCGTGACAATCCGTGCGTTGTTGCTATCAGAGGCGGGCTCCTGATAGTCTTTATCACTCGCAGCCTCGACCACGATACTGGAGAGTGTTGTAAGCTCGTTCAAATCCGTGATGGCCTGGGCACACCCTTCTGCTGGACATTCCAGACCTTCCACCTGCTACCGTCAGCAAACTTCACGATTTCCTGTTTTACGGAGACTGACCGTTTTATGTTTCACAACCAGTTTGGCTATGCATCCTCCGCAGTAAGTGTGATCGCACTTGATCCGTCAGCAAGTCCACAGCCTATGTCTTCGACCTCTCTTTACTCACAGTCGCCGTGCCCATGGCACTCTTAGGCGGCGCTTTCCCGCATGTGGCGCAGGGTGCATCCCGGACTTTGGCGTCGTTCTCCGCTACTTCCAGAAGCCGTCTCATGTCGAACTGTCCGCCAAATGCCGGCTTTTGGAACTTGGCCAGGCTTCTCAACCCCCTTTGAAAGTTCGGAAGTCCGCTTGGATCCTTTACGTCGTTCCGCAGCTGGTCCGACAGAGTCAGCTTGCCGCCCTGTTCGGAAAGTTCCTTCGTGAGGCTTCGGATGTCCTGGGGTGCAAACCTCGTCCGAAACAGCGATTCCAGGTTTAACGGATGGGATATAGCCTGGGCAGTGCGAAGCACGATCCTGCGACGTAACTTCTCGTCTTGATCTTGGGCCTGTGATGACACCTCATCAGCGTCCATGTCGACCTCGGCGTCGTCGCTCACCGCGCTTTCCGTCTCCGGGTTTTCCCCGTCTTCAATAGCTGTGTCATAGGATTTCGCCATAACAGCTTGAAGAATGATATCTTCTTCCTTTGAGGGTGAAATCCACAGATCCTGAGCCTCGCTGGCAGGCAGATCGATGATTTTATGCCCTAGGAATGCGTCCTTCTTTGTCCTGTACACAATGGAAGTCAGCAGTCTGCTCGCCAAAAAGGGGGTCGCCGTGTGCCCACTCTTGCCTTCGGTACATGACAAGTGATATCAGAGCTTCGAAATTCTCATTTGCCCCTCCCTGGCAAATGTTAGTCTCGTTAGACTGCGAGTACCTACAGATGATTGCCAACCTCGTTAATATACATATCCTCGAAGGTTTTCCGCGTACCCGTCAAGCAGCAGCGAAGGAATTTCAGATACGGGTAGAGCTCTCGCGGAGTGTTGGACAGTGGCGTGCCGCTGAGGCACCAGCGATGCTTAGCACTCAGGGCGCAGCAAGCGAATGTGGCTTGAAAGGTCAATAATGTCACAATCGGTTCCTGCAGGTCACTTACTTCGGGAGTTGGCGTTCTTTATGTGATGTGCTTCATCCAGGATCACCCTGTACCAGTTGACCTTGAAGAGCACGCCAGCCACACGACTAATAGCCCGGTCGACACTTGTCACATCGTTGCTGTGTTTCTCCTTGAGTTCGTTTACCTCACTCTGCCTTGGATAGGAGTTCAACAACTCCCGATACGTGGTGATCCTGCTCACGGTTCAGCTATACATCCAATAACGGCCTGACTAAAGGTGGGAGTAATCATATGGTTGAGCTTCAAGCGAGGCACTTACACGATAAACTTGCACCTGAAGGCTTGAGGCTTGACCGCCCCGTTCCTTTTCGCGTACACGACCACACTGTTTGCTAGGCGGCTTGCGCAGTGTCGTTGTATCTCTTCCTGCCACTGGAGGGCCATTTCGTGGCTCGGAACGACTACCAACGTTGCCCTGGAATAGTCCTTTATGTCTTCTTTTTCTGCCATGTGCTCAGAGACGCAGGCAAGGCTGACAACTGTCTTGCCCATGCCCATCTCGTCCGCGATGAGGCCACCAGGGGGCTCACCACAGACCTCGCGCATGCACATCCAAGATGCGACTGTGAGTTGGTAATTGAGAAGTGAAGACTTCATGGTCTTCTTCAACACCCACCTGCCGTTCACAGCCTTGACGCGCTTGTAACCAAAGCTTTTCATGGCTCGCGCGAGGTCTTTTTTCTGAGTGGATGTCCGCCTGGTATCGCCCCCCTCTGCCATATACGCTTTGATTTGAGCCAGCTGCTCTGCGTGAGTATTGGCCTTGATATCGGGCATGCTGGAAGCAGCCTCTGCGCCAGAAGTGCTCGAGTCCGAAGAAGTCGACGGTCCCGCATGCGAAACGCTATCGCTGTCGCCCGATTTTCTGGCTTTTCTGGGTCTGGCAGAAGTGTGATTGTCTTTGTCGGGGTGCTGTCGTTTTGTTTGAAGCGATGCTTCTTGTTCCGTGTGACCGGCTTCAACCCAACGGGTCCAGAACTCCCGGGCGCTCTTGGCCCGGGACCTTGGCTTAGACCTGGATTCGGCCGCCGCGTTGTCCTGTTTGATCTTCGACTGATGCTCATTGTCGGAGTCGGAGGCCTACTCTGACCCCTCGACCTTTGAGCCAGGCCGAAGATCCTCATCGTCTTCATCATCAGACTCGTTTTCGCACTCGCTCTGTGGTTCTGTTTTAACGACGGTTCCTGGAAGAATATGGTCATTCTGGGCTGTTAGCTCGATTTGTTTTCTAAGGTGGCGGGTTCGGATCGCAATACCTCCTGTTTGATTGCGGCATCTGCACCCTCCATCCTCGCAATGGATGAGTCCAGGTTCGTGGGCGCTCGGGGTATACCCTCCATCTGGAAATGTCTCAAGAGGTCACCAGACTCGTGCTTGATCCTGACGACGGGATCGGGCGGTTCAAGTTTAGGTCTCGGAGAAGGCGGTATGGGTCGCTTAAGGTCGTCGTCGTCGTCGTCCATGGTGAGATCGATCACCTGGCTTTCAGCTGGCTTGGTCGCCGCTGTCATCGTCATCCGAGTCACTCTAAAGTTCCTCGCGGCGGCAGGGAAAGCGATGTTCAAGAAGTGGCTTGCAACGAGGCTGCGTGATGAAGTTCTTTTTTGAGTGCAGTGGCCTTGGGGGGAGAGATGGAGCTTGGAAGAGTGATGTAGGAGGAAGAAAGGTGGCTGCGCCGAGCTGCGGAGGGGGGTTGCTTAAATCAAGTACCTTAGGTAGGTACTGTTGGCAGTTGGCACCTTCCTCGAGATTACTCGCGCCTGCCACTCTGAGTGCACAAGAGCAGCTCTTGCAGGATTTATCAGAATTAGTACTAGACCGAGTGTCGAGATACAAGAGGTAAGATAGGCCGCCATTCCAGTGCCGATAGGGTACTATAACACAACCTGAACCAAAGCCGATCAACGAGCTTCCGCGAGATTCTCAGACAAGAGACAAAACACCCAGGAGGCCCGTGTCCAAGCATCGAATATTTGCGGTCAAGGACAATTTACGAGTGCAAATTCATAATTTACTGGGCTTCTCTGATGGCTCACCACTCTCCGATAGTTTCTCGGCAACCCATTCATCGATCGCTTTGCACAAGCCCTGCACCTCTTCCATCGTGTTGCCAGCATGGAGACACAGTCTGACTCGATCAGTACCAGCAGGGACCGTCGGAGCAACAATGGGCCGCACCATGAAGCCCCTCCGTTGCAAATACTCGGCCAGACTCCGAGCGTGAGCTGTAAACAGTGGGATGATGGGGGATTCCGGAACCCCCTCCTTCGTGTAAAGGACGACGTCCCGTGGCGGCGGCTGGTGGCGAGTGCAGATGGATGTCAGGAGGCGATGGGTATGTTTTATCAGAGAGCGGAGGTGGGCAAGGCGCGGCTCTACTCGGCCGCTTTCAAGATACTCGTATGCAGTCTGGATGCCGGCGAGCGTGGGGTAGCCCATGGCTGTGGTGTAGATGAAGCTGCGGGCGTAGTTGATGAGATACTGCCGCGTCGTCGGCGAACAGAGAACAATGGCTTGTCATCATTGATGTCAGCTCGCATTTCGGACACTGGCGAGGACCATCGGTCTGGTGGTAACTTGGATGATGTGGATCGGGAGACTCACCGCCAGCACACCCCATGGCCTTGCCAAAGGTGTGCACTCTTGCCCATACCCGATCTTCCAACCCCAGATGGCAGACTAGCCCTCGGCCGCGCTCTCCCAGCCAGCCTGTAGCGTGCGCCTCGTCGACGACGATGTACCCGTTGCCGTTGGGCAGTCTCTCCTCGACGCACTCGACAATGTCTGCGAGCGGCGCCAGGTCTCCGTCCATGCTGTAGACACTCTCGACTGCGACAAACACATTTATCTCGCCGGCCCTCAGCCTGTGGCCATCTTGTCCCTGCGTGAGCTCTGACAGCACATGGTCGAGGCTGGTCCTGCTCTTCCCTCTCACACAGTTGTGAGCAAACGAAATGCCTCGCGCTCTGCTCAACCTGATGCCATCATGCACACTCGCGTGGATCAGCTCGTCGTACACGACCACGTCGCCCGGCTGCGGCGCACAGCCGAACAGGCCCGTGTTGGCCTCGAAGCCCGAGTTGAAGAGCAGACCGGCGGGCGCACCGTGGAAGGCCGCGGCGGTGCACTCGAGCGCCTCCGCCGCGGCAGAGTTGCCGTCGAGCAGCCGCGAGCCTCCTGACCCGAGAGAGAATCCTTGATTGGCGGGCGACTGTTGAAGCCGGTCAAGGTAGGCGGACCAGATGTCTTGGTCCCGCGAGAGGGAGAGGTAGCTGTTGGAGGAGAAGTCGACGGTCTCGGGAGTTGGGATGGTGAGTCGTCGGAGGCGCCCTTGAGTGCCGCGTCGGGCGAGGATGGATGCGTATACGCCATCCAGACGGCTTGATTTCCGTTCCATGACTTCAAGATGGCTGGTGGTATATTGTACGTGTAACAGCCAAGGTATAATCACATGTTGGGTTCCTGTCTGCCGCTGCGCTAAATACATGTGCCGAATGACAGACTCACAGCATCCCTGAACTGGAGCCGCCGACATCCGGAGAAGACGGGGCCCGTCCCCCAACAAAACTTGCTCATCACTCATCACTCAACAGGAGCATTATAATAACATTGCATGAATTGTCACCTACAAGCAAACTCTGCTTCCTCTTCGCGATACATGTGGTCGTCGGCCCAGGACCATCGCCATGAAGTCGCCCGTTGCTTCGCTACTATGGCGCTCTCTCAGAGTGTACCAGGTCTTCGGGGCCAACACTGACGTTGGAAAGACTGTATTCACGGCACTGCTCGCCAGAGCCGCCAAGGACCTCCCGAGCAAGGAAGCTGTGTCCTTTTTGAAACCCGTCTCCACGGGTCCGGCGGATGAAGCCGACGATTAGTGTAAGCCGACTCTTGTCCTGTCCCCATGGTCTTGACGCCTGCCTCCCATCCAGTCAGCTAACAAAAGAAAATAGGAGTAACCTCTGGAGTTGTCCCTGGTTCAAGTCATATCAATCTTACACTTTATCCTGGAAGTCACATCCGTCGCTTTGCTGCTGGTGTGGCCCACAGGACGCTCTTCCAGTACGACATTCCCGTCAGTCCTCACGCTGCCGCCCTCGCATCAGGCAAGGTATGTCAGTAGTAGTAGTAGTACTACCTCCTCACCGCCATGACCAAATCTCCTCACAGTCTACCAGGAAACCCCATCTGACGAGTATCTTCTTGCCAAATGCCGCGACTTTGCTGTCGAATGCGCCGCGCGAGGCAGCGGCTGGCTCTTCCTCGAGACCGCCGGCGGCGTCCACTCTCCGGGCCCATCGGGGAGCACGCAAGCCGACATGTACATCCCCCTCCGCATCCCAGTCGTATTGATTGGAGATTCACGCCTTGGGGGCATTTCTCAGACTATTTCCGCCTTTGAGTCGCTTCACATCAGGGGCTACCATGTCCAATCGGTGCTGCTCTTCCAGGATTCTCAATACGAGAACCATGTCTTCCTCGCCGACTACTTCAACAAGCATCATGGGATACCTGTCGTGAGCATCCCCGCGCCACCTGAACGGGCGAAGGATGCAGATCAAGATGCCGAGGCCATGGCCGCGTACTATGCGAGAAGAGACTGCCAGACCCGTGCAACGCAGGTTCTCGAGCATCTAGACCGCAGGCATGGCGAGCATCTAGCTTCCATCGAGTCTATGGCCGCCGAAGCTCATAAGCACATCTGGTATCCATTCACACAGCAGAGTCTACTCAAACCTGGGGACATCACGACGATCGATTCCGCTCACGGTGACTACTTCCAGACCTGGACACCCCCAACAACAAAAGCCGCCCAGGCAAACACCCCCGTGCTCAAGTCATCCTTTGACGGTTCCGCGTCATGGTGGTCCCAAGGCCTCGGTCACTCCAACCCAAAGCTCACCCTCGCCGCCGCCTACGCCGCCGGCCGCTACGGGCACGTCATGTTCCCCGGGTACATCCACCGGCCCGCCATGGACCTCGCCTCGACCCTCCTCGACGGCATGCGTAACCCGCGTCTGAACCGCGTCTTCTACTCCGACAACGGCAGCACGGGAACCGAGGTCGCCGTCAAGATGGGCCTGCGCGCGGCGCGCCTGCGCTACGGCTGGGGCACCGACCAGAAGCTCGGCGTGCTGGGGCTCAGGGGCGGCTACCACGGCGATACGATTGGCGCCATGGATATGGCGGAGCCGTGTGCGTTCAACGAGAAGATTGAGTGGTACGAGGGCAAGGGGTACTGGTTTGACTATCCGACCGTGTTGTGCAAAGACGGGAGGTGGACCGTCACCGTGAATGACGAGCTATCGAAGGATATTGGCGAGGATCGAGCATACCGGTCTCTGGGCGACATTTTCGACATCGAAACCAGGGAGCAGCGTGGTGAGCATCATCGATACGAAGAGTACATCTCCAAGGTGCTGGTCGCCCTTCAGCAGCGGAACCTCAAGTTCGGGTCCGTTATCATTGAGCCAATCGTTCTTGGAGCTGGAGGCATGGAGCTGGTGTAAGTACCCACGCATGGTATCATGCCTGCCATCCGAGCCAACCCAAGCTGAAGCTGACCGCGACAGTGACCCCTTGTTCCAGCGCGCGCTCGTCAACGTCGTCCGCCAGTCGCCGCACCTCTTCTCATCTACCACCCACCCGGCTCCCAGGGATGCCAGGGACTGGAGCGGCCTGCCCATCATCTTTGACGAGGTCTTCACCGGCCTCTACCGCCTCGGTCGATTTACCCCCTCGTCGTTCCTCGGCGTCTGCCCTGACATTTCGGTACACGCGAAGCTGCTCACGGGGGGCCTTCTCCCGCTGTGCGCGACACTGGCATCGGAGCACATCTTTGATGTCTTTGGCAGCCCGGACAAGACCGATGCGCTGCTCCACGGCCACAGCTACACGGCCCATCCCGTCGGGTGCCAGGTCGCTCTCACGTCGCTGCGGGAGATGCAGGCTATGGAGCGACGAGGGGACTGGCAATGGGCCAGAGCGCAAGGATGGCAGAGCAGTGATGATGCATCTCAGAGCAGCAGCGCTGACAATGAGCTGTGGTCTTGGTGGCCACGCGACTTTGTCGAGATGCTGTCGCGGCAGACTGAGCGGGTGGCAGGGGTCTGGTCACTCGGAAGCGTTCTCGCCATCCACCTGCGGGATGATGCTGGCGCGGGTTACAGCAGCAACGCGGCTCAGGGCCTTCGAGATGCACTTGCCCGGGAGAGAGAGGGTGCCGGTGGGCCATGGAACGTGCAGGCCAGAGTCCTGGGAAATGTCTTGTATGTCATGGCCAGCCAGTCAACGAAAGAGGAGAGCATCAGGCAGATAGTAGAGTTGCTCCAAGAAGCCTTGGTGTAAAGTTATAAATTTGCCAGAGCCATGCATGCCGGCACTGCTCTGTCCGGCCTGTGAGTTTCTCGGGACCTAGGAGCTCTCTGACATAGGTTCCGTGGTGACGAGTAGTTCATGGTAACTCTCGCTTTCCATGGCTTGAGCGATACGTAATAAGGATGATAGAGCACCTCGAACCCGCGAGAATTGCAATGGCATAATGGCCACCTTAATTTACCATGTTCATTGGACCAGATAATCCTCGTGCTAGTTGCTGATCAGTTGATCTGACTGATATGCGCAATACATGCATACACGGCACATCACAACGGCACACACCATGCTCAAAGGTTGGAAAATATGCCGACCTCGCTTAAACTGCAGAATGATGGCAACCAGGTGAGCATGCCGTATCCAAGTGCCGTTCGAATCTCAGCTACATAACAAGCCCTCCCCGCTCTGCGACGTACAGTAGAATGGCGGAGGAGCGGTGGGATGTGGGAGGCGCTAACCAACTTGGTCCTCCTCCGGGGCTCCGACCGGTGCGGCGGTGCCACTGACGGCCTTTCAAGACGATCCCCCATACGTCCGGGGAAGAGGGTGCGATTTGTGGAGAGGAGTTTCAGTTTGTTTGGGCCAATAAGCGGATCCATATTTCTACTCATTGCGAACACGGATATTTGTATTCGCTCCCCTGGATGGCTGATGACAAGTTAATATGTGGAGAGCCGAATGGGGACCTCGGCCCCGGGATGCACTAGTCGGCCGGTGCCCCGGCCGGTGTCCGGCGTGGGGCCAGCAACCACAATACTGGAAGTAGCCCCCATCAATACATGTACGTATGTGTGAGCCGAAGACTTGTGAGCCGAAGGCTTGTGAGCCGAAGACTGAAAAATCGAGCCAAACATCCCTACTGCCATGATACTCAGGAAAGGAACACGTTGATCTACCATCGCTAAGTTACAGCTTGTTCACACGAGTCTTCTCATGCAATGCCAGGTCATCCCACTTCATAACAGCCTTGAGCGCTGCACCAGTCTTGCTGTCCTCCAGAGCCTTCTCGTAATCCTTAACGCTGTAAAAGGTGACGAGCTCCTCCAGGGGGAGCTTACCCTGCCGGTGCATCTCTATGAGGTAGGGAATAAACTGTGTAGCTTGTTAGCGCAAGGGAGTGACGTACGTGACCTTGTTGACCTAGATGGTTTAGGACTCACCTCAGACGGGAGACTATCCCCCTCGCAACATCCAACGTATTCTTTACCGTAGGTAAGATGCTCCATGACATCTACAGTAATGGTAGAGCCAAAACCCGGCGCACCGGCAGTGGAAGCCCGTCCCTTCGTCCCCAGAGACGCGATCATGGTCTCAATCACCGACGTGATACCCGTACAGTCGAGGGCGAAGTCGACGCCCACGGGGGGGCAGATCTTCCTGATATCCTCCACGACGTCCTTGGAGCTAACCACGCAGTGCGTCGCACCCAGACGCTTGGCGAGCTCAAGCCTCGCCGGCTGCACGTCTATCGCGATGATAGTCTTGGCACCACGCAGCTTACCCGCCATGATGGCGCTCATGCCCACCGATCCCACGCCGAACACGGCGAGGGAGCTCCCCTCGCGGACGTTCAAGCTGTTAAGCACCGCCCCGGCTCCAGTCTGCACGCCGCACCCCAGGGGCGCCAGGAGACCCAACTCGGTCTCGGGAGGCACGCGGACGAGGCTGGACCGGTGCACGAGGGCGTGCCGGGCCCATGAGCTCTGGCCGAAGAAGGAGCTGAACACGGGCTTCTTGCCTGGCAGGACCACGGCGCTGGACCCGTCGGGTCGCTTGCCGCCAAAGTTGCGCAGGTTGAAGTCGTGGCAGTAGGCGGGGTGGCCTGAGAGGCATGGCGGGCAGGTTTCGCAGTGGGAGAAGGAGAGGAGGACCTTGTCGCCCTCTGAGACGGAGGTTACGTCCGAGCCTTTGCTCACAACTACCCCGGCGCCTGTTTCATGCAAAATCAAATTGTCAGCCCCCAAGCAGGATGAGAGATGCGAAGAATATTTACGGGGTATGGATGTACCTTCATGGCCAAGCACGGCGCCCGGCGCACATGGCAAGACCCCCTTGGCGCAGGACAGATCGGTGTGGCATATTCCCGTGTAGTGAATCTCGACCAGCGCCTCGTCGCTCTGGAGAGAGTCTAGCTCAATCTCACGGAGCTCAAAAGGACCGTTGATTTCGGTCAGGACCAGAGCAGTAGTGGTGCGCGACATTGTGAGGTGATGGGCGGGCGGTCAGAGACTCAGAGTAAACCAAGCAAGATTCCAGGGGGGGGGGGCGCAAAAAGATTAAACTAGCCAGGGCTGGNAAACCAAGCAAAATTCCAGGGGGGGGGGCGCAAAAAGATTAAACTAGCCAGGGCTGGTTTTTTTTTTTTTCTTTCAACCAACTATAACACTGAGCCAGAGTTTCTCCCATTTGCGCCTTTTGCAGTTTTGCACGTCGCCCTGTCGTCGGGGGCTACACTGAGGCCGAGCGGAGTGGCGGTGGGAGGAAAGGGACGGGGGGCTGGCATCGGTCTGGGGAGGGGGAGGGGGGAGAGAAATGGGGAAGCATGCGTGGTTGTGGGTTTCGTGGGGATCCGAAACTCGGCGAACATTGGAGAAATGCTCTAGAAAACTACGAGAAGTTCGGAGGTCCACATGGTTCTCTGGAGCCTGGATATGCTTGCTGGATATGGGGATAAATGTTTTGGGGGTTTTGGGTTGCCCTTCGGAGGCTGAGGGGCGACCGGAAGGAGTTTAGTAGAGAACTTGGAAGCCAAAGGGCGGCTGACTACCACTATTACCCCGTTGACCAAGACTCCCTATGGATACATTTTTGGGAAGAATAATAATAATACCTAATAACAAGTTAATTGATACCTCAAGTTTTGGCCCACTGTGTAAATACTACACAGACATACAAATGCGACAGAGTTGGGGTTGTGCGACGTCCTATACAAGTCCCCATTGCACAATTGAAATAATAACACAAACACATATGGTACAATTCTTATACAGTCTACCAAGTTCAATTGAGATCGTCGTCTATACAAACACGCTCATTTAATTCCGGAAAGTCACGGTCTTCGTCTGAACCCATTCCCGGAGCCCGTTCGACCCGTTGAACCTCCCAAACCCGCTAGACTTGACACCCCCATGCGGCAGCACGCTCTCATCGTGGATCGTCATGCCGTTGATGTGCACCGCGCCCGACTCGATCTCCCGCGCGAGACGCAGGCCACGTCTCAGGTCCTCCGTGAAGACCGCCGCGGTGAGGCCGTAGTCAGTGTCGTTGGTCATCTCGATGGCCGCCTCCTCCGTGTCAATTTCGAACACGGATACCGTGGGGCCAAAGGATTCTGTCGCGTAGATGTCCATGTCCCTGGTGACCTTGTCCAGGACGACGGGCCGCATGCGGTTCTTGGCGGCTTCCTGCGCGTTTGCGTCGCCAGATACCACCGAGGCTCCCTTGGCTGTGGCATCGGCCACTAACTTCTTGTTCTTCTCAACGGCGACCGCATTGACGAGCACGGGCGCCTCTCCCTTCCCAAATATCCTCTCGATAGCGGCAGAAAGCTTCTCCAGGAACTGCGGCTTGATAGCCTTGTGCACCAGGATCCTCTCGGTGCACATGCACACCTGCCCAGCATTCATAAAGGACCCCAGCGCGCACTGTTCAGCCGCGAGGTCAAGATCCGCATCCTCCCACACGATACTAGACGCCTTCCCACCGAGCTCGAGGACCAGGGGCTTCAGGTACTCGCCCGCCAGTCTGCCGATGATGCGCCCCACGGCGGTGCTCCCCGTGAAATTGACCTTTCTCACCAGTGGGTTTGCGATAAGGGCTGAGGTCACCGCAGGTGCTGAGGCGGGCTCGTGGATGATGGTGTTTAGCACACCGGCGGGAAGACCAGCCTCGTGGAATACGGAAGCAATTGCCCACATGACGCGGGGCGACATTTCTGAGCTCTTGAGGACGGCAGTGTTTCCAGCCGCAAGGGGGAAGACGATGGATCTGACCCCGAGGATATAAGGTGCGTTCCTGTCAGCCTGTGTTAGTGCATATACCTAGGCTACCCACCCCATGGGAAGGCGAGTTCCGGAGTTGGCTCACCAAGGTGCAATCGCCAGAACTACACCGTACGGCTCTTGCATGACGATACCGCTCACGTTGGGATCCATCGTTGTGGGAAACGATCCTTCCAGCGTCGCAATACGACCCGCGACATCCTTGATAAGTTCCGTTGCCGTGTCCACGTTGAAGTTGCACCACGGCACGGCTCCGCCAGTCTCCTCGTTCATGTACCGCACCAACTCTTCACGACGCTCCTGCATGACCTCGGCGGCCCGCAAGAGGATGTCTCGCCGCTTGATAGGCGTGACTTTGCGCCATGTCCGGAAGGCCCTGGAGGCGGATTCCACGGCGGCGGCGGCATCGTCCACGGAGGCGCTCGCACAGTTGTGGATGAGCCGACCCGTCAGTGCTGATGTTATGGGGAAGCTCTTGGCGGGATGGAACTCCTTTCCATCGAGGAAGAGCGGTACCGACTTGGTCGTCCCGTTTGCTGTTGCTATAGGAGTTCCTGCCATGGTGTCTTTTGGAACTGTCCGTTGCGCTTGGTGATCAGAATGTTGTTGCTGCTGTTTGGTGGGCAAAGGAGCAACCATATAGATCCGGGGGTCCTCTCGCCTCGATCGCAGTATTCGAAGCCCCTGAGATATAGAACCAATATCTGCGTCAGGCCGATATCCGCTCAACCGGTACAGTTCGGTGAAATTTTGGGCGGGATATTCTCTTTCCCGGACCCCAGATGTACCCCCATCCCACTCATCTCCGAAATGCCCTTCCCGTGTGGCACTCCAGTCCGGCCACCGAGTTACGGGGTTGTGGGGAAGTGGGTCCCCCGATCTCCGCAGATGTGAAGTTCTCCCACGTCTGTCCGACGCGACCGTCGATCCATCATGGCTAGACCGTCTCGCTCATAAGTTTTTGATATTTTAGAGGCCTCTTCAACTTCGTTCAAGTAGTGCCTCTTTCCCCAGACGGAGCACCTTGATCCTGGATCACCCGCTGTCTCTCACCTACACCCTAAACCCCTCGCTCTGTCACAGATACTCGGGCTCCCTACATTGTGCCCTCGTCATCATGAAGACCATCACCGCTGTGTCCCTCCTCGCGGGAGTGACGCTCCTCGTCGTCCGCTTCCTCATGGTCGGACGGCGCCCGAAGAACTATCCCCCCGGGCCGCCCACGCTGCCCGTCATCGGAAACCTCCACCAGGTGTGTTCCTATACATCAGTGGAATGGGTTCCTGTCGTCAGCTAACTAAATCGTACAGATGCCTTCCAAGGATGCCCATCTCCAGTTTGAGAAATGGGCGCGCGAATATGGCCCGGTGTACAGTCTCATCCTTGGCACCAAGACCATGGTTGTTCTCTCGAGTGACAAGGCTGTCAAGGACTTGCTGGACAAGAAAAGCAGCCTCTACTCGCACAGGCCCGAGATGTACATCGGCCAGAATCTGTGCAGCGGCAACCTCCGCGTGCTGATGATGGTGAGAACCCTCTTTTTCCTTACATCACTATCAGGCTCAGGCAGTGTGCTAATGTCCAACACAGCCCTACGGCCCACGATGGCGCAATTCCCGGAAGCTTGTCCACGGCCTGCTCAACGTCTCGGCCGCCAAGTCCTACGTTCCGTATCAGATGCTGGAGAACAAGCAGATGCTCCACGACATGCTCGTGCAGCCGGATCGTTTCCTGCACCATATCCGCCGCTACTCGAACGCTCTGACGACCACCATGGTTTTCGGATGGCGGACACCCACCTACGAGGACGAGAAGATGCAGCAGTTGTTTGACGGGTTCAGCGAGTTCGCCGAGCTCAACCAGACGGGCATGGCCGCGCTCATCGACTTCTTCCCGTTCCTGCGACGCATCCCCGAGTCCCTCTCAAAAACGCAGAAGTACGCCAAGGAGCTCCACAAGAAGGAGAAGGCCCTGTATATGCAGCACTGGTTGAGGGCAAAGAAGGAGACTCAGGAGGGCACCATCAAGCCCTGCTTCTGCGAGGAGATGTTCAAGGTGCAGAAGAAGGAGGATATCAGTGACGATCAGGCAGCGTACATTACCGGGACACTGCTCGAGGCCGGGTCTGACACGACATCGAGCACACTGTATGCCTTTGTGCAGGCCATGCTCCTGTACCCAAAGGTCCAGGAGAAGGCTCAGGAGGAGATTGAGCGCGTCGTCGGCTCCGACCGGATGCCCACCATGGAGGACGAGCCCAACCTGCAGTACATCCGCTCATGCGTCAAGGAGTCGCTACGATGGATGCCCACCACCATCCTTGGAGCGGTCCCCCACGCCGTCACCCAGGACGACTGGTACGAAGGCTACCTCATCCCCAAGAACGCGGGCGTCGTCAACAACGTCTGGTCTATCAACATGGATCCCAGGCGTCACCCGAACCCTCGCGTCTTCGAACCTGAGCGGTACATGAACGACTTCCAGAGCCTGGCCGACGCCGCCGCCAACCCGGACGGCACCAAGCGCGACCAGTTCACTTTCGGCGCTGGCCGCCGCATCTGCCCGGGCATCCACGTCGCCGAGCGGAGTCTCTTCCTCGGCGTGGCGCGTATCCTGTGGGCATTCAACATCGAGCCTGCGTCCGATGAGAATGGCAAGCCCATCATCCCCGACCCCGACAAGCTGACCCAGGGCTTCGTGTGCATGCCCGAGGAGTTCCCGGCCAAGATCACGCCTAGGTCGCAGGCGAGGGCGGAGAAAGTGGCTCAGGACTGGAGGGAGGCTCAGGAGGAGTGCCTGGACCCGGCGACACAGCAGTGGATAGTCACGCCGGTATCGTCGCGGGGTGGCGCGAAGGCGTGATGATTGGGGATTTAGGAAGGCTGGGCCTGTCACCTGTGACGGAAGATTGGAGGCATGTTACAAACTTACAATACCTAGACTCGAAGGCCAGACCAGCAAACGGGTGTTTGCAATTACCGGCTACATGTACAATGGGAAGGAGTTGGCTGATGCCTTCCTAAAAAAAAAAAAAAAAAAAAAAAAAAAAAAAAAAAAAAAAAAAAAAAGAGCCCTTAAATGACCCAAGCAGGCAAGCAAATGCATTGATGATGATGATGACGACGATGACGCATCCATTACGGTGGTCCGGATCGGTATCCGGATCAGAACGCTGTTTTACGAGTAGCCTGGGTAACTCCTTCCTTCTTCCACACCACACGGATTTCTCCGAGCATCAGGAATATCGAAATAACGGGGTGGTGGCACATCCTCCACAGGTGGCTCGCACTTGCTTTCCCTTACCTGAGGATGTCCCCACTCCCCAGTCGCCGGGGTGCCCCAGACCCCCGCAGCTGTTCACCCAATCGAGACCCGCGCGTTCATCGATTGGGGTAGGAGCCCGCTGGAATATGCTTGTATCCGTAACGCAAATGCCGAACCCTTGTCCCTCCGCTGAGTCCGCTGCTTCAACTTGCCGCAAATTTGATCATCGTCCGCCACGGTGCCACAGTGACACTGCCACCCCGCAGCCGAATACAAGTACAGCACAGCCCACACATCGATCGGGGCCCAGTCCAAGCGTTTCCACCGGCGGGCTCTGAAGTCCTGAACCGCCGACATGTCCAGCAACACAGAATTACACCGCTGCCCGTTATGCCCCAAGGGTTACAAGCGGCGGGAGCACCTCCAGCGACACTGGAGTTCGCACGGCAGCGCCCGTCCGTACCGTTGCCAAAGCTGCGGCGGCGCATTCCAGAGGCACGATGTCCTCAAGCGACATGCGCGGACCTGCGATCCGAAGACGAAAGGAGCTTCGACCGGCAAGAGGCGGGCCTGTGACTTGTGCGCCCGTCAGAAGAAGGCATGCTCTGCAGGTCAGCCTTGTGAGAACTGCGAGAGACAATCGGCAACTTGCAACTACTCCTTCCTCAGAGACGCCGACGCGAATACAAATTCCGAACAACAGCAGTCTCATGCCACAGTTCGATCTTCTCTATCACCTGCACATGGAAGTCAAATTTTGCCCAGCGTGGACAACTCGGCCATGATCGGTCCCGGTCCAGCTGCCTTTGAAAGCATCGGCGCTGTCATGTTTGGCGACAACGCAGAAATGTCCCTCACAGACACTGCCATGGCAAGCACAAGCTGGTTGGACTTCTTAAACCTAATGCCGGAGGAACCCATGGTTGCGGTGCCGGAGCGGGAGGGCGCCATCAGCCCCGAAAATCCTGACCCGAGGAGCTATTCGTTCATGTTTCTGGACAACTTCACCAGTCGGACGGGCTTGATAGAGTCCTTCGACTGCTTAACTCCAGATTTGAGGGAGCAGATCGTGTCATCCTTCCTCCAGAGGCAGGCGGAACACAGCGCCATACCGGCCTCAGCCAGCATTTCATCCAGAGGCAGCACATCCGACACTATACCAACGCCAGATGTAAGCGCCATGGGGACTAGCGAACCTACGCCCATGCCTCTTTCCCTTGCACACCACCCCTGGCTTCATGATCCCCTCATGATAAAACTCCAGCAGATCATACTTCTTGCCAAGGAGGTGATCACGTACAAACCTAGGAACAGCGCGGTCACGGTCGAATGGTCACCCCTTCTGGAGCAGAAAGGCATCGAGTTCTTCTCGCCGGCACGAGTGCGGAAATTTCTGGAAATATTCTGGAGCGTATGGCATCCCAACGTCAATTTCGTCCACCGGCCATCGTTTGATCCAACTTCCTGCAAGACGATCCTGCTAGCCGCCATGGCAGTCATGGGTGAGTTCCGTTTCTGTTTGGAGTGGAGATGAAGCCGACGTATCTGACAGCCATAGGCGCCTCAATCTCACCCGATCCAAGAGACCAGGAGGATGCCAAGGTGTGGTACAATTGCGTGGAGGAGATGGTGTTCACCGACGATGATCTTTGCTGCGAGCCCCTATACACCTGGGATACAGGAGTGTTGATCCCCGCTGGACACAAGCGCAAGGTTCAGGCACTCCAAGCCGCGTACATAGTCTGTCTTTACCAGAACTGGGGAGGCACCGATGAGAGCAAGCGAAGGATCCGTCGGTACCGCTTCAGCACCGTCGTCTCGGTAAGGCCCTTGATCTCATCCGCCCATACCGGAATCGTTCGCTGACTCTTCGACAGGCCGCTCGAGACATTGGTCTTTCGTCCGCGAGGCACCAGGATTGGGCCAAGGGCGGCTTCTTATTTGAATGGCAGGACTTCATTTTGAAGGAGCAACTGATACGGTAAGAATCTCGGGCAATCATAGCTGAGTCACTTGCGTGCGCGTACTGACAGTTTTAGAATCATCATCTGGATATTCCTGCTCGACAACGCCTTTGTCATATTTAACAATCTCCCGCCTCGCATGGTGATAAAGGAAGTCCAGTCAGCCTTAGCGTGGCCCGAGTCTGTCTTCCAGGCTGGTACCGCTGAAGAGTGCCTCGAGGAGATCAGAAAATGGTCTGCTCGCGCACCACTCTTGTCAAACATGACCGTTCGCCAAGCCATAGAACTTGTTTGCAGTGATGAGATCGGCGAGGACATGCACCATACCCTTGCCGACATGGGCCCTCTCAATTTATTCATGGTAGTATCAAGTAAGCCGACCTTTATCAAACCACTGGTGTCGCACGACGGTACAATAATGAGCCTTTCATGCTAACACCTAGCCAGCCACCCATATTTTGATCTTCCAGCATCAAAATCTATTCTCCGGGAATAGTCAGCTGATCGCCATCCGCCATGCTCTGAAGAATTGGAGGGCCATGTGGGAGATTTACTCCAGCAAACTAGCTTCGACACCCCCCCACTCCATGATAGGGAGAAGTGCAATCACCCCAGAGAACGCATGGCGGCGAATCGGCTTTATGCGATATTCTCCCGAGTACTGGCTCTTAGCGAGCGTCATTGTCGATCGGTTGGAGAACGGGGCCTCGTCACAGGGGCAGATGGGTTCGTGGAACTTGGCCCCGACCGATTCATCTTCCATGGACTCTATGCGTTCCGATCATATAATGAGCAAGTATGATCAGACTAGTATGCACCAGGTCAACGAGCTCATTGCCGGGTGCAAGGGGTTTTCGCTAAACCAAGGCGAGGGTTAACGCAGGACCCGGGGCAAGGAGGCGACCCTTCAGCTTCGATATCACAACGGTCTCCTCCCGCCCGGTCGCACCGGACCTACGCTCGGCGCAGCGAAGATCAAAGTGCTGACACTGGCACTACGAGCATCATCAAGATCGATGTTGCAAGTCATATTGTTTGGACTGCCGAGATTCAGCAGTGGAGGCAACAGTGTGGACTCACTAATAAGACTGGACAAAAGCCGTCGGCTTAACCAAAAGCCGAAATCAGTCACACGGCGACACGTTTTTTTCACAATAGCAGCGGGTTTGATGTGGGGCTGAAGTTGGTCATGCCTTCATTACGTTTCGGGATGCAGCCGTTCCAGCAACAAGTCCAACACAACCCGGTGTTTCAGCACGGGTTTGGCAAACCTACCCCGCTCCCCCCAACGATAACCGCGTCATGCGACCCGCACTACGGCAGGCCAGATCTTCACCGGGGTTTTGGATACGGAGTCAAGAAACGGCATGATGGATGACACTGCCCATATGGCTTTCGGTCTTTCAGTAACCGGGAGCGAAATATGGGTTGGCGAATACTCGACTCCTCGACCCCACGGTGCTTCGGCATTCCAGCCTCCATATAGTTCTGTTTTTAAAAATCACCGGATGTGCCTGTCACCAAAGTTGGGAGAGGATAAGGGTATAGCGCCAGACTATACTTGGAGCATGCTGTTAAACTTGAAAGAAAAGCCCCCCGTGCAGCAATCCTCGGTCCAGGAGGCCAATCTAGAGACTGCCACCCTGCTAAGGTAGCTTTACATGCGACGGGGAAGATGAGAGACACTAGGACATTAACTTTTTCTAGCTCCTAGGTCCGAGACGCCATTAGCGACGGAAAGAGCTTGCGCCAATCTGGTGGAAACTGCCGATTCCCCCTATCCCATGCGGGTTTCATTCAAATTTGTTCAAAGTCGGGATCCTCTCATATCCACTGCTGGTCCGCGACTGGCACATTATTCCATCCAGCCTTGTCTTGGGTTCCCGGGCCGCCCAAGTGAGACCACGACTTGGATCAGTCTCGCGCGGAATGAACCCCTGATCATGCTTATTATTATTATTTTCCTCCATGTCCGTCCGCTTCAAGAGACAAGAACCTGCACATTCAATTGCTGTCCGAGGCCGTGGTGAACACAACAAACGTCAGACATTAATGGTCTTTGTTTCTGAGTCTCGAGCCGTCCGAAACCAGGACGGATGTTTTTTTGCGTTGGGACTTACTATGTAGATGTACGTGTAGGAGCCACAGCTCCGAACGTCTGGACGGGATCCCCCAAGGCAAATTCGACGCCTATTCCGGCGTCGCCACTTCGGACAATCTGCGTGGCAACTCCATTCCTCAATATTTTCGTGCCGTGCGGAAGATCGACCCTGGACGATCCACGAGGATCTCAAAGGCTAGCGCGGGTACAACTCCCTACCTATCCCAGCAATGTGGCAAAGTACTGTACATAACAACGCACTATAAATATATATGAGATCTAGCACCTTGACTAGGGTTCTCGAAGGCATCGTTAAGCGGTATTATTACTACTATCTTAGTAGTACCTTGTGCTAAAGTGAGGTGCGTATACATTTAATTTTCCGTGGTGTGGGGCAAGTCGCAATTTACCACTTACCAGGTAACCTTCCGAGATGCCTGTGGATTGTACGAACGACCCTGTACGAACTCGAGGTGGGTTGATCCAGTGTGGGGAGAGGTGCAAAGACATGATCGGCAGCGTACCATGCCGCTTCCGAGGTCCTTGGGATGTCACTCAGCAGGCGAGTTCCGGGCGCCCCGCGCATCGTGTTCGGGAGATTTCCGATCTTGATCTCGGGTGGATGCTGGCTCCGGCGCCTGACCTCGTGCTCTTGCGGCAGTATTTGACGATCCTTCCAATGGTATTTGGCGATCCTTCCAAAGAGTAATTCTTCGCTAGATCTCTCTGCGTGGCAAAGAGAAAGGCGCAGTGAAATGAATCGGTCAAGGGGCAGAAGACCTTGGCGTTGACCGAAGCGGACGCCACCAACTTGTGTGTAAGTGGTTGCCGCCTGTCTAAGACAGGCATGGCGAGAACTCGCACGCATACTCCGTACATTCAGATCGCGATTCCCTTGCTGATAATCAAATACCCGTACTGCATGCATTTTACTCGTTCATTCGATCCTTGCGCCAGGTCCTCGACGGTTAGCAATTTGCAATCTTACTTATTGTTCCTCGCCTGGACCAGTAATTAACCATTGGGGAGCAGACAGACACGTGGAGAAGGAGTTGAGGAATGCAGGGAATTAAGGCTAACCACCAGACCGCTCCCGAAGGAGTACTCTGTATGAACTTATGAACTTGGCACGCAAAGGTTCTCAGATTACGCCGCCACGTGGGGATCCCCATTATGGGACCGTCTGGGGCCCAAAAGCCGCGAGGCCCGTGGGGGAATGATGTGGTCGACGATCTCCAGGTTCTAGACGTCGAGATGTACCGCGGATCCATATTAGCGTTGATATTCATGGACCTCCAACTTTGTCCAGATTCCCTTGGATCCCCGAGCCGTAGACTGGAGCGCGACCATTAGATCAAGCGGGTTGCCGGCCGTACAGTAAAAATACTACTCGTACACGCCCGTCTGCGGTTTTCCAAGCCGTCCGATCCGCGAATATCCACACCTCCATCCGAGATGATGCGACTGCAAGTCTACGACCCGCGTGTGACGATCATCTGCCCATTACCGCCTCATGCGCCGCACCGGCCAGGCCGTTCCCCTCGCCAAGGATGGGGAATCACGACCATGATCCAGAGCGGGGGGATGAGCTGTCTGTCTCCTGTCGGGTCCATCCTACTCGTCGTCTATAAGAGGTCGGAAGCCCCTTTTGTGGCAGACACATTCTTCCGTCTCCTTCCAAGACATACGACACCTATCTCACGATGACTCGATTACAACACCTTCTCCACGCCGCACTGCTTGCATCAGCGGTGACAGCGGTTCCCCAGAAGGTCGACCTTGGCTATGCCTCGTACGTGGGAGCCGCCCTGGAGAATGGCCTGACCCAGTGGATGGGAATGCGGTACGCCGCCGCGCCTGTTGGAGACTTGCGGTTCATGCCGCCGCAGGATCCCCCACATGAGGACGAGCCTCAGCAAGCGGTCCAGGTATGTCAAAGCACTTTGTACAGAATGGTGGGCCAAGCGGTGCTAATGACCTTGTGTGTAGCCGCCGCTGGCATGCCTGGGCACCAAGAGGAGCGTGAATGACAACACCACCTCGGAGGACTGCTTGTTCATCAACGTCATGGCTCCCAGCTCCGCCACGCCCCAGTCGAGGCTTCCCGTCTTCTTCTACATCCAGGGCGGTGGCTTCAACACCAACTCGGACCCCAACATCAACGCCACGGGCATCATCGACGCGGCCGACCGCGACCTCGTGGTCGTCACCATAAACTACCGCGTCGGGCCGTACGGCTTCCTGACCAATGGTGATGAGATCACGCCCAACAACGGCCTCCGAGACCAGCGCAAGGCCCTCGAATGGGTGCAGGCGCACATCTCCAAGTTTGGCGGCAACCCGGACCACGTCGTCGTCGGCGGTACCAGCGCCGGAGGTGCCAGTGTCATCTTCCACCTCACCGCTGACAATGGGACTGACCGCGGCCTGTTCCACGGCGCGATATCGCAGTCGGGCTCGTTCGCGGCCACCCTCACGGTGCAGCAGTCACAGTACCAGTACAACCAGTTTGCAACCCGCCTCGGGTGTGCCACCGCCGACAGCCTCAGCTGCCTCCGAGGCAAGACGGCCAAGCAGATCCAGGAGAAGAACTACAACATTCCCCTGCCCGGGGCCGCCGCCGCGCCGCTGTACCAGTGGCTTCCCGTGCTGGACTACGACTTCATCACCGACTACACGTATCGGGCCCTGGGCGAGGGCAAGTTCATCAAGGTGCCGACCATCTTTGGCGATAACAACAACGGCGGGACGACGTTTGCGCCCTCCAACACGTCCACGCTCGCCGCCAGCAACGAGTTCCTGCTCAACCAGTACCCGACCCTGACGCCCGCGCAACTCGGCGAGCTCAACGAGATGTACCCCAACCCCAACAACACATGCCCGAACCTCGGTTGCTACTGGCGCCAGCTCTCCAACGCGTACCAGGAGGTGCGGTACATGTGTCCCGCGCTCTTCGCGAACGACGTCTACTCCCGCCGGCGGCGGCGGCGGCGACAGCAGGGCCCGCCGTCGTGGGCGTACCTGTGGAACGTCGAGGACCCAAAGCAGATGGCCGAGGGCAAAGGCGTACCGCATACCGTAGAGCTCGAGGCCATAATCGGACCCGAGTACGCGGCGAAAAGGGCTCCCGAGAGCTACCTGCCCGGGGGGATCAACGAGCGTGCGTCCCCCGTGGTACAGGGGTACTGGACCAGCTTCATGCGCGCGCTGGATCCCAATAAGTACCGCGCCGAGGGGACGGCTGAATGGAGACCCTGGGGGCCTCGCTCTTCCCGCTCGGGTGGCGGGGGGGAGGCGCGGTTGGTGTTTGGGAGGGGGGCCACGACGGAGATGGTGGGCGTCGATGACGATATGAAGAGGAGGTGTGAGTGGTGGGTTAGGCATGGTGTTGAGATGATGCTTTGAGGGGAGTTGATGCTTGTTGTTTTTTTCTGCTTTGGTGTACATAAATTTCCCGCTACCTACTTGCCATTTGATTCCCATTAACGTTCCATGTTGAGCTTCGCGCGTGAAAGCCGGAGAGGCCCGGGCGTCCCCACTCCGGGCGGTCCGGCCGGGGTCTCGGCTCCGCCAATCTTCTGCTGGGGGGCCGCCCCGTCTAGTACGAGTACTATTACCGATACATAAAACGGGTCCCTCGACCGTACGAAACATAGTTGGAGCTGGCCATCTGTAAGGTTTATTCCCTACGTGCTTCCTCGCTTTCCGTTACCCGCGTCGGGTAGTCCTGGGACTTGGACGAAGCTGTCAGCGACAAAAGTGTGGTCATGAGCAGAGCGAGTTAAAGCATATATGTCTTTCATCTCAATTCACCAAGGAGTCGGTGTTGTAGCTTGGTCATCCATATCTCTGCTATCACGGATTCTTAATGTTCCAATAGGGGCTCCAAAGCAGGTTGCTGTCTCTACGCAACATTTTTGGACCAAAGGTAACGAGTATTGGGCCAGATACGCCGACGGATCTGTGGAACTATGAGCATCCCAAAACCGGGGTTAAGACCACTTTCGCCCTTTTTGGAAACAAATGTTTTCGCATAAAATGCATAGAACCATCCAAATTGGGGTCAATTGTGTGTTGATGGAACAATGAGTCGGGTGGTCCAGGGTAGCACGAAGAGCAACTAACCTCGGCAAGCGGCTTGTATGCCAGTATTGTCGGTAGTATTGAAGTGTGCCCCTACCTACATGGAAGCTATATTGCTGCCCATGGCGCGAATAATCGGTATAGAAAGAAGATGAAACACATTCAAAAGTCATCTTCTTCACTATCAATCTGGCGAGATTTTTTAAATAGCAGTTGTGTAGAAATCCGAGGTTAACATGTACCCTGCATGACCGTGCCGGGGGCAGGGGCGGGCGACATCGGCGACGGAATTCTGGGCGTTGGAGCATCCGCCACAGGCAATTGTGTCGTAATATTTCGAGCTGCACGCACCCACGCGACGAACTTCCCCAAGCTTCCTCGAGCAGCGCGCCCCCCAACAACCCCTAAACGGCCACAGCAAACCCCGAACCATGGCGCCCGCGGTACCGCAGCCAACGCTGCCGCAGGATCCCGCTGATCCGTCCAAGAAGAAGGCCCCCAGCGCCCTGCGGTCCATCATCGCCGGGTCCACGGCCGGCGCCATTGAGATTGGTGAGAGCTAGACACCAGACTGGACCTGATCGCGATGTTGGGAGCTCTGCTGACCATGCCGACCACGGGACAAAAGCCATCACATATCCTGCCGAATGTACGTCTCCTACCGCTCGAAATCGATTTGCAATTGAGACAAACTGACCGACATTTCTCTCCTCCCCCCCCTCTCAGTCGCAAAGACCCGCTCGCAGCTCAACAGACGCTTAGCCGAGGGCCAGAAGCTGCCATGGCCGCCGTTCGGGAAGCAGTGGTACGCGGGCTGCACGACGCTCATCATCGGAAACTCGGCCAAGGCGGGCATTCGTACGTGACTACCCGCTGCATACTCTTCAATGGACCAGAAGCGGGAACTGACCATGGGAGGGTGGGAGATGCGCAGGATTTGTCGCTTTTGACCAGTACAAGCGCATGCTGGCCGACGCCGACGGCAAGCTCACCGGACCACGGACGGTGCTGGCTGGGTTTGGTGCTGGCGTGACGGAGTCGCTGCTGGCTGTCACGCCTACCGAGAGCATCAAGACGACTCTGTAAGCAACTAACTCTCTCCCCCCACGCCTAGTCCTCCATCTTTTCCCCCTACAACCCCCCTCCCCCGAACTGAGCGCTGACAAAAGGAACCCTCCCCATTTACAGCATCGACGACAGAAAGTCGGGCAAGCCGCGAATGCGCGGCTTCCTCCACGCCGTCCCCATCATCGCCCGCGAGCGCGGCATAGCCGGCTTCTTCCAAGGCTTCGTGCCCACGACGCTCCGCCAGTCCGCCAACAGCGCCGTGCGCTTCGGCTCGTACACGTCCCTCCGACAGCTGGCCGAGTCGTGGACCGCCCCCGGCGAGAAGCTCGGCGCCGTGTCCACCTTCACGATCGGCGGCCTGGCCGGGCTGGTCACCGTGGCCGTCACCCAGCCGCTCGACACTGTCAAGACGCGCATGCAGAGCATCGAGGCCAGGCAGGTGTACGGGAATACGCTGCGCTGTGCGGTCACCATCTTTAAGAATGAGGGTGTTTCCACTTTCTGGAGCGGGGCGCTGCCGCGTCTGGTGAGGTTGGTGATGAGCGGTGGTATTGTGTTTACCATGTATGAGAAGAGCATGGAGATCTTCAATAAGCTGGATCCGGAGATGAAGTACATCTAGAACGCGGAAGAAAAAGGGGGGCAGAGGGGGGGGAGAGGGAGATGTACGTACAAAGAAACAAGGCGTTATGGGAGGCATATATAGATGGAGCAGCAGCGTATGCTCTTGAGATTGTACAGCTAATAGTACACCTTGCTATATTGTACATTTGATATACAGTTTTTTTTGTACCATGGCGCCATCCTCGACAAAGGGTATCGTTGATTTCGTGAACCGGAGCCTCCGTGCCCTTTCCTTCCGTCTCCCATATCGTACAAATTCCTACTGAAGCCTAATCATACCTGACAGCCTCTTGCCCACCCGCTCCAGCCATGTGCGCTTGGGCGCCTCCTCAATCTCCCGGAGGAGGTCCTCGAAATATGTCGGCTGGCTGTCGGGCTCCAGCATCGGTCCCTTTAGTTTATACTGCCCATTACTGTCAGCAGCCTGCCCGAACAAACAGCGTTGATTCTTGAAAGGGAGCATGCGCTTACCCTGTCCATGAAGCGGTTCTGCTGGAGGACTTGTAGCGACCGCGCCTTGAAGAGCTCCTCGGCCTCCATGGAGGGCTTGTAATCCTTGTAGCGCGCCTCGATGCCCGGGCGGATGACGTCCTGGAGCTGGTAGTCGGGACGCAGCGCCTGCTTGGGCCACTTGGCTAGGGCCTCGGTGTAGATGCGGTACTGCCGACAATGCATGCCATTATTAGCCCATCGTTTTTCCTTTCTGCAAGCTCCAGAGGCGGTGATGGCTCAGCTCACAGATAGCGGCCTCGACATCTTGGGCGGATCGATTTCAAGGTCGGCGTCGGCGATGAGAGGGAACCCGGGGAGTTTCGGTTGTTTTTTGGGAGGAGAATCGCCGTTCTAACGATATCGGCCCATGACGCTGGACTTCGGATCCCAAGTGTACGACGTCAGAATCACTTCCCCGGAAAAGTGGACTAGTAGATTGCGCAGTTCCGTCGCCGGGCTTTGTGTGTGTTGGAGATTGGAATGCGCCTTTGCCGGGAAACTTTCGATGGACTCTTCGGCATCCGGAGCAACCCGCGTCCGTGATGCACGCATTGGTGGTACGCGCTATTCCTAGGTACCTACCGTAGGTAACGGCGCTGTGCCCGACTTGACTGTTGCCTCAGGCATGAAATTCGGGACCATCCCGGGGTGCTTCGGCGAATGGGATGGATACCCCTGTATTGGGCCCTCTTCCAGTGCATTCGTCGGCGCTGAGCCACCTTTTGAGCCTTTGACTCAGCGTCAAGTCCACCGAACGGGCCCCGGGGGGTTCCCCATCACCTCCTGGTACCCTGCCCGCCCGTGATCAACTCCACTGGCGCCCGCCTGATGATGGCGTAACCTGTCCTACATCCTCTTCTCATCCACCTTCCCAACGACCGACACCCCCTCCCTTCATCTATCGCTCTCTCATCCACTGCATATCCCTCCTCGCACGCGATTTAGACTTTTTTTTTGTGTCCTGTTCTTTCCTCGATTTAGACGCAATCCATCGACGACCCGACTGGGTGGCAAACGGGAGGCAGCCAAAGGAACACCCTTCGAAACGGCAATCTGTGTCACCGCTAGAACGTCCTGAACTTTCCATCCGTCGCCCACTATGGCCGGGCGGTATGAGCGGGTACGAAGATCCGCGACCTCAAGTAGTGTCGACGGCCGAATGCTGACAATATTTAGATAAACGCTCACGACCACGATGACGACGAGAACCACCATCACGTCGACTCCCCCCCAATTGTGGCCTCCAACAATCAACTCCCTCAGCCCGTCCCCAGCTCGCCGCCACCGTCCTTCCACTCGCGCGCCTCCTCGCCCCGGCGGCAGAACAACCAGGTCGACTCGACCCTCGCCGATGCCTTTGACGACGATGACGACAGCGATGACGATGCCGACGATAGACAGCGCCTTGTCCGACAGAATTCGACGCCGCCTAACAGCGGGGGTACGAGCGATAGCGCACCGCCTCAATCGGCGACGGCGTTTGGAGCGCCTAGCGTGAATACGCCGGCCAGGAGTGGTCGGCGGGTTTACGGCGGAGGTGGTGGTACGGATGGTGTCTTTGCCAATATGTCCGCTAGGCCAGAACGTCAGGAGACAGAGAAGGATGAGCAGCCTCCGGTAAGTCACTGATGCGTGCCGACATCATGAATTCTCGAACCAAAGGACTACTCCTAACACACGTTGCAGTCATACGAACAAGCTGCCGCCGACGCCGTCCCGCCATACTGGGAGACGACCATCCTCGCGCCCGGCCTGGGCGGCCCTGACGAGGTGTACGTCGACGGCCTCCCCGTCGGCTCCGTCTTCTCCTTCATCTGGAACGCCATGATCTCGACGTCGTTCCAGCTCGTCGGCTTCCTCCTCACCTACCTCCTGCACTCGACGCACGCGGCCAAGAACGGCTCCCGCGCCGGCCTCGGCATCACCCTCATCCAGTACGGCTTCTACATGAAATCCGCGCCCATGGGCGACGCGCCGGGAAACATGGGCGGGCCTGACGGGTACGCGGCGCCTCCGGATCCCAACTCGCATAACTTTGACGCGTCGGACGTGACGGATGGCGGGGGCGCCATTGGGGAGATTACGGGTGGCGAGTGGCTGGCGTATGTGCTCATGGTTGTCGGCTGGTTCATCCTGATCAAGAGCACGGTGGAGTTCCTGAGGGCCAGGCGGCATGAGCAGCTTGTGCTGCAGAGCCCTGACCGGGGTCTGGGTGTGGCTGTGATTGCGGAGGGGGAGTCCTCGGAGAGAGTTGTATGATGATGCTTGCTTATATAGCCGGCCCTTGTACCGCAGACGTGCACTACCTATGCGCGGCATCCAAGGATCAGCGTCCCCACGAGCAACTGGGGTTTTTGGCGTTTTATGGCAATGGGGATATATATATTCTTGGGTTGATGGAATAGCAACCATCGGGGATTTCTTTGTTCAACGGTACATCACACATACACACACCCACACGCACATTCCTTATGTACATACCTATGGTCAACGATGTTTGATGCAATCAGTGCCATAATAGTATCCAAACTAGAACTTGTCCCCCCGGTGCCATGTGTCCCATCACGTACAGCTCTCGGCTTCAAATGATTGTAAGACAACAGCAACTCACGTGGCTGGAGGAGTCGCGGCAGGCACCCCGCATCGCTCATTCGCTGGTGGCGACATCACTCCTACGACACCATAAAGTCAAGCATCAGTATCCGTAACCACCACCTTTACTCTCTCTGACGCAACACTCTCTCCCAAATTCCTAATACCGCATCCTAACTCGGTTCAATCTTTCCTACCTACGGTACTACCCCTCACCTCTCCAACTGTTGACAATCAAATACTCAGCCATACTCTTTGCCTCGTACCCCCCCACACACACCTTACATCACGAGAACCCGACGGTTGATCAAGCTGCTCTGCTCAGCACTTGCGGCTCTCATAGCTGTATTGGTAGTACCCTGGATGCCGCTTCCCTCCTCTTCGACTTCCGTGTCTCGCCTCTTCTCCAACGCTCTACGCAGCACTTCCCGCTCCATCAAGCAGCACGCCGCCGCCGCCTCCGCCGCCGCCCAGTGGCCCATCAGCGACATGGCGTGGCGATGTTCAGGCTCCTCCAACACGGAGCTCATTGAGAACATGTTTCGCAGCGGGCTCATCAAGGAACCCGTTGTCAAGCAGGCTTTCCTCAAGGTATCTCTCCCTTCGTGGGGAATAATTCATGAGATGCCCCGGGGATAATGATAGCTGACAAATGGCGTTTGCCGTCGTAGGTTGACCGCGCTCACTATGCCCCTTCCATGGCATACGAGGACTCCCCCCAGCCCATCGGCCACGCAGCCACCATCTCAGCACCACACATGCACGCCTCCGCCATAGAGAACGTCCTCCCCTACCTCCTCCCGCATTCCTCCCCCCCCCGCCGCGTCCTCGACGTGGGTTCCGGGTCCGGGTACCTCACGCACGTGATGGCGGAGCTCGTCGGCGAGGGCGGCATGGTGGTCGGGCTGGAGCATATCCAGGAGCTGCGCGACCTGGGTGAGCGCAACGCAAGGAAGAGTAAGGAGGGGAGGGAGATGGTGGAGAGTGGAAGGATGCGGTTTAGGGTGGGTGATGGGAGGAAGGGGTGGCTTGAGGATGGGAGGGGGGAGTGGGATGTTATTCATGTTGGGGCGGCGGCGAAGACGGTCCATCAGGCGTTGCTGGATCAGCTCAAGGCGCCGGGGTGGTGAGTCATCTGTCCTTCATTCTTTCTTCTTGGTCCCCGCCTAGGTGCTTGATGTGTGCTGACTGGTTCATAGCATGTTCATCCCCGTCGACGACGATGGGTACGGGATCGACCAGTCTGTGTGGAAGATTGAAAAGGATGAGAAGGGCGAGGTGAAGCGCCACAAGCTGTTTGGCGTGCGCTATGTGCCCCTGACGGATCCGCCAAAAGAATAAGGTCCACGGGTTGCCGGTGAATTGACCGATACTACTACTAGGCTGGATAATCGCAGAAGCACGACTGTTTAGAAAGATTGATGAGTGAGAGCTTGGTAATGGTTATTAGGACTTGTCGCCGCTGGGATGGAACGACTTAGGATATTACTGGCCTATGAAATGTCTTTTACCTTTCAGGTTGTTTAGGATATCGGTGCCACATGACGAAATAATGTGGAACAGCTCGTCACGATAATTTGAGGGAAGGCAGTGAGTGATGCCAGGACAACTTTGCTCTCATCCATGTCTAACTAATGCTAATGATAATCTATTCCATTTCTCCTGTGCCAAAGCGATACAAACCGTGGGTGCAGTAACCTCGAGAACGACTCCCGAACCAAGGCAATATACTCTTGTTCTCCGTAACTCCTATACTCCCCAATGAAGACCGTTTACTCATGTGTTTCCCCAACTTCCCCCCTTTCCCCTCATGCGAACGAACCACCACACACCCCTTTCGTTTCTTGATCGACACCAGTGCGCCCCGTTATTAGAACCAGTTGATGGCGACAAAGACGGCTGCCGTACCGAGGTACACCCCCGGAGCAGCATGAGGAACGCGACGCTCCGCAGCAGCAACAGGCGGAGGCTGAGGACCCACGTCCGTATGCTCAGGAGGAGGAACAGGCACATTGCTGCTCGGCGTCACCGGGTTGGGCGTGGGCGTAGTACCAGCAGGCGTGGTCGGGACCGCGGGGGGAGGACAGTACTCCGGGCATGGCGGGAGGTTGTCATTGTACATGTCGTCGTAGCACTCGTCGTCGCCGGGCGGACACCAGATGCACGCGTCGGGGCTGCACTCGGGGCACTCCTCGACGGGGCAGAGGGCAGGTCTGGCAGGGGCAACGGGGAGGGCGTCGTCGCAGCCTTCGTCTGGGCAGACGATGACGGTCGAGGTAGGTGCTGGGGTCGCGCCGGGGCAGTCGGGGACGTCGGGGGGGCAGGAGGTTATGGTCTGGATGGTCTCGACGGGGGGTTGGTCGAGGGGGAGCGCAGCAGCGTGGACCTGAGGTTCCTCGTCACAGTCCTCGTCCTCCGCGATGTGGTGGCGTGGTTGTTGGTGACGGCGGTGGATGATGGGGCAGAGGATGCCGGGGGGGCAGTCGGCGAAGCCGGGGGCACCGGGGGTGTAGATGTCCGGGGGCGGGACTCGGGGACCGAGGGCGGTGACGGTGGTGGCTGACGAGGCCAGGAGGATGTTGATGAGGATGCTGAGAGACATGGTGTCTGTCTTGTTTCGAGACTTGCGTTTCCCAATGTGCCTGACTTGAGGGTGCGGAAGGAAGTTTTGTGTGACCAGGTGTTCAAGGCTGTTGGCTTTAAACCGCCGATGTTTGTAGACCAGGTCGAAGTGCGTTGATGTCCAAGCCAGTAGAGTATCCTGGGAAGTGAAGAGGTCTCTCGTTATATAGAGATGGCCAGCCCCCTTTTCCCTCACGGACATCGGAACTTGGGCAGGCGGGGATCATAGTCTAGCAACGGCATGGAATAAGAAAAATCGGCGATGTCGGGCCACGGAAAGGAATGCGAGGCTTTCCCGACGGCGCCTCGAATGTCTTTCGGCACCAGTCCCAGTCCCAGACTCCTAGCCCCCAAGGGCGTTTCTGCGGTGGTGGCAGAGTTGAGTGAGACATGACTTGGAGATCCATCCATATTCCATCGCCATGTCAGCTGGGTTGCCGGCCACGGCTAAGGCGGCCTGTATGCGGCTGGTACACCTAATACGTTACCAGGTCAATAGTAACTGTTGTGATGCCTCTGAAAATGGGTTGTCTCCGCTGCCAACGCTCGGCAATCTATGTCGGTCGCCCTGCGCTTCTGAGGCCCCTTTACGCTGTGCTCACGACGAGTCCGGTGTGCGTCGTCTGCTGACCCCCTCTCTCGTCCTCCGCCGGTGACTAGCCCACTCGGGAAAGTATAAGGAGCCCGGGTCCCCCATAACCCATGTCTCTCGCAAGGAGATCAACTGTCGGAAAATATGGAATGGACAAGAGGGTGGTGTTCGGCTGGCGGCAATGCTGCGATGATGGCCGGCGCGGTGGCTGTACAGCATTCCTGAGTGCGGGTGGTGGTGGTCGGCGTCGCGTTCTCGCCTGCGCACCTACCACAAGCGTGGCCCTGGAAACCTATTCATATCATCATCAAAAGTGGCCGGAACGAAGTTAAGAGGCATCGAAATCCCCCTTCCCAGCCTCTTCATCTCATGGCCGTCGACGCGACATGTCTTGGGCGGGGCAGGTAATGGGTTGCGGGCTCGTTTCGCTCTCCGCCCATTGGGCATACCACCAGCAGGCCAGCAATGTCTTCCATCAAAGAGATTCCTTCCTCTCTCGACATGGACCGGGCTGCCGTGGTGGACATGTCCCGTCGTCCTGTTGGGTCTGGTTATCGCTCGATCCTTGGTAGCCGACCTTGCCGATTGCTCCTGGGAAGCATGGGCATCGCGACATGCATCGTGCGTAACCTGATGGGCTGCCAGTCATTCGGCGCCAATGTGATTGGGCGGCACAGGCAATACTCGTGCGGTTCAGTGATGTGGTCTGATGGCACGGTCGCCGATGGGTCGTGGTGATGATGCAGCAGAGATGGTGCCATGGTGGTGTTGAAGGAACTTATCAATCGGCCCGAACTCCTTGAACGTGCCACGATAAAAAGAAAAGCACTAAACAAGCACATAGAAAGAAAAAGTAAGATCAAACGTATAGGTAACAACAACAAAAATGTAGGTATACTTGATGACTATTATCCATCTAATGAAAATGCAAAAAGAATGGTTTCGCCCGGGCTCGAACCGGGGACCTTCTCGGTAGCCAAGCTATATGTTAACCATGTTAACGAGATGCCATAACCAACTAGACTACGAAACCAGGTTATTGGAAGGGGTACAACCATTCATGCCTATATCCCCTCAACTGTCCTGGACGGCGAGCCGATAACTCGGACCATTGCACGAACTACGGATGCCGCAGAAGGTTATTAGTAGTAGACAAAAGGTTAAAAATAGTGACTTTCGGCATGATGAGTTGATTTAGGATGTACGAACACTCATAGCAGCTGTTCCCCGTGGTTTCCGGGGATAGGAGGTTCTTGACCTGGGCTATGTGTAGAGGTGTAGACTGTAGTTTGGCCTGCTGAGCACAGGCTGCACAGCAATTGTTCCATACCTGGTAACGAATTTGAAATGGATTACTACTAAGTGTCAAGGTTGCACGTATATCCCGGATCTATACGGACTGGCACGGGCTACTCTCACTGGAACACTTCCCGTAGGCTCACCTCCCCCCTATGCCATTTCCCCCAGAAGAGATTCCTTGCAACCTGTGTCGGCCAGTATACATGATACAACCACCACCACGGCCACGGATCCCACGTCTCAAACACCGGATCCTTCCAGTTCCTCACATGGTCAATGAGAGAAGCCACATTCCCGCCCAGAAAGACCACGTCCCGGGGGTCCCCTGAGATCTTCTCCGCCGTCGGGGCGAATAGGTACCGCATCAGGTCCTGTCCCATCCAGTAATACGTCTTGGGATTCTGCGGATAGAGGACCAGGCTATTGTCGCCGTCCTCACCATCCTCCTCTTCTGGGCGGTGAGGTCCGGAAGAATCAAGCACTGAGAGATACTCCCCGACCAGCTCCGGCGTGTCTCGGAAGAAGATGGCGGGGATCTGCACGCTCGGATGGCACTTGATGGGATAGACGTGAACATCCTCGTGCTTGGAGTCTCCCCCGCTCCACGACTTCGCCATGAAGGTGAAACCAATGTGCCCGGTAAATTCTGGACCTTCCTCGTCGGCAATCGTCTGTGTGAAGTTGAGCATGAATCGGCTAAAGGGTGATTCCTGCGGCAAAGTCTGGTAGTGCATGGCCGTCTCGGAAGACGGGCAGGCGACGAAAGCACGGACGCGACCCCGGACCACGAGGGCGTGGGTGAGGAACTCGTGCCCTTGGAGGTGCTCCTGCATGATGTACTCGTCCCCTTCGAGGAGAGGCATGTCCTCGATACATTGAATTGTCTCCCGCTCGGACGCCAATGGAAGTAAAGGCATGCTGCCGGTAGGAGCGGTGGCGGTGTCCCCGACTGGCCTGAGAATATACCTCTTACTAGAGGCCCCAATGTTCTGGCAGCTGCTGGCATTCAGACCACCGCGCTGGGTGAGAAAGTCGATCACATCCGCCTTGCTGCGGACGAGCTCCGTATCCGGGGTTGGGAGCTCGAGATTCCTAGTGTACCGCATGAAGGAGTCCTTCCCGCTGAGTGTCCGGACGTGTTTGGCGCGTAGCTGTACGGGCCTGGCGCAGGTCTGGGACTCCATCATGTCTCTTACCAGAGCATCCTGGACGGCGCTGGCGGGTTCGGAGGCGGGGATCCAGAGGTCGACGTTCTGCTCTCTGACAATCCTGAGTAGCTCCAGGGTGTAGGGTGCATCCTCCACATCCTCGCCATTGGAGATGCGCGTCTTCTCCGGAGCCGGGAGGCGGTAATATTTGCCAATGGCGGTAGACACGCTCCCAGGTGAGAGGGAATGGAAGTCTGCACCGATGACTGTGTGACCAGCCCGGTGGAAGAGGCGGGCAATGGTGAGACCCTTGGCCGCGCTCACACCAGTGACCAGGATGGTCTTCCGGAGAGCTCCGGGGAGCTTTGCATGGTGCTTCTTCCTCCCGTAGGTGACCCTGTGCCACATGTTGATGGTCAAGATTATGAAGGTTGTCATCGGGAGGACGGCAAGGCTCAGCCAGAGCAAAGCCAGATTCTTAACCATGTTCATCGGTAATTCCCACATTGTCGTTGTATTGTGTCCGACCGAAGATCGCAGAGTATGTGCAAGTAAATGCTAAGATAGTAGGAACATAAGGTCGAATCCCTCTGTCCCCTCGATTCCGCGTATGAGGAATGGGTTGTTGCATGGTGATATATGGCAGTACTCGGCGATGTCACACGTGAACGAAGGGGACGTCATTCTTCCATAGCAGCAGCGTTCACATGTCCTAATAGTGAGCGAGAGTACACACCATCCCCAAAGACCCTCCTAACGCCCGTAAGTGCCACGCTGTATCGCTCCTTTGCACGTCTCCATTGGTCCATCGCAGGGTAGAAATTACCTGGATTAGCGATAGCTCTCAAAAGACCGAGATGGCACGTACTCAACGACGATCGGAGTGTCCCCCTCGAGGATGACGTCCTGGCCTTGCGGGTGCGCGCACATTGCCGTTGTATGTTGCAGACGGAAAGATACTAGCAGGTAAGGTCTGAGTACGTAGTGCGGAGATGCGAGTGGGTGGTTCTATGATGTTTGTGAATGGATGTTTTCGAGCCCTCCGTGCCGCTCTTGATGACGTGTTGTTGTATTCCACGGACGCGTGCCTCGCACCTTCCTTCGGCACCTACAAAAGGTAGGTACAGTACCTTATTCAGGTTGTACCCAACTTGAAGTTGACAGGCCGTTAGCAGCTACTGTACCTACCAGGTAGGTAACGTAGGTAAGTACTGGTACTAACTTACTTACTGTAGGTAACATGAACGAGGGAGACGTCAATTCTTTTATACTCGTACGAAAATCCGCCAACGCGTATTCCCGGCGCGCTCCCACACCGACTCTCCTTCTCCTTCAATCAACAACAACACGATGAGGATTCAAGTGATGCAAGAAGATGGCAAGCCCCCTATCACGAACAGCAATTCCGGCATCTGTCGGCGCTAATAGGACCAGCAGAAAAGCGGCAGGAATAGAGAGAGTCATGGACACAAAGGCAGGCCGCCTGTACGGCTGGATAACAGCCGGTAAGTCGATGAAAGACAGCACCGATCAAAACACTCGCAATCTAGGGTCATTCGAATGTCGAGAGTAGAAGCTGCACTAGCCCGAAGACGCATGCCGCATTATCCATCACAATCTAACTAGGTATACTAAAGCGCATCGCAATCGTATACGTGATTATATGCAAGAATTACCATCCAAGATACTATGACCAACCATGCTTCCCATGACCCTCCAATCCCAAGCAAAAAATAAAACTTCCCCAAAAAACCGTCCCGGTCACGATACCCAATTACAGCAGCGCGACAATAGCGGCAACGCCAGCAACCACATTCAGCGCAGCGGTGGGCAGGCTAGCACCAGCCTCCCCATCCGTCGACGTCGCACTGCCCTCCTCCTCCTCTCCAGAGGTAGCGCCCGGCGTCTCCTGCTCATCGCCGGAGGAGGACGGGGTGGGCGTAGCCGTCGTCTCAGCCGGAGACGAGGTAGTCTTGGCCGGGGGCGCGGTAGTCTTGACGGTGCTCCCCGCCGCGGCATCATCGCTATCATCAGCACCCTTCGTCTCCTCCTCCTCCTCCACCACCTCGGTGCTCTTAGTCTCCGCCGCCTCCTCGGTAGAGGTAGGCTTCGGGTTCGCCGGGTCCTCACTCAGGAACGTCGGCTCGACAGTCTCCGTGCCCGAGTACGCAGGGCAGCCGGGAACAGTCTTGGGCGGGGCGCGCCCGCCGCCGCAATCGACACCCTTGCAGAGCTCCAGGTTGGACGGGTCGTACCAGATGACGGTGGCGTAGGTGTTTCCGTAGCCGATCTCCGTGCGGACGGTGACCATGCTGGTGAAGGAGGTGCAGCCGTCGTAGTCGGTCTTTGCGGCGGCGGTGGCCGCGAGGAGGGCGATGACGGGGATGGGCGACTTCATTTTTGCGAGTTGAATGGATAACGAGTGTTTATGGGTCGGTACTTGTTGTATGTATATGCTCGTGTGGTTTCTGCGCGTGTTACGAGTGCAATACGTGAAAGCGAGTGTGAGTGCGTGTGAAACGAATGTGTGTAGTCGAAACGAGGGACTCGGAGCAGCAAGACAGTCGACGAACCGCCACCACCGCAACAGCAGGAGTGCCGGACGTCTTGTTTTATAACAGAGAAGAAGCGCTTAGCATGAGCCAAGACCCCAATTTGCCTCACACTCGGCATGAGAACCCGACATCCACAGCAAGAATAAACTGCGCCTCCCCACCTTCGCATAAGGAGCCAAGAAGGCAAGCTCCGGCGGAAATGAGCCAATGAAGCCGCCGGCTTGGCTGGGTAAACCGGCTGCGGAAGCGGGGTCCGACAGGCGCCGAGTCTAGACTGACTCCAGACCGTTGTGGGTAATGGCCGAGCAGGGAGCACAACGGCCGGGCCGCGGGATTGTGAAGCCCTTTTGTGTGTTGTGCGCATCTTTGATTACTTAGTACAGGTGATATAAACTACTCATATGTACCAGGGTATTAATCCATAGTGGTATGAGGCCGTCGTGAGTCACATCACCGATTCAACCACGACCTTGATCAATTCACCTCCATTTCATGCCGAATGAGGTCGCCCACTGCCCCGGCGACTTTGTCATCATGGGCGCCCCCAGAAGCAAACCGACATGTTATCACCATGGACAGGAGTCCCAGGACACCCCGTCTACCTTCGACCTCTTCTCATTATTACCAAGTCGTCCGTTGGTATATCCTAAACCCCCATGAATTCCAGCAAAACAACACTCCCGTAAACAAAGGAACACCATTCCCAAATAACCACAGGTGCCTGTCCCATGATCCTCCTTGGTAACCGAGATGGGGAGCAGGCCTGACCAGAATGTAAGAAATCCAAGCCTGCGTAACCTCCTCCTAACCCCCATTCACCGTCCCATAATCCATTTTTTGTTCTTTTTGGTTATGTTTTGTGCTTTTTACCTTGTCGTTTTCCCCCTCGTGTTCTCATTTGCGATGGGAGTTGTCCGTTCCTGTTGCATAACCCCGGATGCCACCTGATGACTCCAACAAAAAAGGAAAAAATGAAAACAAAAGAAGAAGGAAACACCGAACCGCTGCCCGAGATGCTTTCCAGATACCGCTCTGTCCGAAGGGTCATTACCAGCTCGTTAAGAACCCGCCCTTCAACACGGACACCACTGCCAAGAACGGCGGCCATGATCTGCGAAGTCCGTCCCAACCCGGCACCGAAAGAAAAATGTAAACCCCCGCCCTGGGTAAACATAACATCTCATACGCCGGAGCGTGACGAGATGTAACACCCGGTGGGCCGGCCTCGAAACGCGCCAAAGCAAAGAACTCCCAAGTGAATGCTAGTCCCTTGCCGCAAAGGCGGTTTCCCTCGCCAGAGACCAAACTGCCAAATCAAAAAAATCCAGATCCAGATCCTAGGTATATAGCCAGTTTTTTCCACTTGTCGTAATCGCCTGGAAATGCCACAACGTTGCCGTCCGTACCTGAACCGAAGCACGAACACCGAAAATAAAAGGACAACCGATTCCCCCCGAGCCCGAATCCAACCATCCCATCTGAGAGACGGGCCAGTCATGGTAACCTTACCCACAGCGCCAAAATTTGCTCATGCAATTACCCATCTTTCATCTTCAAATATGATTCCTCTCCGTCCAGTGCTAGCCGAGATGCGCTAACCCCAGACGCTGGCTTGGGTGCCGAGCCCGGAAGGCCGGCCCCAGACACCATCGCCACGGCCCCAGCCGCCCGAGGAGCCCATCGGCGTGGTCGATCGCTTGGACGACTGGGCGTTGGATGGGGTGCCCGAAGGCCTTGTGCCAATGGGCGCAACGCTGGCACCGGACGATCCAGGCTTGGAGCCAGGAGCGAGATCGCGAGGGGGAGAACCGCCGGTGGGGCTCGACGTGCTGGTGCGGCTCTGGCTGCCAACCGCGTTGTCAAAGACCTTGTTGGCAGGGCCACCCGTCTGGGGGCTGGAGGTGCTTGGAGGTCGGGGGCTGGGATCGACGGGGGCAGACGAAGGGTCGGCGGCCGACCCGGAAGGGCCAACCTCGCCGCCAGGAGTGCGGCCTACGCCGTCATAGCCGAGAGGAGAGGCGCCGCGCAGACTGGGAGGGCCGCTCGGTCCTGGAGCGCCAGGCCGGACCTTGCCGGTCTCGTCGACGTAGCTGCTCTTGTCGGCGAAGGGTCCTTCGCCATAAAGGGCGCTGCGTTGGCGAGCAATGAGCTCTCGCGTCTCCTCCTCGGACATTTGCTTGCTGTTGTTGCCGCTGTTGGTAGTGGCGGCGGCGGCGGCGGCGGCGGCAGCAGCAGCAGCAGCAGCGGGGACCTCACCCATAGCATCTACGTAGAAAAAGCCGTTAGCTCATGCTCAACGTCTCCAATGAATGAACAAGCCGCAATTGCCTGTCGCCCTCTGCCACGCAGGGCAGGAGAGATGCGAACGAGGCCCAAGCAAAACTGGGTATAAAAATGGATATGGGGTCCCCCAAAAATGTGCTGACCCATCCCATCCAGAATTTTCTATTTGGCATCCGCCGTGCGTTTGCAAGTGCTATACAGCTGAGGGTGGCCTACTTCGTTGGTATTGCTGTTCCGTATGCAGGTTGCGCAGCTCTCGCTCCCGTTGCGCCGCCATCCTCCTCTTCGCCTGCATTACCTGCTCCGCCTCGTTGGAGCCGCGCGAGGGCTGATGGCGCTGGGAGGCGTAAAAGTTGTGCAGATTCTGACCGGGAGGGCCAGGGGGGCCATCGAAGTTGTTGATCGAGTGGGAACGCGAACCAGGACCGTGTGACATGCGTCCTTCTACTCGACGGTCGCGGCGGTTAGTCCGTGCGCGTCGGAGATTTCGGGGCACCACTTACCGAAGTCGGGAGTGCTTCGGGCGGAGCCAGGGCCGTGCCCGTGATGCATGGGCGAGAATTTGCGCCGGCCGCCCATCATGAAGCCTTTTCCAGACTTCTGGAGGTTCTCGTAGGCGCGGTCAACCTCTATTGGCGACTGTTAGCGGGGAACACTCGGATAGTCGGCCCAGGAAGCTGGAACAGGTGGACAGGGTGGGTAACGAGCCTGTCCACCGGTCGACTTCGCAGAGTTGAAGGGCTTACCATCAAACTGGTACGAGAAGGCATAGTCATCCTGAGGCTGGGGGGCGTTGGCACCTGCGATATTGTTTCGTCAGCATGCGTTACATCCTGACAGCTAGGATAGAGCGCAGCTTACCGGCGCGGACAGGAGTCGTGGAGCCCTGGTGTTCCCAGTTGTTCTGCTGGCTGGGGCCAGCCCACTGCGGATTTTCGTAGTAGGACATGATGGCTTGCGGGGCAACGAGACGGACGTCGTCGCAACAGTACTCAAATCCGGACCTGAAGCTTTGCGCGGGAGAAGAGTGGGTGGTCGGTCGTCGTGTTCGGATCTTCCTAGGGAACAGGTGGCCCAGTCAGCTTTGCTGCGACGAGATGAAAGACCATCGTGTGCTGGGAAATTCCGAGGGAAGCAAAGGGACATCGTCGTGGTTGGATAGTCCCGAAAAGCTTGGCCATGAGGCGACAACGTCAAGGAGTTTTTGAAGATTGAGCCCTGGCGATTGGTGGGTGGCGCCGCAAATGGCGCGCGTGCTGTATTCCTCCCGCGAACAAACGCAAAAAGTATCCTTACCTGCAGAGTGGACCAAACAAGAGACAGGACGTTGAAGGCCGTGAATCAACGTAGTCTGAACAAAAGAGGCGTCGTCGAACTAAGCTGCGCCAGGGATTCGCGCGCGTACACGGGGTCGGGGGGAGAGACCGAGGAGACGCGAGGCGAGGCAAAAGTCTGGGATCGGCTGGAGGTGGATGGGTGATGAGTGCAGAAAAGCTCTTGGCTTTCTCACCACTGACGCCTTGACTCGGACGAGCCTGACAAATCGAAGGGGCGACGACGGCAAACGACGCAGCACGGGAGAGCCTCCTGGAAAGAAACCGAAGGCGAAGAGGACACAAAGCGGACGAGAACAGCAAAGGAGGTGCTGGGGAGAGCGGACGAGATTGTGCAGAGAGAAAAGAAAGAGCAAGGAGGAAGGAGCTACTCTGACGGTACGTAGGTAGGAGGTACTTCTGATGAGGACGAGGGCCCCGGTTAAGGCAGGCGGGAACGACGATAGGGGAAAAATTGGAAGATTTGCACACTGTTTAGCACTGTGAGCCTGGTAGTTACCATCGCGCTCAGCACTGTACACAGGTGTCACCGCAGGCGCGGCAGGCACTGTCACCGAGGGTGCCCTTTCCCCAGACCGGGACGTTCTGCGGCGAGGAAGGGCCCTTCCGTCGTCACCATGAAGCAGTGGCGACAGTACCTACCACCTGTATGATCTTTTTTCAATCTTGGGAGGTACCCGACCATTTTGGCAGCAACCGGTAATCTGAGCGTACTGGTACTACCAGTAACTGTACATCCTCGGGCCAGGAGCACAGTGGAAAGCAACAGCCCTGGCCCTGCGAGCGCAATCAAAGCGGACTCCGAATTCCGCGTCGTTCACTGACACGCAGTTTTACGGGCGCAGGGCAGGCCATTTCGCGCTGGAAATTATTTGGGGAATGGATCACTCACGGCCATGGCAAGTGGGGGGCCAAGGCTGAGGCGCGTGGTGCTCGGGAGGTCCTCATTTCGCACTGTGCCACAGGCGCACTCATCGTCCCGAGGATCCCCGATTGCTGTTGCCCTTTGGGTCTTTGGCACTCTGGGGTTGTCTGCCAGCTCCGTGTACACAGTGGGCATTCTTCCATCCCCTTCGATTCCATGACACCGCGACTCTTCAACACGCGTTTTATTATCTCGTCCTCTACTCGTCCTAATAGTTCTAGTCACCTAAGCCACGATCCACCAACCGACCATCAGCCAGCGGACATCTACCTGATTATTGAGGTCGAGCTCAAGGCCAGGTGGAAACAACCTTTTGAAGAGGCCGCAACGGGTCGCTTGACCCCCATAACAACGCACGGTCTTGCGTCTGTCTGCACTGTCCTTCACGTCATTTCTTGGCTCTCCCCATCTTGTGGGGGTCCCAAATTTCGCTCGTCGCGTTGTCCGCCAGCACCTCCTTTTCTTCAGCGCCGCCTAGGCATTTCCTTTTTGCCGGGCACCTCGACCCTGAATCCACAGTCGATATTGGCCCGCGACACGGGTATTACGTACGGACCACAGTACGAACCGGAGTAGCTCCGCGTCTCCCTCCATCGCTACATAACCGGACGGTCACCTTCTGGTCGATGGAAGCACGGGAACAAACTCCTCTCACAAAGTGGACAGCGGGCAAGCATTCCTGATAGATATCGTCTTCAAAGGAAATCGATGTCAACCGACGCCCGCGACGGCATGTGGGGAGGCCCGGGCTTCCTCATCCAGGGTCCAACAGCTCATCTCCAGACGGGTAAGAACGAGAGCTCCGCCGAAATTCGAGCCCTTGGGCGTCGCACGAGCCTTCTCCGAAACCCGAAACCTGCACGTCCTCCTTTACTCGTAGTTCTTGAAACGTCTCGTTGATCGCTCTGACTGCGTCTCGCTCCTCCGTCTGCACCGTCGTGAAGGACATCGCGTGGTATCGTGGCATTGCCCCCTTCATGTGCGATGCGCCTCATGCATGCAGCTGCATCAGAACCGAATACCGGACCAGGTTCTGACGATGCGCACCTTGCTTCATATTTCGGCGTACGGAACTCCATCGCGTTCTCGCTGCGCTCTTCTGGGTGCAGTCAGCTGATTGCCAAAGCGGCGTCCAAATTCCGAGCTTGACTGCCCGGACAGAATCGACAGCACGCCAGTTGCTTCAGCCGCCGTTGCTCATATAATTTCAAGCACAGCATTCCTGGGATACTCTCCGGCTGCCTCGAAGCAGTATTCGTACAAGTTCTAGGGCCGCTTAAAGAAGCCGCATCTTGGCTTTAGGTATCCCAACCTCAAATATTCACCTTGAACGCCCCCTACGATCACGACTCCGGATACAAAAAGCAATGAGAAATCTGCCCGACTCAGCAGACAACGCTTGCCGTGGCAAACTGATGCTGCAGGCTCTATCGTCCTGCATGTCTCCCGGTCATGCGACGCACATGCAGCGTCTAAATGCGGCGCAATCACATCGTGGCCGCAGGACAGCATCATCGGCTTAGGGACTGGTCCAGCGCCTCCCGTTGGACGAGTGGTGTTTTGTCATGGTTCTGGGTCGCCGTCCACGTCACTCGCCCTGATGTGATCAATGATTTTCGTACCCTCCATTCCGGAAAAGGAAGAGCGAGTTCGCAGTGTACATATGTCGGTGCCTTTCTAGCCTTGGATTTCCCCCGTCTCCTTCGCCGAACGATCGTCTGGGCCGACCTTGGGTGAGCGCGACGACTGTGGATTGAGAGGAATCGCAACGTCATCTAAAGCCAGCAACTCAATAATAACTCAAGTCAGTAAATATAACAGCCACGGCCAGTTCGGACGACTCGGAGTCTCGGACGACACCCTGACATTGTCACTCCCGGTCCGCGCACACCCTTCGACAGGGATGGCGGCAGCATCCATGTCTCCCCACACGCCACCCATCACCCCCCTCTCCAGATTGGCGGGAACAGAGAACGACGACGGGACCAAGGCCGAGGGATTCTCCGTGTGAACGGCGGCCTTGCGCCGCTTCCCGCCCGAGAGGAAGCTCCCGAGCATCAGGTTAGGGTGCTACGGGTATAGTGTCTGGGGTGGCCAAACGAGTACGAGTAGTAGAATCCAATCCCTTGTGTTCCATTGGCCATGTAGCATGCCCATGGCAAAGGCTAAAACCACCCCTGGGCTGACCACCGTCAACAAGTTGACCACTACGTCCGTACCCTATACGACCCGCCCGCCATGCAAGTTGGCAGTGTCCGCAACTTCACTGCGTTTGTCTGACGCGTAGGTGCATGATTTAGAATCTCGTTCGCACATACGCCAGGGTTGTAAATAACTCTTTTTAGGAAGAATTGATATTCAGCATATTTTGTGACCACAAGACTGGTTCCCTGGTAAGCATTGATATACTACCTGCATTGTGCCCGCGTATAATCATTACACGCTGTTCATGTGCTGATGGATGGTACGAGTCGACAAAGGTCTTTGTTCTCTTGCAACCAACCTCTGGGGGATCTATGGGCAGTGATATCTCGGAACTTTTCCACTGAGAGGCTCATCTTTGTATTCTCGAAAATTGTTGTCTGGGAGTCAGTAGCCGCGATCTTAAAAGATGTTCTAGTATTGACGGGTGGAAGACGTGGGATATTGGGATGGCCGCAATAAGAAAAAGGGGGCAAACAGATTGTGCCCGACCGTGGACGCGCACAATACCGGCCATTGCAGCCACTTCGAATGGCGTTTTTAAAACGTGTGTGATGTACTTGGCAATCTAGGACATGTCTGGTTGATAGGATTACCTTGTACAAAGCTCGTTGTACAAAAAGTGAGGCTGCCTCAAGTTCGCGTACGCGTACAAGATGAAGAACGCCCAAGGACCGCCGTCTCACCAGCCAATATATGCTCCATCGGGGGAGATATGGCCTTACTATTGCATCACGGGTCTACAGAAACGTCTATCTGGTCCTACGCGCCATATGGTGCCTCAGAGATCACCAAGTTGTCTTTGAAGTAAGCTGTGTGATATCAGTATCATTAACATGTCAGAGATTACAAAGTTGACTCTGGAGTAAGCTGCGAGATATCAGTGTCAGTAGCATGTCAGATCATTATCACTACGAGCGTGCATCAGATTTCAGGGGTCAACTTGTTGTTATTATTAGCTATCCAAGTCAGTCCCAAGGCGCAGGCCTAGTGCCGTAGCCTGCCTCCCGGTCTAACCCCCCCTTTTTATTTATTTTTTCCTTTTCTTCTTTTTTTCTTTTTCTTTTTTCTGTCAGTGTTGGTAATTACTCCCGTTCTCTCCTTTCCCTTGTCGTGAAATTCCAAAGTGCGCCAGAACTCCCAAGATGTCTTTTTTTTTTTTTTTTGCTGTGTTCTGTCAGTTTTATGCCCTTTTTTTTGTGAGGTTTTATGGGGTTTTCATCTTTTTTTTTGGTGTTTTCTTTTGTGTGTCTATCTCTCCCCCCTAGCCCGTTAGCCACCCACCGAGGCAGGAAGTTGAGCTAGGCCTTAGGGGACGGAGATACAGAGAGAGAGTGTGTGTGTGTCTGTGACCTGTTTAGGTCAGACCGGCCGCCAGGCAAGAGGCGCAAGCCGCCTTGTTGACATAGACCCAATTCTGGCAATCGTGGGTGTAGAAGTTCTTGCAGCGATACTTGGTGAAGCCGCCGCTGCTAGAGTCGACCGGGGCCTTGTCAGCGGTGGTGATGGCGGCCTGGGTGTTGACGGGAGCGGCCTTGGTGTTGTTGGTGATGCCCATCTTTGCGGTTGGGGTCGTGAGACTTGAGGTGTATCTGTGTGTCTGTGTCTGTGGTCAGTTGGAAGATGTCTGAAGAGTGTGTCGAGAGTTGTTGCTTGTGCTAGTGTGTGTGTCTGAGTGTTTGTGTGTGTGTGTTGGTTGCGTGTGAGTGAGGAGGAAGGAAACGAAATCGAAGCTGGGATATCAGCGAAGAATTTATGGAATTCCTGTTCTGGAACAGCACGATGTTCGAAGTTGTTCATATAGAACAGAGGCTCTGTTCTCTGCTGGCGAAGACGAACGGACAGGCCACTGGCGCATCTTTGTTGTGTTGGTCTGCGGAGCGTGTTCGTGAACTTTAACCAGTTCTGGCTCTCGGGCGCTGTTCATAATCGACGGCAATCTCGAACAACTCTAATTTCAATGTAGAACAAGTTGAAGACGGGGAACAAACACCTATTTGTTAAATTAAGCCTTCATAAGGCAGGTTCTCCACGATCACTAGGATCTCGAGCAATGGCGGGTTAAGGGTCACTTCATGTAGCATGAAGCATGGCTACAGTATATCCCACGAGAACACGGTCAGGGCAACCAGAAGAACACTGGGGACAGTCCCCTGAATACGGAACAAACCCTCCTGTTCTCCTCGTATCTGACCGACACCCAAACAACTCGAGGCGCGTGACCTCGACACTCGTTGACGGCCCTCGGCACCTGGCTACCAATGCCCCCTAGAACATAACACGCGAACACAACTATACTGAATGCTGGTGAGCACCCTGGGCTGTCTGATACCTCACAGCCTACTTCCTCTCTTCCTTCTCATCTTTCCCTTCTCACCACCACCCAACCCCCCAACCTTGCTCTTAACCTTGCGCAAAACACTCTACTACATCAAGACACCACCGCACACACTTCACAACTGCGAACAAGGAGAGTCAATCTGCTGAACACGGCGAACTCTGATATTGCTTCCCTTTCGGATCTTATTCCCTTGTTGCCCGATCTCCCCAAAGGATCCTTTGAGCCTCCACGACAAAACATGTCTTCCACCACCACCACCAACAACAACAACAACAACAACAACAACAACAACAACAACACCACCACCACCACCGCCGCCGCCGCCGCCGACAAAGAGACCTCTGCACCGACCCCGGGCGAGGGTAAGTTTTGCCACGATTGCTGGCAAAGGCACCCCAAGCACAAGGCCAACTGCGCCTGGGCGAACGGATCAAGGGCATCCGAGCAGAGTATCGTCTCGCCAGACCACAAGGTCGAAGGACAGCGAACTGGCAAGGTGAACGGGGGATACCTTGGAAAGGTGAGCGAGGTGGACTGGTCTCCCGAGATCGTCTTCCAGCCTTCGTTCCCCAGCAGGGCTAACAACTTGAACCAGGTGTTCGGAGACCCGGATCCGTGGGGTATGCGGAAGAATGCTGCCCTGCTGCAGCAGAAGGTCGAGTTTTCTGTCAAGGCAGAGGAGTTGCAGGGTGACGATGACTGGGACAAGGTAGATGGCGAGTTCGAGAAGGTCAACGGGAAGTGGGAGAAAGTTGACGCCGATTGGGAGGAGATGTGAACCTGTTGGGGGTCGTCTCCTCATCTCCCCAGTCCGAGATGTGTGCACGGCGGTTGATTTGGAAAGGTTAGTTGACTGGCTGCGTCTTTTGAGACTGGATGTGGTGCCGAGTTGCCAGGTTGGCAGATAGACGCGTTGTCGCGGCGGATGTGATTCTACTAGAATGTCAATGAAACACCAAAAACACTGTGGGGTGAGACTTCTTTTCAGACTGACCTTTATTATGTGACTACCTGGTATACCTCTGATCTCAGTAATGTGCCTTACTGGCTCCGTAGTTACATGAATGCCTGCCGCCAGCTAGGCGCCATGTTCTGCCTTCGTTGTCAACACACCGAGTGTATGCTCCGTTTCCATGTGCCACTAGTAGTTACTGGCTCATTATTCATTGTGTATTTCTGTCCAAAGTCTCCCGTCGTTAGCGACCCGTCTAGGTATCCGCGTACTTATATGCCCAATACGAACCTATATGTACATTGCACTGGCTCACCGGGGAACATATCCTACAGGGGGAAGACGCTGCGAGTGCTCGTCCATCGCTGGTCTCCGATCGATAACACCGCTGCCCAGAGTTGGTTAAACCTGAGGAGGATGGTGGAAACCTGCTTCCATGTGCGGAGGGCGGACGGTATCCGCATGGCTCATGGGAGCTATGCGGGCGGCGAGCACGAGGGGATCGAGCGGGACAGGCCGTGTCGGTAATGTGTCGATTGTGTAATTGTTTACTTTTGTGATGAGATAAGAAAAAAATAGATATGTTGTCGTGTTTATTACTGTTGGGGCTAACCTTGTTACAAAGAGCCTTGTTCTGACTCTTGTTCGTGGTGGCGCTTTGAGGCGCTCTAGTGGCTTCACATTTCAAGAGAGAACAGTGTCTAGGTAAATGCTTGATGTTACCACAATGCTGGGTATGGCATAAAGGAGGCTGCCGTAAACACCATTTTCAGTGCCCGCTGGTGCTGCACCATACGGGCAACCAAGCCTCCCAGCCACATGGGAGTAAGGTTTTTATTATTTACATGTCATCAATTTATTTTTTCCAATGTGATTTCTTTTTTTATTCTTTATAACGCTCCCCACCAAACTGGGCAAGTTCTGCCACACCTGGACTTATGCCCCTTTTTTTTCTCGTCCTTAGCCACAGGCTACTTCTATTAGGGAACGGCATTGCTTGAGTGGCACAAATATTTGCCTACATGATGAATAAAGTGGAATCAGTACTCTGAGTGATATCCTGCGGACTCGTATCCTTTCAAGACACCGGCGTATAGGTCCGGGCTATCAGTGGCCCCATATGATGGCCTCATCAAAGAAGACCGTAGCCATATACCATATCATAATTCGTCATGGAAAGTTTAACGTGGAAGACAGAACTACGTGGTTATAGAAAGTTAGCAGCGACCTCTGCGACGGAGCATTGATGAATAGGCTTCGTCCCACTCAGTCCTCATCTGCATAGTCTCACCAAGCAGCATCAGGCCACCGCCAACTTATTATGTATATACCGTTGCAAGGGGAACCCATGTAGGCCCTGGTCGGGCATGCATCCTATGGGAGGCGACTCGGTTTATCCTACTGTACTTAGGCACAGGGAGTTCAGAGACTCGTCTATCTCGACTAACTTCCTCCTTCAGTTACAATTAGAGTCTTGTGTCTGGGGAGGCCGCGCTGCCTAATTAAGTATATACTCGTATCCACTTGTCCTCGACCACATCCCTCGCAGAGCTGCGCTTGCCTGCTTCCCACTGGAGCATCTTGCCCATCAGTTCCAGAAACAGCTTTTAGTCTTGCCCTCCAAGGTTGGTCTTGATATCCTCGAGAAAAGTCCGCCTAGGTACGAGAATCCCTCTGGAGAATGTTTCTAGTAGATAATAGGCATTGATGAGAGAATGTTGTCACGAGGTCGTAGAAACCTACCTCCGGAGAAGAACTTGTGCGCGAGTGTACTCCTAGAGAGAAGATCTAGCGGAGGCGGGCCGAGAAGCGCACTTATCTCAGCGATGTGAGCACGGCTACGGTACGCGCCGTATTCCGGGTCTTGGCTAGTGAATAGATTACCGCCCTCGAAAAATGTCCCAGACCTTCGACGTGAGCTAAGGGACGAACGAACCCCAGCGGTGGAAGGAGGTAGACAGTACGTACCATACACCCAGCGTTCCAGATGTAAATTTGAAGTAACCACGGGACTTATAGAATAACCTCCGGAGCGCGGATAGATATCGGGCTAGACATCTTCGTTGTGCTTCTTGTCACACCGAGGACGGCGGAGCTAAAGTCGTATAGGACTAGGGCGCTAATTTCCTTTAGCACGCGTAGTTAGCGGGATACGTAGATTATTCTCCCACTTACTTCTTTCTGGGGAGTAGGATGTTCTATCTCTTGTTATTTAACGTCGCTAAACACTATATCATCGTCGATGCTAAGTATAATGTTGTCTACTTTAATGTCTAGCGGTTTACCCGTTAGCAGGGTCAGTGACTACAAGACGTTACAGACTACCTAGTCCAATTACCTGTATAGATGACCTAGCACTCTGTGTGCAGAAAGTCCAGGGCTAAGAAGAGACGTTTCAGAACAAAGGCCACGATAGGGACCGGTAACCCCCCAATGGGATTACGGCGCAGAAATGTCAGTATACTCTCAAAAAGAGGTGGGTGGACAAGGCACCGATGTTTCCCATCAGGACTTTCCACATCAAAGGAGTCGAGCAGTGATCTGACAGCGCCATATCCAGGGCGTCTCTTGGGACCAGCCTCGATGAGCTTATAGATGTTCATCTCGTCGTCCAGCTGGGAGCCCATGGATTCGGCGTGGACGAACACCGTGAGGGTAACATGGCGACGATGGCTATCAAAATTTCGAGAATCAATCAGCAGGAACCTGCGAACATGGAGCGACATGGAAAAGTATGAGACATCTCACCTCAAGTCACGCGCAAGCCAAACCGTCGATGTGGCTCCAAGGCCAAGCTTCCCCACAATAGTTCGTCGATCCATTCCACATATAGGGTTCCGTCGTCATGTACTTCCTCAGCCACCTCGTAGGCAAACGGATCGTCGTCCTCATATGGTATGTAGCTTTCCTAGGGTGCCGGATCCTCGTAGTCATAGTCCTTAACGACTGGGAATACATTGCTGGTCGATTCCTAGGGCCTGTAGTCGGCATTGCCGCCCCCAAACTCCCCTGCCCTGTATTGTTCCTCGAAGTTTTCAGTTACAGGCCAGTTGCCCCAATCGTGGCTGGGCTTCCTCTCTTCTTTGGCCAGGCCGGCATCTTCTGTCGTCTCCTCGCCGTCGTCGAGACCACCGCCCCACACACGGAAGGGTCCGTCGTCGTCCTCGTCCCTGGACTCCTCCTCATGTCGAGCGAACTTGGAATAATCTACCAAAGGCTGGGCATTATGACTGTCATGGAGTCCATCATACCTGATGTACAAATCCTCCTGGTAGCCATTCCCGTAGTAATAATCGTTTTCCCATTCAGTATACCCTGACTCAAAGATGCGATCTAGGGAAACAAAGGCTCTTCCGTTCTTCAGGAAAGCTTCCATCTTGTCCAATATTGGGAATAGCACTCTCAGGAAAGAGTGAATGTATCGACGTGTGGTTTCTGTGGGTGTATTGTACTACGCCTGGGGGGCGTAGACCAAGTGTACTTGTTGCTGCTGGCACTTGCGGAGACTGTAAAAGGATGTAGGGAGGAGATGGCGTATAGGGAAGAGAAGATGGATGGACACTATTGCCCCGGTCTACATTTATATGCCTACCTTGTTAAGTTACTCGGTCGTCTCCGTTCAAAGTATAGCTCCAAAGCCGCTTTGTTTTGTTTACAGCCGAAAATAAGCTCTGCGAAGTAAACAGAGCTACTCGGTCATCTGTCGCCAAACTATAATTCCCAAGAATCTCTTGTTCTTCTGTTTACGGTCAAAAACAAGCTCTACGAAGTAAACAGAACGAATAGGGTTAGCCATTAATTAGCTCCCGCTATGGTAAACTTCGTTACCGCCGCGTGGCGTCCATCGCCTGAGTTGGCACCAAGCTAGCCGGCAGAAGCCACAGCTGACACTCCAGTCTGTCGGGGGTAGATAGTCGGTGGGACATGAACAATAAGGCCTAGTGCATACATGGAATATTAGATAAAGGGAACGCGGAGGAACCCCCAGGCTCCAGGCGCCTAGTCACCTTATAGATGACAAGCCCTCAGCTTGTTCCCGCCAGGCGGCTGAGACTACTGCAGTTTTGCACTATGCATGCACAGTTGACACGGTAACTCTCCCAATCACCCTAGAATATCCAAGGGCTGTTTGAAATGAAAGTGTACATGCCTTGGGGCCAAAGCTGAAGTGATGTGCGGATAGCTGCTGATAGTATTCCCCCAAGCTCCATTCCCAGTGTTCTTGGTCACAAGCCACCCGCAACCTTGTCATGCCCGCTGGCCTTCTTTACATAAACAAATTACACTGGAGTTATCGAGGTCATATATTGATTCAAAACCCCCATATTACAGAATGAGGTATTAAACTCAACGCTTTACGTCGTCATGTGGTGGTCTACAAAATCCATACTGAACAGACACACTTGATGTGAACAAAAGTTGTAACATAGCCCAGCCTACCCCGGGGCCGATCCCCAGCTAGACGACAAATGAAAGACTTCCAGAATTCAGCGGGGAATTGCTCTAGAAAATTTGAGATTGCGACTCTAGTATGTATTCATCTAATTATGCCCAAACTACTTACAGCAATTGGTGCAAACTTACTTGAGCCGCGACCTTGGCGCATCAGTCTCCGATGGCACAGAGGTTCCGCTCTCGCTGAATTAGATCGATAGTCACTTACTTATTTTCCCCGGCAATGGAAGCCTTCGCTTTGATCCGCTCAAGAGCGCATAGTCGTGATTCCCGACCAGTGCATGTCACGTTCAACTTGTTCTCTATACCTCGTGAGAACAATGTGTGACCATAACATTTTGGTGAACCCACCACACAGAACACAAGGTCTGAATATACTGACATTGCTAAATTTAAAAAGATATACTTTTTTCAACGGAACGTACATGATATTGTAAGGCAAGTCTCTCCCATGTCAAGACTGTGGCAATCGCTTCACCCACTCCACATCCGGGACAGCCGTGCAAGACGATGTACAAAAGTAAAATAAAAGACCCCAGAGTATCTCAGAATTGAATGACGATGAAATATAAAATGAATTTCCATGGTATATATTGGATCTAGTGGAACTCCGTTCATGCCTCGTGGAGTCGTGGCCGATCAAGTGAGCTGCGTCATCAGCCAGCGCCACTCACACAGCACTTGATGACAAAATAGTTTACACAGTTACTTCCATTTATCACGCACAGTCTGCGTAAATTTTATGGTCGCCCTTTTCACCTCCCACCTCATCACCAGATCTCACCCTTGCCACCTCATGACCAAGCATCAAAAACCCACCCGCCGCCCCCATCATCTCAACACCGTCCCCCAGCCCCNGCCCCCCCCCCCCAGGCATCCAAACCCCACAAATGACCAGACGCCCACCATGCCGCCCTCACTCATCTACCACCCGTCCTCGCGCGACGAGGAGGAACTCGAACTCGCGTCTCTCATCCCCTCCGACGACGACGAGAACGACGTACTCATCTCAATCCCCGACGATCCGCTCGCCATGACGCCGCCGCCACCATCATCATCGTCGCAATCAACAACCACCTTCCGTCTCCCCAAATGGCTCTCACAACAAGCGAATCGGCCACGCGCCCCGTGGCATCGTCGCTGGCTGCCCGTCATCTCCAGCTATGTCGTGCGCATCGTCCGCCCGCGGTTCACATGGCGGTACATCCTCTGCGCCTCCGCGGCGCTGTACACAGCATACTGCCTCATCCGCAATGAACCGCTCTTCGCATCGCGTCTACCGGACTACACGGGCCCCTACGGCGTCGGCGCCGTGGACCTAGAAGTCCCCCTCGCCGACGGACCCCACCGCGTGTCCGACGCCGTGTTCAAGGGCTCCGGCGAACCCGCCTTCGATGTCGAATCCCTCCTCGTAACACTCTACTACCCAACAGACCCATCCTTCCGCTCCAGCAAACCCCGCTACCCCTGGATCCCGAAACCCATCTCCCTCACGGCGGAGGGCTTCGCCCGCCTCGTCCACATGGACAACTTCATCATGCGGCCCATCTTCACTTTTTTTCTCTGGGGTATCGCCAGTAGCCTCACCATCCCCGCCGAGGTCGACGCCCCTCTTCTCGGCACCACCACAGTCACCACCACCACCACCACCACCACCACCGCCAGCATCGCCGCACTCGAGAAGCAGGACCGCTTCCCCGTCATGGTCTTCTCCCACGGCATGGCCTCCTCCCGCACAGACTACACAAACTTCCTCGGCGAACTCGCCTCCCGGGGCCACGTCGTTGCCGCCATCGAGCACCGCGACGGCAGCTCCCCCGGCTCCCTCATAAAGCTGCACCCCTCGGACCCTGGACGCCGGCGCCTGATCATCCGCCAGTCTGATTTAGAACCACACATGGACACCCCCGAATTCAAGCGCACGCAGCTCGCCTTCCGCGACACCGAGATCCTTGCAGCCATCAACCTCCTCACCTTCATCAACGACCCTGCAGGGACCCCACTCAACAACACCCGCGACCCCGTCACCACCCTATCCACCTGGCCCGGCCGCCTAAACCTCGACCTCCTAACCATAGCGGGCCACTCGTACGGCGCAACCGGCGCGCTCCAATCCCTCGCCACCGTCGCCCCCCAGGCCTCCTCCGGCCTGATCCTCGACCCCGGCAAATCCTCCGGCCCCCTCAACCCCAACGCCACGGCGCCCCTCCTCGTCATCCACTCCAACTCCTGGTCCCGCGCCGCATCCCCCTTCCACGGCCGCCCACACTTCGACACCGTGCGCGACCTCGTCCGCAACGCGCACGCCCCGTCGTGGTTCCTCACCAGCGTGGGCACGGCCCATCCTTCCGTCACCGATGCCCCTCTCATTGAGCCTTTGCTGTTGTGCTGGACGACTGGTGCCGGGATGGATGTTAAGCGCGCGCTCAGGGAGTATGTTGACGCCTCGCAGGACTTTTTGAACTACGTCGCCACTGGCGAGGTTACGGGTTTGCTGGTCGAGGAGGTAACCCATGAGGAGTATGGTGTGTGGGTGAGTGAGGAGCGCGAGGCTGATTTCCCAAGGGCCATGGCCAAGCACTGGGAGATTCATGTCAGGCCCGACATATAGGTGAGGTCGCAGGAGCATCAGCATGGTATATGTGTACTACATGTTATATTACTAGGAATTTTCGGGTCTTACACGAGAGCGCAAGCACAGATTTACGAATTACGAGGCAATGGTCAGGGTCTACATAGGTAGACAGGTAGTAAAGTTATCTTAATCATAGAATCATCATCTCCAATGCTAGAACATAATATCCCTTTTGGCTTCCTATCCTATCCATGCCCAGTGCTATCAATGACCTCATCGTAATAAATGTAAGAGTTGACGTCCTCCTCTGCTCACCCACTATACTGACTGAACGCAACACTATTTCCACTTCGAAGCACCCACACGCCACTGACATGCCCGTCGGTACGTCCTCAAATAAAGGCAATGGAGGAACCCTACCCATCTCCAGTGGACGAGCCCCCGAGAGTCCTCCGCTGACGGCTATCGAGAAACGCATCCACCATTTTCTGGCTTTTCGTCGACCTTGTTCGTACGTCTGATGGCCCTCGGTACTCGATACGGCCAGTTTGCCCAATATCTTCCTCCAACCCCGAACTTCCCCAAGTTTCCTCACTCAGAGTACCTCTAGCAAGCATTTGGTACGGTGAACCTACATTGACTCGGCCAAACTGCCTCTCCACGGCCGCAGTCAATCCAGGACTGGACCGAGTAGAAGAGCGCGCCGAGCCTGTCAGGCGTGGGCGACCGTTCCGGTGCAGCGACGGCTCTTCCCCCCCGACTCGTTCCGAGTTCGACACGCTGTGAAACGACGCCGCTTGACGAAGCGGACGAGCCTTCTCCAGCCTCGGTGACGAACCCGAGTACCTCGCGTTCCCAGAGTGCGGAGACGCTACAAACTGAGAGCTCTACTTCAGTGGCGTCTCTTTTGTCGAGGCTCCGCCTGCGGGAGAAGATGACGGTGGCTCATTCTCGACCCCCCGGATTTCTCGCCGCGGACGCCAGACCGCGTTTCGCCAAGAGTGGAATTTGAAAGTGTCTGTCGGTGTTTTCAGCGGGATTGTGCCGCTAGCCCGTCGTATGTTCTTGGGAGAACCGTCAGGAGACGACACAATCTCTGCCGTTTCCCGGACGTGCCCCTTCTTCTCAGCGGACGACGAAGGCGCCGCTGTCAGGGAATAGTTGACATCGGCCGCAGCATCTTCGAGCTTGGCCACATGGGAGCTCAGCCGCGCCTTCCACGCCACAGAACTATCAGTCGAGACTTCTGTCCCTGATCGAAAGCGCGTGCCACCATGCAGTTCCACGGCAGGCGGTTCAGGGGCGTCAGTCTTCGCAGGACTCGAGTACACACTTTCAGCATATATTCCCAAAGCTTCCGCGCCAGAGCCTGGTGGACTCGGCTGGCGATCGGGTAGGCTGATGGCGGAGGGAGATCCAGGGTACTCAGGCCCGTCTCCATGGCTCTCTCTGTTCTTCCGCTCTTCTTCGGCTGCTTTCATATTCTCCTGCAGCGCGCGACGGAATGGACTTGCTGTTCGGAAAAGGTGATTCGAGGGGCTGCCGAAGAATGCTGAGCTGCGCTGGGTCAAAAGCGTGGTTCGATCACCATTCGTGTGACAAGATACACCGCCCTTTCCCAGTGACGAAGGTTCCCCTTCACTGGTTCTCGCCCAAGGGTTGGGAGAACCCTGTCGAGAAAGCGAGCCGGACGCCTCGGACTGAGTGACCGCTCTTCCGTCCTGGAACACATCATCCTCTGGCTGGACACAGCGAATCGTTGGAGGCGACCATCCGTAACTCCCTGAAACCCGGTCCACAGAGCTAGTTCTCGGCGGTATGTCTCCATGAGCCCGCATCTCGTGAATCCTTTGCTGGGCCTCCTCATCTCGCTCCCTGATCTCTCTGGCCCTCTTCATCAGGGCAGAATAAATGCGCTGACTGTCCACTGTCGGAGTATTGCCGTTCACCAACTCCGGGTCCTCCATTCGTCGAAGTGGCGTCGAAGATGTCCCATGCGGGACCCCTTCTTTGATCGCCGCCAGGGGTCGATGTTCCCAATCACCAGGGCTTGCGTGGCTGATCGCCGTGTTTGTAAGAGAGTCGGCCCAGCTTGTGACTCGGGACTTTTCATCCACCGGCACAGCATTCTCTTCCTCGCCGCCCACGAGGCTGCCCTTGTCGGACGACGTTTGCTGGCACGGATGCACTATATGGAGAGAGGCTGTCCGAGAGGGACCCCTCGACAACGACGCGCGTTCCTCCCGGTGGACACGGTCCTTGTTCTTAGTATAAGAACTGTCGGTCCCAAGGCGGTAGTCTGCGAAATGCGCGCTCCCCTCTGACACTTCCTGCCGTCCAAAAATCTCTCTCAGCCTGCTCTTGATGCTTCTCGAGACATTTCGAGCCTTATCCCGCAGGCTCCCCTGCTTATGTGTGGATAGGCTGTCTCCAGCATACGCCGAGAAGAGTGTCGCACTACTGTTGCTGCTGTGCCGCAAGGACTTTCTCATACCCATGGACGTATCGGATCGACGGGAGGCTTCGGGTCGGCGACTTCTCGAACCGAAGAAGAGAGACGGGCGTGATCGGAGACTTGTCTGACACTCGGACAGTTCCTGAAACCTCTGGCGTGCCATCTGAACGGCAAGATCATGCGGAGCTGTCGTGCTGGCTTCGGACAATCTTTGTTGCTGACGACCAGGGAGGAAGCTCATCGACTTGGAAGCCCTCATGCTTCGAACTTCCGGCCCCGCCTTTGGTTTGTTGTCCATGTTGAGCGAGGCATGACGCGACAACCGAGAAATTCTCGTCTCCGCCTTCGGTGTGTCGTCGACGTTAAGCCTGGCATACCGTGACGTCTGAGTATTCTCCTTTCCCCAGGTTGGACTAGAGGTGAAGGAGTATCCCGGCTTTGATAGCTCCGAGGTTGTAATCATCGACCTAGACCTGGGTAGCCGCCGATAAGAAGAATGCCTCGTGACGAGGGCCTCCTCGAGCTTGTATTCCTCCTCTTGTAGTTGCCCAGCACGCAAAGGGCTTAAAGCTGGAACTGTGCTGTCATTATGTCCCTCGGACAAGGCACCAACATGTCTGTCCCCTCGCCCAAGATACGAGCTGTCGTCATCAGCAGACGTCGTAGTTTCGCGATTGTCGATGGCTCGCGAGCCGAGAGGTCTCCTCGGCCGTGCTTTAGGACCAGTAAATCGAATACTCCGCTGCCGGACAATGCGAGGCGTAGCTTCACGGCTTTCTCCTGTTCGAGTATTTGGGTTGTCAGAGCGGCCTACGTCGCGTATACTAATGCACCCGTCGCCTCCATCAAGGCTGGACGCCATCGTCCCCTCAGAGAGAGGGGCCATGCCCTCACTCTTCCTCCCGTAGGCCCGCTGATATGACAGCCTCGCAGCAATATGAGCGTCACGCTCCGCGACTATGGGATCGCTATGCAGAGCGAACGTCGAGCGGAGTCTGATCGAGCCGGTTGACTTGCTGCGGCCCAGAGGACGACGCTGGTGTCTCCTGGTGCTTCTGCAGTGCAACAGCATCACCGGTGGAGAAGAGGGGGTGGGCTGGTTTAAGGAGACTGTGGCCGGTGGCTGGGCTGTTAGGCGCTTTAAGGTTCTGTCGTCTATGCGGATAGAAGCTTGATCGGGGATTCAAAATGCAATGTTCATCCGTGTCGAAGGAGGATGTCCCAAGGATGAACGGGCCAGTAGCAGTGAACGTCGAACGATGATTAAAAGTAGACCAGTGGCGAAGACGAGAAACAAACACTGAAGTGATTGCGACGACCAGTGGTTCAGGAACGACCAAGAGAGAGGCGCTCGTTGCAGTGTTAGGCGAAAGGCACCGAGTGAGAAGGAGACACTTCAAGGGTGAGTCAAGCTCGACTCCGTCACTGCGGCAGTAACGACGTGTATCGAGGGTGCAGCTCATCAGAGCAGGTGCCGGCGGGGGGTTGATAGCAAGGAAATTGTATTGAAGGGGTTCGAGGGCGGTTCCAGTCACCGTATGCATTCCACGCGTACGAATTCTCAGAAGAAAACTTCAACAAACACAAACACTATACATGACAGACCCAGCGAGACAAAAAGGAAAGAATGCAGCAGTAATCCCTAGCCACCCATAGCAGCTGTAGCTCTATGCCCATGTCTGCCCAAGTGCAAATACCCCAAAGAGTCCTCTTCCATCCCTCATGTATGTCTAGAGGCATAAATACGTAACCACTCCACCCTTAGGCGTGGAACTCGCGGAGAAGCTTGTGGAGTTCCTCGTTGACGACCTCCTGGACCTTGGCGCCAAGCTTGGCAGCCTTCTCCTCGAACTTTTCAAAGTCCTGAATCTTCTCGACGACCTTGCCAGACACAATCTCGACTTCCTCACTGACGACGTCCTCGATAACCTCCCAAGTGGAGGAGCTACGGTCCACCTCGTAGCTGCCACCCTCCATGATCTTAGAGAAGTTGTTGCAGCCGCCGCCGTTCCAGGCGAGGAGGTTAGGGGTATCGGAGTCGGGAAGGCCAGCAAGGGCTCCCTTGGTGGCAACGGAGATGACGCTCTTCTTCATCTCCTCGGGAGTGATGGGGGCGACGGCAAACTCGGAGTCACCAGCGGGCTGGAGAGACAGGTAGTAGGCGAGGATACCAGCAAGATGGGGGGAGGCCATGGAGGTGCCAGAGATGGTGTTGATGGCGTAAGGCGAGCCAATCCAGGTAGACTGGATGCTCACACCAGGGCCGAAGATGTCTGTGCACTTGCCGTAGTTGGAGAAGTAGGCGCGGTCATCGCTGAGGTCCGAGGCGCCAACAGTGAGGGGAAGCTCAGCGGCGGCAGGGGAATATTTGCAGGCATCGGCGTTGTCGTTGCCAGCCGCGACGGCGAAGTGGATGCCAGCGCGGACAGCGGCGTTCACGGCAGCATCGAGAGCAGAGGTCTTGCCGCCACCGAGAGACATGTTGGCAACGGAGCCCTTGAAGCCCTTGCGCTTGCCGTCCTTGGCAGCGGCCACCTGCTTGGAGTGCTGCTCCGCAGCGTACTCGACGCCCTTGAGGACATCAGCCATGCTTCCGGATCCGTTAGACCGGAGCACCTTGACAGCGTAGACGTTGGCCTTCTTGGCGACACCATACTTCTTGCCGGCAATGGTGCCAGAGCAGTGGGTACCGTGGCCGTTGCCATCCTCATCAGCGTCACCTTCAGGGATTGTGGCACCCCAATGGGCACGACCCTCGAAGTCGACGTGCTCAATGTTGGTGCCAGTGTCAATAACGTAGGCATCGACGCCCTCGCCAGCATTCTCAGCGTAGAGGTACTTGTTGAATGTGCTGAAGCCGAGGGTATCACGGTGGGAGATGCGGGCAAGACCCCAAGGAGCCTGCTTCTCGGTCTCACCATCGCACTTGTCTTCGGTCACAGCATCCTCGTAGTTGACGGGGAGCATGGTGTGAACGACGGTGTCGCGCTCAATGTACTCGACCTGCATTCAGACAGTCAGCATGACGAACCTTTGAAGGCGGGTATATCGGGCCGGCCACCGCATAGGGCGGCAAGCCAAATAAGGTAAGTCGGCGGAATTCCACGCCTCTAGGACGGGGAGCGGGGACTAAGGAAAGTAGCTTGAACTTACATCAGGGTGGTTGCGGACCTTCTCGATCGCATCGGGGTGGAAGTGACCGGCATAACCCTTGAAGGAGTCGCCGATGGAGAGGGTGTGCTTCACGCCACCGAAAACCTGGCCAACGACGTCGCCGACGATGCCACGCTTGCGCAGCTCAAGGAACTCATCATCCTGCTTGGCATTGCCGTGGATGGTCTGGATCCAGCTCTGATGCTCATTGACAGAAGCATCATCGACATGGTCCTTGAACTTGATGATATACGAGTCGGGGATGTGGTCGGCGTCCACGGAGCTCAGGATGGGGGCCGAGTTGCCGTGAATGGTGTCGGTGCTGAAAGAGGCCGCCTGGGCGATGGCCGCCAGGGAGAGTGCGGCAGCGGTCCGCATTGTGTCGTCTACCAGAGACGGGGGAAAGAGGGCGTTGAGACGAAAGGAAACTGCAGTTTAGACGCTCACTAATGAGAGTAGAGCAGCTCGGCACCGAGATACAAATGGTTGATGGTTGAAGGAGATGGAATGATGATGGGGAGGAAGGGAGGGAGAGAGGAGGGTTGGAGGAAGGAGGAGGTGAGGCAACGAGGATGACGAGCGACAGCAGGCTGATAAAGCCATCGGTGACGCATCCAGTCGCCCAGTCAGTCAGCCGAGCGATAACAGGCTGTGGAGCACAGAGCCAAGTCCGTGGCTGACTCGGCCAATCCGGTTGCATTTACGGTCCCACTTCCCCCCCGACAACAGCAGCATTCAGGCGACTCATGCCTCCGGGCACCCAAGTACTGGTACATGTCTCAGCACACCTGGGTGGCCCGTTCCTGCATCAGCTGTCCCAACCCCCCGCGCCTTGAGGGCTCTTGCTTATTGCTCCTAACAGCTTGGAAGCCCAGGTTGCGTGATAAAGTGCGCGAAATACCATGTAAGCCCACCAAATGATATTCTTTGGCCACATGACTTTAATGCCTTGTCTGGTGCATTTGAACAACGTTCTCGCTCGGCTGCAAGAAACCTGGGTCTTTGGCAGCCGCTAGCAGGAGCCCTGCTTCCGCATCACGGAGTGAAGTAGGTACGGATACAGACGTACCAGTACCTGGGCCTCCCCTGCACTTGCCGCAGGCAGGGACGCGAATGCGGGGGAAGCTCTCAAGAGGGTGGGCGCCTGATCAGTGGGCGGAGGTCAGTCGCCTCCGCCAACGGCACGTGCTCCTTGGGTGGCCAACTCCCATCTTATACCTATCGGAATGGATTATATCGATATTCAGGTCCACCGGATGATGGGTAAACACATCCGTCTCACAATTGCCATGCACCTCACTGTTTACCTACCGGATTTCTTCATTTCTGGGGCAAGCATTGAAATGCTGCAATGTAGGGAGTGGCTGGCCCTTCAGACCAAAAGGGTTGTTATACGGGTATGGCGCCCGTCACCTGGTGACTGCGCTGTGGCGGTGCATTTTCTCTCCAAACTCGCTCGGTGCTACCCTGCACAACCACGACTAGTCGCAACGAACTGGTCTCTTGAGTGCCTGGGAGCAAGGTTGTGTTTGCGACTACAGCACCCCAAAATTTGTTACTTGCAGGCGGAAGCAGTAAACATATGATACTCAGTTTGGCATATAGATTTTTGAGCTGTGGACTCCCCCCTGTCGTAGGTCCGGGGAACTCTCTGAGGGTAGGTAAAAGTGTACAGGTAATAACCATTTTCGAGGCCACCTGCATGAACCCATAGGAAAAAAGACTCGAGGTACAGAATCTGCTGCCAGACTTGCTAGGTCTGTCTTTCTGAAAGGTCCACCCTGCGGTCCAGCGATACCTCCTAAGAACATATACAGCATAGATGAGGCACTACTTAAGTAAATACTGTAGATACTAGTAGGGAGGCTGTCATGCTGATATCTTCCATACGTTGAGGACGGAGGCGGTGCTGGCGCAGAGCGAGTTGGAGGCAGGCGGGGCAGTGGGTACCTTCCCAGACCGAACTGACTACTAAGTAGGTACCTACCACCTTCTGGTGCACGCTGGCGACGATGAAGGGTCGCGCCTTCCCCAAGTTCAGGTTCCAGCTTGCTCGTGCTGACGCCGATGGTTGCGCTACTGCGACTGGTACTTGTAGTACTGAAAGCACTACCTGACTGCAACAAGACGACATCGGTCAGATCTTTCTGCCATTCTCACGTAATTCTTCTCAGCATCCAGATTTTGTCCCATCACTAGTAGCGCCCGGAACTATTTGACCAGGCGACTCCCCTCGAGTTTAATCAAAACTTCGCGATCCCACATCGGCATCAGCAGCCCCAACCGTGGCACAGCCCTGCGCGCGCGCCCTCCGCCGCCGACCCAAAACGAACTTCTCTCGATGCCGATTCTGCGAGACTGCAACCTGGACCCTTAAAGGGCGTCTGGGTAGAGGAAGAGCGGAAACTAGGAGCGCTGCCGTGGCCTTGTCTCGATGACCACAGAGCAGACCATGTCCGCCCTCCCACGGCGTTATCGGTCGTCCACCTCGGCCTCGAACCCGCCAATCTCCAAATCGCTCGAGATCTTGACCGCCCAGCTCGATACCATCTCCCGGGACGCGTCGACGCCACGCGAAGATGGGTATCCCGACCCCTCCAAGCTCGTCAAAGGCCTGCGCGGCGTCTCCCAGCAGATTGCCGCCAGTGGCACTGCCCCGCCACAGGATGACTTCCGCCATGCCCAAGGCTTCGAGCGAGTCCTCGATGTCCTGCGGGCCTTTTCAGGCTACTACGACCCCGAGAAACGCACTCCCTCCGAAATAATATCACTGTTCAAGCTCCTAAAGGAGGCTCTGAATGTGCTGTCCTCCGCACTACGGGGCCATTCGGGGAACAAGCGCTTCTTCAGGTACCGCGTGGACGGCGGAGGTTGGGAGGCTCTGGAGCAGGCCATTGCCAGCATAGGCCTTGGAGGAGCTGAGCCGGACCCCTGGGTCATCTGCCATCTATTTGGAAAGCTGCTCTCGTTTTGTCTCGACGATGAGGCCATAGATCTGCTCTGTGAGTCCGTTGCCTTGGCACTTCGCCCGGACACGGGGAATCAAGCGCAGAACGAAGAGGACGATGGCGCTGAAGAACAGTGGGACCTTCTACTGGCCCGTTCAATCGACAACGTCGGTCCCAGCGTGAGGGAGCTTGTTAACGCCAAGACGGTCATTCGACATCCAGAGATCCTCAGGGCCGTGGTCAGCTTCTGGAGCGCTCTCCCGCGCGCAGCTGGTAGTTCGTCGACTCCCGGATCACTCATTGTGCTCGAGACCATACGATCCGCAGTTTCGGAATCCGTCCACAACCGCGTGGCAGTACACTCTACTGGTGCCTTGTCTCAATTTCTACGCGATGTCTTTGCTCCTGACTCGACGTTGACTGCTGTCGAACACCAGATGGTCCTGGATATATGCAGACAGCTCATGCACTTGGGCGTTAACCAGCCAGCCGACGCCCAATTCTTGCTTACGGCCTCTAGCGCAGAAGCTTCTGAGTTCTGCCTGGATATGACATCTAAATACTCTGGGCCGCCCTTTTTCCAGTTTGACTTGTCCATACACGGCTACTCCTCACTCGAGCTTCCAAGCCTCGGCCGATCCTTCCCGCCTCAATCGACATCTGGATACACTTTCACCGCCTGGATCCGCGTGGACAGCTATGATCCAACATCTCATACAACGCTCTTTGGCGTATTTGACGTCACGCAAACCTGTTTCCTGCTCATGTATCTCGAGAAGGACACTCAGAATTTTATCCTGCAGACTTCCGTCTTTTCGAACAAACCCAGTGTTAGATTCAAGTCAGTCGTTTTCAAGGAGAAGCAGTGGTACCACATCGCCATTGTCCATCGCCGGCCCAAGACAATGGCCTCGAGCAAAGCATCTCTCTACGTCGATGGCGAGTTTGCTGAGCAGATCCGCTGCAACTACCCGCAGACCCCTCCGCTCTCCAACGGGAAGAACGAGAGCTTCGCGTCTTTCAATTCCAACCAGAACAAGACGAACCCTGTGCAGGCTTTCCTAGGCACGCCGCGGGACCTGTCCAACAAGGTCGGGTCGGCTCAAATCTTTTCGCGGTGGTCGCTCGCCTCCGCGCACCTCTTTGAAGATGCTCTCAGCGATGACTTCCTCGCGGTACACTACGGCCTTGGGCCACGGTACCAAGGCAACTTCCAGGATAGCTTAGGCGGGTTCCAGACTTATGAGGCCTCGGCAACTTTGGGCCTACGCAACGAGATTGCCCATCCAGGTGCCAACGAGACCTCGGACATTCTCAGGGCCATTCGCGAAAAGGCGAGTTCACTACTCCCAGAATCCAAGATCCTGCTTAGCATCCTTCCCCCCTCGACATTCCCTAGCAATGTCCAGTACCTTAACACTGGGTTGCTTCGATCTCTGCCTCGGTCAGCGGCGCGCAGCCTGTTTCGCACATCAAACCAGGAAGGTTCCCCTCTGGCCATCAATTGCGCTGTCTCTTGCGTGACCGATGCGCTATTCAAGGTACACGGGATCGCATCCTTCCGCGGGAGTCCAGTAGTAGCAGTCCCGTCTTACATGGACGAAAACCTATGGCGCTTGGCTGGGTTCACACCGCTCGCGTTGAAACTTCTCGAACGAGCGACAAGCGTAGAGGAGACGGTTCGCGCGTTGGAAATAATGTTCCTTTGCATTCTCAAGAGCTGGCGGAACAGTGAGGCCATGGAGAGAGACAATGGCTATGGGATCCTGGGCATGCTCCTGAGGATGAAGCTTGGCTATGGGGGCTGGGCCGGCAATGACGGGTCTGTGTCGAAGCTCCTAATATCTAATGACGAAAGGGACAGTCTCGCACTTCGAGTCCTTAGCCTCGTCTTGGGGTTTGTGGGATACAACCATACGGCGCCGATTGAATCCTTCATCATCAACCCTTTGGCCTATCGCGTTCTCTTAATCGACTTGGACATTTGGCGCAAGTCCGCACCTTTGGTTCAAGAACTCTATTACAAGCAGTTTGTGACCTTTGCGGTCCTCAGCAAGTTCCACGAATTCAACCGTAGGAGGCTGATTCGGATGAGTAAGTTGGCTCGTTTCGTCGCCGTTGCCGCTGATATTAATGATCGCAGGGATTGTCAGAAGGTTACTGGATGCCATTAAAGGGGAGGCTGTCGCAGAGGAGGTCATGCCCCATTTCATGGCTGCATTCGAGGTCTTGGTGAAATCAAACCTGAGCCAGGAGGTGATGAGATCTCTGGCTCTCTTCATCACTTACGCCTTCCATTCTCCGACGGCGTCACTGCCACGCACACCCAGGCCAATGTCCGCGACGTCGAGATCAAGTACTCCGGTACCGTTCAGAAGGCAGACGATCGACGCGAACATGGGTTACGGCTCACCCGCTCCTCTCAAGTACCTGCCTAAGAAGAAACTGGGGGTGAAGATACTGGTCATGTACTCGGGCATACTTTGTGAGAAGGGCAACCTCAATCACATTAAGAAGTTTGCACGGACGGTGACAAATAAGGTAAGTCCCTGTTCCTGTCACACCACAGGGCCTCTTGCGCTGATTTCTCGAAGTGGCTGCTGTACCTCCTTGCCGAAGACGATGTTGAAGTCGTGGTCCACGGCTGCAAAATCCTTGCACGGCTTCTTGTTGCACATGGGACCACGTACACCACGAAATTTGCCAACAAATCAGGAGGCTTCACCGTTATGGCCAACCGACTAAGGAAGTTCTGGGATGTCCCGACATTGTGGCCCATCTGTCTGAGCATTCTCTTCGGCTATGATGTCGCCGATATCGACTTCGGGCGCCATTTCGACTTTTTCAGTCTCGTGAACATTTTCGGCAAGCGGAAGGTGGCATACCCAGACTCTGTTCAAATCCTCACTTCGATGCTACAACAAGGATTTAAAGAGGTTATGCGGAATCAGGACGATCCAGACTCACCAGCCGACCGGTTGGGCCCCAAGGAGGGGAACAAGAGTTTTCCGACATCAGCCCTCAAGGGCCGACAACGAATAGACCTTGCCGAAGCTCTCGAGAGCCGCCGTAAGTCGCGAGTTGTTGTAGAGTGGTTGCGGCGCATGCTAACTAGGCCAGTGGCATTCGATGGAGAGAGCGTGAGAGTCCAGGACCACACGACGATTCTTCTGACGATGATCCGTCTCCTGCTAGACATTCATGCGAAGTCTTTGAAGTTCAGAGATTTTGCTCTTTCTTCGGACTGGGTTCGGCTTTTACTGGCCGCCATATATCCTGCCATCGTGAGCGCAGATGCGGTGACTCCGGAGGTTGAGCTGCATTCGGGAGAAGCTGCCCTGAACTTTGAAGGCAACGATGTCATCATTCGTCCTTTGGGGGGAGGTACTGTCTCCGCGCCAATCGTGAGGTCGAGCAGCGTCGATGCTATGCCCTCGCCTCAATCAACGCCGCCTAAAGGCACGCCGCTGCGCAGGGCATCGTCGTTTGTTCTCCTGACGTCTCAAAAATCTCGGGAAAGCTCCAATCAATCCCAAATCAGCCAAGTCGTGTCGCCACAAAAAGCATCAGCGGCGCAAAAACCTAACGCCATCCTAGAGAGTTTCCTAGAACTTGTCACCGATGTCTTTATGGATCAGCTGATTGCCCGCAAGGAGTTCCCTGGCTTCGGCCTTTTCGTCAAGGTTCCGCCTGGTTTCCAGGAACACCAGGCATACTTTGAGTCGTTTATTCTCAGGAGAATGATCACTCGGGTGACGGACTACTTGCAGAAGTCTGGCGAGGCTGCCTGTGAGCCGCGGATCCTCACTAACCTAGCAAGGTTCTCTCTGCACCTGTCAGAAGCTATATTCGAGGGTTGGTTCTTGAACGGAGCCGAGGACATGATTGACTTCAACGGCATGTTGCTGGAGTTCTTGCAGAGACCTGACATTGAAAAGCTGAAGAGTGTTCGGCTCTGCAGTCAAGCTGTCAACATGATTCGCGGTTGTCTTTTGCGGATAATCCTTCTCAGGATGTCAGATCTTGACAACCCAGAGTCGACAGAAGCAGAGGCGAAGAATTTCATGAACAAGCTAGCTTATTGGCAGATGTCTATCCTGGGCTGCTTCAACTCCGACGACGACTACCTAAAGCTTTTCTGGTATCAGCTGTACACCAAGCTCGTCGACGACAGGCCGTCTATACGGCTAGCTGCAGCAAACTTTATGCGGGTTATCCTGGTTCAGAAACCCGAGGAGTCGTTTGCCCTCATTCGATCATGCATGCTGCCGGATCAGCGGAAGCTTTCTCGAGATTTCCAGAAGCTGACAGAAGTGGATGACGAGACGTTTGTTGAATGGGTGGATAAGCACCGCCCATCCCTGGACTTGCTTTTCCTAGGGAGTATGGCAAAGGCTTGGGAAGACTACGTGACCATGGAAAACGCGAAGACGTTTGAGACGGCCAAGAACCGACTTTCCAAGCGCAAGGATCAACTGCAAATATGGTATTTGGATAACGAAGCTACGAGTAAGACGCTGTTCAACCACGAAATTGGCAACAGCGCGTGGATGAAGAGCATCTACAGCTCGGAGCATTTCAAATATCAGCGGCTCATGCAGGACCAGCAAGACGATCTGGCGTTTCTTATTCCCGCGTGGCGGAAGATGGAGAGGGACCTCAGGAGGCCTGGGGCCGTTTTCAGCGAGCCGGCACAGGCAAAGTGGAAGTTGGACCGCACGGAGGGCCGGAACAGGATGAGGTTAAGGCTTCTCCCCGATTACTCGTCCAAAGAGGACAAGTACCAGCCAAAGCGAAGAGCCACTGGTATGGCACAGCCCGCCCTGCAGGTCGACACGAGGGTGAGCCCTTCACCGTCTTCGGCCCCGTCTGCAAGGTCGCCAAGAAAGAGGTCCTCACCTGGCCCTGTGTATGCCGGTCGGGAAGTGAACTCGGGCACCGCTGAGCAGCAAGAGGCGGACGAATCGGAGTCTGGCTTTGTCCCTGAAGATGATTTCGAGTTGGTCGACGATCCCAATGAACCCAACGACGAAGATAATTTCGAGGACAAGAATCGTAAGGTCATGCGCCGGCTGGAGCACGGAGACCAGGTGCAAGCAGCCTACAACATTTCGCGCATCACGGGCCTCGAGGCTTGCGAAGGCATCCTCATCATTGGTAAAGACGCCCTCTACATGATGGACAATGTCTTCCAGTGCGCCAACGGCGACATTGTCAATGTCTGGCAGGCTCCGGCTGAGGAGCGCGATCCATTCACCCAAGTTGTCACAGACGCTAAGACGATGGAGAAGCGTCAAAATGCCGGCAACCGAGAGCAAGAATCGAGGCATTGGCGGTGGCATGATGTTATCAGCATCTCGAAGCGTCGCTTCCTGTTCCGAGATGTTGCCATCGAGATATTCTTCACCGACGGCCGTAGCTACCTGCTCACGCAGATCAACAGCGCTGTGCGAGACGAGCTGTTTGTCAAGATGATGAACAAGGCGCCCCACACTAGTACGGCCAGCGCGTTACCCAACCCTGAGGACGCGTGGCGGTTGGAAGTACTGAAGGTTGTGGACGAGGCACCTCAGGGACTTGGGTCGAGAATTGGAACGCTGTTCAACTCGGCGCCGTGGACTCCCATCATGAAGCGTTGGCAGAGGGGTGAAGTCTCGAACTTCCACTACCTCATGATGGTGAACACTTTGGCGGGCAGAACATTCAACGATCTCACCCAGTACCCCGTGTTCCCCTGGATCATCGCTGATTACACCAGCGAGGACCTGGACCTGCAAGACCCAGCAACGTTCCGCGACCTGTCGAAGCCCATGGGCGCGCAGACGCAAGCTCGAGTCCCCGGTTTCATAGAGACTTACAGTGCGTTGAAGGACATTGGGCAGGAGCCGTTCCATTACGGTACTCACTACTCTTCGGCGATGATTGTCTCGTCATACCTTATCCGCTTACCGCCATTTGTCCAGTCGTACCTGTTGGTGCAGGGCGACAGTTTTGACCATGCCGATCGTCTCTTCCAGTCCATCCCCGATGCCTGGGACTCGGCTTCTCGCAAGAACAAGGCCGACGTCCGGGAACTCACGCCAGAGTTTTTCTGTCTGCCGGAATTCCTGACCAATATCAACGACTACGATTTCGGACGCCGCCAGAGCACGGGCGCAAAGGTCGATAATGTCGTCTTGCCGCCCTGGGCCAAAGAGGACCCAAAAATATTCATAGCCAAGCACCGCGAGGCGCTTGAGAGCCCGTACGTCAGCGAGAATCTCCATCACTGGATTGACCTGGTGTTTGGGTACAAGCAACGGGGTGAGATTGCGGTGGAGAACCTGAACGTCTTCCACCACCTGTCTTATGGCGGCGCGAGTGACTTGGATCGCATCACGGATGCGAGTGAGCGGGCGATCACGGCGGGTGTGATTCATAACTTCGGGCAGACGCCGCATCAAGTTTTCGCCAAGCCTCACCCTGCGAGAGAGAATGTGAGATGCCCTATTCGGAGACTCGACACGGGAGTGTTCTCGCTACGGTGTCTTCCGAATCCACTGCTAGGTAAAATACTCTCGCCCAAACTTGTTCGACATGAACTGACAGACTTTACAGAGAGTCGAGAGCGCGTGGCGTCCTTGGTCTACTCTCCCAGGCTAGACCGCCTGCTCTGCACCTCGCCCTTCCGCCTCAACTTCCCTCCGTATGACAAGTACCTCGAGTGGGGCTTCGCCGATAATAGTATCCGTTTCTTCTTCGGTGACAACCGAAAGGTGAGATTCCGCAAAAGTCTCGGGTACAAACCAGAAGCTGACGATGGGAAGCTGGCTGGCTTATTCGAGAACCTCCACATTGGTCAAATCTCCTGCGCGACCTTTGCGGACTCGAAGACGCTCATCACCACGGGCGAGGACTGCGTCATCTCGGTCTTCCTGGTGCAGACCGCTCCGAATAAGCCGGTGGAAATCACCCCGAAGTCGAGTCTATTCGGTCACAAGACACCAGTTACGACAATTGCCGTGAGCAAAGTATTCAGCACGTTTGTAACAGTATCCTCGGATGGCCAAGCCATACTGTGGGACCTGAACCAGCTAGCTTTCATTCGAAAGCTGCCTCTCGTCCGTCCTGTTGAAGACGCCAAGATCAACAACGTCACGGGCGAGATCCTCCTCTGCTCTGGGCCGAACGTGCTGCTGTACACTCTCAATGGGTCTCTGATCCTCGACATGAACGTCTGTGCTGATCAGGAGGATTACGTCCACTCGTGTGCCTTCTACGAGGGCGCCGGGAACGAATGGCTTGAGGACCAGCTCATATTCACCGGCCATCGTCGGGGCCGCGTTAATGTGTGGCGGAAGAGCATCAAGGGCGGAAAGTGGAGTCTTGATTTCCTCCGCCGTCTTGATCATGTCGATCCCAAGGGTGAGAAAGGTGGCAACACGGAGGCGGGCATCACATGCATCAGCCCCCTGCCGACATGCGTCTACACCGGTGATGACGACGGTCGTGTGGTGAGTATTTGTCCCACGACATGGTTAATATGGAATCCGCTTTGCTAACATGTCTGGTAGTATGAATGGAATGTTGCCGGGAAGGACAGGTAAGGGTCCGGCCCTGCCACGGCGTTCCTGGGGCGAGCACGACTTCGCAAGGCGACGCTCTAGACAAGACTATGCGCGGAGGATAATGATTTCTTTATATAAGGGGATCGAGGAGTAGGTGAGAGCGACGGATGAGATTTGCATGCATGAGACGGGGCGTTTTTGCGGCGTTTTTTATTCGTGTCGGGGTTGAGGTTCGATGGACTTGCGCGAGAGGCTGGGTGTGAGAACGATATAAAGCGTCTGCCGTTTGACTGGATCCGCGGGATTGAATTCAAGGAAAAGCTTGTTATGGTGTCAATCAGGACTATTTGAGGTCCTCGTCTAGTAATGGCTGTCCGCGACCTCGAAAACGCCTTATATGTACAAGAGTCATCCCGCCTGCGACTCGACATGTTCGATCTCCCTTCATAGAATGCCCGAGGCTATCCCATATATTTTATTCGTCATCGTAGCCAGTCAATTGTTTCCTCGGGCCAGTAGGGACTGCACCATGTCAGTACATCCGATCGAACACACACACACACACAGACACAAATATGGCCTCGGATTGCGGTCGTTCGTACCAGGATAGGTAGTCGGGATGCGCGGCGGGTCGACGTCGCCGAGGCGGTATCGCAGCGAGCGCACGGGGTAGATCATGACGGGGCCGATGCCGCCGATGATGACGGACCAGAAGAGCGCGGGCCTCTCGCGGGCTGCCCAGCGGCAGTACTTGAAGGGCGTGGACCAGAAGTGCGGCGCGGCGGACATGGTGCCTGTTGTTGGAGGACGACGACTGCAGTTAGAATTGTGGTAATTGGGACGGATTGGCTCGGAGGGTGGAAGGGTGCGCGTACTCAATTGGTGAGGTGTATTGAGGTTCCCGCTTGGTGGGTTGGTATCTGGGGACAGACGTCGGGAGCTCTCGTGATGGATGTTGCGATGGAGAGAGTTGAATCGGGATCTCGGAGAATCATGTCACCGGACCCGGTGTGTCAACACCCACCACCCCACCCCACTAATCGCGCCGCTACAGTACGTACCTTAGGTACTCAGTGCTCCCCACGCTGCCGCCCATTGCTACAGGGGGGCCAAGAGACGAGGCTACGTATCCCAAAGCTCCCGGGAGCTCGATCCTTGAATTGTGTCTCCGACAACCACCACACATTTCGACCCATCGACCTTTTTCGTTCAACTACCACACAACTTCCCCGCGGAAAAAGAAAACCGGCACGATGCGGTCGCTGCTGAGCGTTGCCGTGCTACTTTTTGCGGCGATTGTGTCGGCAGTCAGCACAACGGATGATAGGCTGCTGGTGGTTGCTGATGATGTTGCGGATACAGAGGCGTACGGCGAGTTCTTTGAGGATCTGGAAAGTAAGTTGCGCCGCCGGGTCGGAACGCGGGGTGGAGATGGTCACTGACGAATTGGTATAGGTCGGAAATTTAATATTGACTATAAGACGCCGAAGAGTGAGGGATTGGAGCTGTTTCGCCTGGGGGAGAGGACGTACGGCCATCTGGTCTTTCTGCCCACCAAGGTCAAAGGTTCGTTTGGTGTCCTCTTGAAACTGGAGTAACAATTCTTACCTGACCGTTGTCTAGCTCTCGGTCCTCAGCTGACACCCAACATCCTCATCGACTTCGTCAACGCCGGCGGCAACATCCTGATCGCCCAGTCCTCCACCCACCCTTCATCCACATCGATTGTATCCTTCCTCAACGAGCTTGGCATCTCCTTCCCTGTCGAGCGCACAGGTCTCGTCGTCGACCACTTCAACCACGATACCGTGTCCGCTTCCGAGAAGCATGACGTCCTCGTCCTCGACGCCCCGACACCTGTCCGCGCCGGCATCAAGCCCTTCTTCTCCGGGAACGAAGGCGCCGTGCTCGCGCTCCCTCATACCGTCGGTCACACCCTCGGCGCTGGGCAGCTCCTGACGCCCATCCTGCGCGCACCCCGGACGGCGTACAGCTACAACCCGAAGGAGCAGAGCGAGGCTGTCGACCCGGATGAGCTGTTCGGTGCCGGCGCGCAGTTGGGTCTCGTGTCTGCATTTCAGGCGCGCAATTCGGCTCGTGTGGCTGTCCTGGGCTCTGCGGAGATGCTGCAGGATAAGTGGTTTGCTGCCAAGGTTGCTCGTGAGGGGGGTAAGGAGACTGTGACTGCGAACAGAGAGTTTGCTAAGATGCTGTCTGGATGGGTGTTTCAGGAGATTGGGGTGCTGAGGGTGAATGGCATTGAGCATCGGCTGAAGGGCGAGAATGAGACTAACCCGAGCATCTATCGGGTTAAGAATGAAGTGGTAAGACTAACAACACGATGTCCTGATATGGTAGGCCCTGCTGACAAATACCGCCGGCAGACCTACAGCATCTCCCTGTCCGAGTACTCCTGGGACTCCTGGAAGCCCTTCACCCTCCCCGACTCCGACGCGCTCCAACTCGAGTTCTCCATGCTCTCCCCTTTCCACCGTCTGGACCTACACCCGATCGACGCCACCCCGTCCGCCACCGTGTACGGCACCTCATTCACGCTGCCGGACCAGCACGGCATCTTCAACTTCCGCGTCAACTACAAGCGTCCCTTCCTCACCAACGTGGACGAGAAGAGGACAGTCAGCGTGCGGCACATTGCCCACGACGAGTGGCCGCGTAGCTTTGTCATCTCGGGCGCGTGGCCCTGGATCTCGGGGATCGGAGCTACGGTGACGGGGTTCGTGGCGTTTTGCGCGGTTTGGGTGTACAGCCGGCCTGCTCCCGCTAAGAAGACGCAATGAAAAGTTGAGACTCACAGAGATGGGGTGTACGATTTTACAAGTCGCCTGTTCAAATGGTATGGCAATGCCGGAAAGGCGGAATATGAAGTTTCTTTCGCTCGAAAGGAGACGAGCTAGCTCCCTCAGCTATAGGGCTTGAGTGGATCTGACCAGGGATGTAAGGGAATGATAGACTTGTTTCTCCGGTATAAGCGCTACTACGGTAGGGAATGGTAGTAATGGAAACGTATTCTCAATGCTTTGTGACTCTAGCATTGCGTGACTCCGTAGTTCCCCAGATTGGTGGTTTCACTTGAGTTGGGTTGTCAAAGATTCGTTCACTTCGCCGTATCGGACACGCGATCACTCCATACTATTGAATCATACTTTGTATCTATAGAAAGGAGAAAGGGGGGAAGGGTAGGGGGATCAAGATGACGCTCGGATTGCCCTCAGATTAGCTCTCTTGTGTTCTCACCGGCAACTCGCGCGACTAGCGGAAAGGGGAGGTAAGCCCCCTATCCGACTGACGCTGCTGCCTGCAAATTTGGCTTTTTGGACCTTCCATCATCACCGGGCTCATGTATCTTTGGGTTTTTTTCTCCCTCCAACCCTCCTCCTCGCTCAGCCAAAGTCCTGTACTCCCGCATTCCTCAGTCCTGCCCCATCCTCCTCGCGCTCAAGCCTGCTCCGATTGAAAACTATTCATGTTGAAAAAGAATCATGAGCTCCATCTCCCGGTGACCTGCCACTAGGGCGGTAAAGCGGGTGGATGGGTTTTGCTTCTGGCATGTGCCGTTGTCGGTCATTGCGGCTATGTGAGCAGAGCGCCTGGAGGTGTTTGGGGAGGGGGGGGGTTGTGAAAGAACTGAAGGAAAGAGGGATGAGTGTGCGCAAGACTATGGGAACGAGGAGCGGAGTTTGAGGGGGAAATCTGCTCAGATTTCCGTTCTTTGGGTGAAGACGCTCATGTTCCCCGCCGGGTGTTACTCGTACATTTATACGGACCCTGGCTGCGTAGGAAGTCGCGTAGCTTCTTGTGCAAGGTAATCATCATCGCAGAGGAGTGTTGGGGCGCAAATATTTAGACAAGTGGGTGCGGAGGCCTACCTTGGTGTTGGAGAGGCATAGCTGTTCCAAAGACAAAGATACCGACGGGGGAAAATGGAGGCGGGAAGATGGGGGACCCGTTGTCGGCACAGGCTGTGTTGGTGTGAAGATGGAAGCGTCATGGGGTCGATCTCACGTTCCAGAATGACCGACTTTGCTCTCCCTGGCCTCCCAGTTGTGTTTCTTTCTCCCTCCTTTCTCTGAAGACGCCGATCTTGAGCATGGCATGGCTAAAGGGGGGTTGTGGTGGATGGAGCACTGCTCCCCTTGGGACGATGTGAGAGATATGATCATGGAAGAAGACCGGGAATATGTCGAAACTTTTCGGGATGGCACAAGATGGAAAGATGTCCCAATAAATTCCCCCCGCGCAAAGAAAGAAGCTGATGATATCGCAGAAAGGAAAGGCCAGAGAGAGGAGGGTCTGCGCGCTGGCGCAAGGTTAGAAGGACTCTTGAGGTCAAGGTGAAGGCAAAACTGGGTTTTTTTTCTTCCTGATACCCGTTGGTTGGGAAAGAGTCGGGTAGAAAAATTTGGCGCTTCTTGTGGCGGTGAAATTCTGTGGAAGCTGCCGACGATTTTTGGCAGCTACCAAGAAGTCAACAAAGTGAGAGTAGATACTGGTAATTTTGGCGATGGACGTTGAGACTTGGGAGGTTGATGGTGGGATGATGTCCTTGGGGAGACGACGACGCGCTTACCGCGTGGGGTCTGGTGCCTGGTGGGTCCATGAGGCCTGAGGCTGAATCAGAGCCACCAGCCACACCGTGCCACACTACGGATACAGCTCAAGCACTCCAGTCAGTTCACACGCGAGGCTGAAATCTTTGGGTTGCGACAACCTCAAAACTGCGAACACAACCACACAACAGCCGTCGATCTCGAAGCCTCCTGCCCAGACCATCCATCACCGCCACGTCGCCCGTTTCCCCCCTTGACGAACCGCAATCATGGTAATTACAACCTCATTTCATCACCCGCGCGCTTCCACAGCCACGCAGCTAACAGTCCGTCCCAGGCGCGCAACTCAGAAAAGGCCCAGTCGATGCTGTTCCGCTTCCGCGAAGCGCAGGCAGCAGACCTGGGCATCGTCGACGCGGGCCGCAGCCGGCGTCCTAAGATGATCACCGAGGTGGACCAGATCCCCGCGTGCGAGAAGTGGCGCGGGCAGGTGGTCAAGGAGATCTCTCGCAAGATGACGCGCATCCAGGACGCCGCCCTCAGCGACTACCAGATCCGCGACCTCAACGACGAGCTCAACAAGCTGATGCGCGAGAAGCACATGTGGGAGGTGCAGATACGCAACCTGGGCGGGCCGAACTACATGCGCGGGGGTGGCAAGATGTATGATGAGCAGGGGAGGGAGATCCCGGGCGGCGGGAAGGGGTACAAGTACTTTGGCAGGGCGAGGGAGCTGCCGGGTGTGAAGGAGCTGTTTGAGGCGGCGAGGGCGAAGAAGGAGGATAAGCCGCTGGAGGAGAGCAAGGATCTGAGGAAGATGGTGGATGCGGCATACTACGGCTACGGGCCCAACGAGGAGGACGACGAGCTGCTCAAGTACGAGGCGGAGAAGGAGCGGCAGGCGGTGGCACATCTGCTCGAGACTGGGTCGCAGGATGCTCCCGAGGGGTGGATGTCACTGCCTGGGGATGTGGGCGATGGGAGGGCGTGGGAGCTGCCGACCGTGGAGGAGGTGCAGGAGGAGCTGATTGAGAGGAGACGGCGGAAGTTGCTGGATCAGCTGTGATGGGGTTGGACTGGTATTCTCGGAGTTTGGGGTTGGTTTGTGCATATACTGGCCACTGGTTACGGGCGTTAACGGGCAGTGTCATGGTCTTTTGGGTCGGTGGGATTTGGGATATTTTTCTCTGAATAGGTACGGACTGTACCTACTTGTATAGGACTTTGCCTGTCTGGACTGGGTGTATATATCTTGATGCCACCTCAAATGTGATTTATTTTCGACTCGGTTGTGGTGGATGTCACTCGAGGCCTGGTGTCATGGGACTCAATGGCTTGCTTCGTCTCTGTGGAGCGTTGGTGATAGATCCCGATCGAAACCACCCGGTCAAGCCAAGACTATCCCGAAAGAGGAGGGTGTGGTCTCGGACAACACACAAGCTACGTGTCAGTCTTTTGCATTCCTCTCGAAACGGTCTAGTCCACGCACTACTCTTCATCGCTCTAATGATGGTGTACCTCAAGGCATGAGATTGGCCGCTGCTGTCCAGGAATCAACGCGGAGACCATTATGCATCACCGCGTTATTGTGTCACTTGACCTTGATACCCGCCCATATCCGTGCGCATATAATGTATATCGTAGCGGACTAGTACTCACTTGGCATCATCTCCTTTCGGCTCTATTCGGACGACATGCCGCCGACTGCGACAGCTGTCACCAACTCGTGGTAGCGATGGGATGGGCCATTTCATTCATTGTGCACAGATTCGACAATTCGGTGACTGATCGTTAGCAACATAACATGCTTCCCGTGTGAAACAAAACGGGGAAAGTATCTGCAGAGAATCACGGAAAAAAAGATGCAGATCGTCATCTTCTGTTTCCCCAGACTGGCTGCTGCAGAGACCTTGACAAGCCCCTGACTGGCCCGGGTAGTTTTGTACACCTGCCGCAGAACACCTGGTGGGGTTTGCCAGTGCACGGCCCGCGTCGTTAGTGGCTGGATCCTGCCTCCTGGCGGACTCTTGGCGCGGTCGCAGTTGCACCGTTTGGGCACACCACCATGGCACCATCTCCCCCTGATCCCTCCTTCCCGTTGTTGCTGAGTCGTTGACCCTTATCGCCAAGGGTGCTGACGCTGGTTCGTCGTGCCTTCCTTGCCTTCTTGTAAGACACGTTCCTTCACCAATGCGTCTCCAGCCAGGTGGCTGCCATCTTCACCTTATCCACTCTTTCATTCTGCTACCTACATACATTCATTATCTACAACAGGTGTCTTGCGGACACGTCCAGTCTTTTCCTCCTCGCCAACCATCCTATCCCGTGCAGACTCCACGAAGGCCGGGACCCAGCATCCCTGTCGAGGTTCAAACCCGCCTGCAGCCCCGCGAATGCGCCGACCAACGACCCCTGAAGGCCGCAACCTCGACCGACGACCGAACGCTGGGCGCTCAATTCGACCTTTCCTTCCCCTTAATACTCGGCCATATTGTTTTCTTGCCATTGCTCTTGTTTCCGCGTGTTCCTGCGCCTGGCGAATACCCTCTGCGACATCGTTGATTTTATAGCGACACGAACCACCCTCAAGACTCCCATGCCCACGGCAGGTTATATTGCAACAGCCATCTCGCGTCTAGCCCTTTGACCCGTTCGCGACCGCCTCCCCCGCCAGCGCGCTCACGACTTCATTTGAACGACGTGGTTTGGACAACATCTGGGCTGCGGCCTATTGTTTGTCAAGATGGTCTCATTTCTTGGCTTAAGATTTGGAGGCGACAAGAAGAAGCTGCAGTGAGTACCCCAGATTTCTCTGGCACGCATAAAGTCCCTCGCGGAGTGGTTACTGACCTCGGGTCAGGAAAAAACAACAGGAAGCCGAAAAGTCTGCCAAGAAATGGAAGAAGGGCGGCCAAGATAGCTTCGGCTCCGACCAGTCCTTTGGTTACGACCTACCGCGCCCGCAGCTGCCTCCGTCGCGACCCGGGTCGAGCTTCTCCACGCGAAGCACCATGCTCTTCCGCTCACCCTTTGCGAATTCCGCCGCGACGTCATCCATGGTCGACTTGGCACCTCCCTCGCCGCGACGACCGAGTGCCGGAAGCTTGCGACAAGCCGCGTCGAGCTCCAACCTCAAAGGTGGCAGGCCAATCATTTCTGGACCCATTGGGCCCCCGGTTAGTCTGCCGCTGGGAGGCGACCCGTCACAGGTTGGGATGGCCCCGAGACCAGGAACCGCCGGATCTTCGAAAAAGGAATGGGCGAATGCGCTTGAAGTACACGGCGGCAAGGATATGGCCAGTGCCCGCCCACACACCTCGGCAGGACCATCCGCACTTAAGACGCCACTGAGTCAATGTGAATTTGATATTGGCCCTCCGGCAAAAGAGGGGAGATCCAGCAATCATATCGAAAACAGTATTGGGCCTAACGGATACCCCTCACCGCCCCCTTCGGTTGCGAGCGTGGAGCAGGGCTTGACGAGAGTGCATACAGAGCCAAAGCTTTCACACAGTTCCAAACCACCCGCCCCCAGCTCTCTTCGCAGGGTCAACACTGCGGAGCAGACTCGACTGCCAAGCCCGCCAGTGAGCGAGGACCGGCCAGATGGCCCAGTCGTACGAAATGTGATGGCGAGGCGGGAGACCATGACTTTCCACTCGCCCAGGCGCCGCAGCTTCAACAAGAACATCGATGATGGAGTTACCAAGAGACCTGTGAAGGATAGGTCAGAGAAGGAAAAGGCCGAGATCAAGAAGAGACGACAGACGGAAGGTTTCGAGGGCAATTTTGCCGGCTTCAACTTCGGTGCTCCCGCCGTTGACACATCGATACCTATTCCCACAGATATGTCTATCTCACCTACAACGACTGCGCCGCGAGATGACCTGTCCGTCGATCCAAAGATGGTGAGCCCTCCGGTATCAGCTGAGCGAACGAGTGTCAAGGACCGTGGCATGAGCCAGCCGACAACGACAGATTCGATGGACCTCGACCGAAACGCCGAGGGCGGGAAACCTGGCGGACAGACAGACGCCGAGTCTCCCCGCCGGCCGTCCACCCAGTCTACGCGGCGGGATAGATCCCTGTCAGGCCCTAACGTTGCTCGTCGTGGACACAGCACTTCGGTGGAGTCGTTCCCTAGGTCCGCTCGGCCCCGAGTCGATTCGGATACGAGATGCCCTGATACGCCGACAGCTCTTCGAGCTCCCCCCCCAGTGACCGACAGAAGTACCATCATCACTATTCGCTCGTCTCAGAGTTCCCAGGGTGGCCAGTCATCTGAACGATTCGACGCGACACCACCGCCTAAACTGGACCCGGACTGTCGGCCACAGAGCCCTCTGCGGTCCAAGGCACCGATCGAGGGCGATTTCCCCCTGAGCAACGGCCTGCCTCGGGGTCGCAGGCCCAGCTCGCCGAACTCCCAGCGCGGCCGGTCTAGAGAGCGCTTCGAAGAAGCACCGCCACCTTCGTTGAACCCCGACCGTCGCTCGCAGAGCCCCCTTAGGGCTAGGCAGCCAGTAGAAGGACAATTTCCGGTCAGCAAGGGCCTCCCCAGAGGACGGCGACCGGCACCAGTACCAGCACCCATTATCTCCCCCGCGTCTTCCGGGCCCGGAGCGCCCCCGCCGCGTCCGCCAAGAGAAAGCGAAGGCATCACTACAATATCCGGGTGGGCTGACCGAACGGAGAAGCATCTGTCCGCCCTGCCAGCACCTCTGTCACCGCTCCCGGCCAAGATTACCCGAAACGATGAAGATGTAAGCACTCGGGCGGCCAAGTCGCCAACGACTCCCATGCTGGGTCCTCCCCGGCTGCCAAGTCCGACGTTCCCGTCACTGGAGGAGTCCATCACGGACAATTTCGCCAAGGCTATCAACGATATCGTCTCTGAATCGACGAGCAAACCTCTCATCTCACCAGTCCTGAGCGAGTTTGGCGTCCGACCTGGCGACGGGCTGAACAGCCCCATCCGGGTTGAGGCCAAAAAGGCGCCTCCGCGATCGTCGTCGATCCCCCTGACGAATTCCAAGGGCGAGGTCCTTAACAGCACCACGAATTCTCCAACCGCGAGCGAGTTTTCTCCCGCGTTCATTTAGACGATGAATGATTTCCCCTGCACAGAGTAATTCTAATGACGGCGATGGTGGCATATATATCAAGGTTTAATGGTTGCGGTCATTGGCGAATGTGGGGTTTCAAGAAGGTAGCGAGGAGTATTTAGTGGGTGGTGATCTTCCTGGCAGATGTGTATATGTACATACGCTCCTGTATATACCTGAAAGATAACGCTGTGCGGCGGAATTGGTCGTACGCAAACTATTGTTTAATGAGAATCAAGACATGCTGGCTCCTCCTGTCACTCTGGCGATCTAAAGAAAAAGGGCATCGTGTCTGAACTTCCGTCAATGCTATCAGCCACTCTTATCCATCCACCTTGCATCAGCTCAAGAACATGCGCAGGTTACCGCCCACATGATCCAGATCCAACAAAAACGTATCATGCCCAAACAGGCTCGTCTCCTCACTAAGCTCCATATGGGTAACATTCCTATTCCCACCCAGCCGGAGCGCCTCCGCAATCTCGCGCTGCTGCCACGCGGGGAACAGGATGTCGCTCGCCACGCCCATGACGAGCGTGGGGATCTCGCGCAGGGGCGCAAGGCCGCGGATCAGGTCCTCCGGCGGGCGTGAGGAGCCTGGCGGGGAGGCGGGGGCGTCGGAGATTTGGGACGAGGGCTGTTCTTGGTAGGGTTCCGAGGGGAGGGTTAGGCTGCAGGTTGGGTCGGCGGCGGCGGCGGCAGCGGTGGTTGTAGTGCCGGGGGTCTGTTCTTGTTGTTGTTGCTGCTGCTTGAGGAGTTGTTCCTGGCGGGCGGCGCGGCGGGAGGCGGTTGCGCGCTGGTTTTCGATGCCCAGGTCGAAGAGATCCATTGCCTTGCTTACATACAGCAGACTATTAGGATCATATGTGAGACACCACTTCTCGCCAGCATGGTCCAGATACGTCTCGATCAGGAAATCCGGACACAAAGCCGGCGGCTTCGACGGGTCCGCCCTCCGCCTTCCAAACCTCTGCTCCCATTCCGGCCCCGATCGGTACGTGACCGTGGCGATCTCCCTCGCGAGCTTCATCCCCGCATGAGGCGGCACGCGGCCGTAGTAGAACCCCCTGTTCCAGTTGGGATCCATCATGAGGACCTGCCGCTGGGTGTGGCGCATGGCGATGCTGTAGGGGTGGCTGCGGGCGCAGCCGCTTATGCTCGCGATGCGGCGGACGCGGTTTGGGAAGAGGACGCCCGCGGCGAGGGACTGCATGCCGCCCATGCTGGAGCCGACGCTGGCGTAGAGTTGGTCTATGTTGAGGTGGTCGAGGAGGCGGAACTGCGCGCGGACCATGTCGTCCATTGTGAGGATGGGGAAGCGCGTCGCGTAGCGCTCGCCGTTTCCTGGGTCTATACTCCCCGGGCCGGTGGAGCCGTAGCATCCGCCTATGACGTTTGTGCACACTACGAAGAAGCGGTTTGTGTCCAGTGGTCGTCCGGGGCCGATGAACTTCTCCCACCAGCCGGGGCTGGGGTTGGCCTCGGTGGAGTGAGCGTGGGAGGAGGCGGAGAGGCCCGTGTGGAGGAGTATGGCGTTGGAGCGGTCGGCGTTGAGGGTGCCCCATGTCTCGTAGGCGATGTGGAATTCGGGGAGGATGCCGCCCCAGTCGAGGAGTAAGGGTTGGGTGCAGTGGTAGTCTTGTGTTGCGCCGGCGGTGTAGGAGGGTTCGGGCCCGGCGCCGCTGGGGCGGGAGGAGGAGGAGGAGGAGGAGGAGGGGAAGGAGGCGGCGGAGGCGGATAGGTTTGCGGAGCGGGTTTCGAGGGCGTCGAGGCAGGGGAATGCCATGGCTGGGTTGGAGGCGGCGCCGGAGTGGCGGGGATGGTACGTGTGAAGAGAGCGGGAGGCATGGCTGCTCGCGGCGGGAGATCGTGGTGAGGAGACTGCTCGTGATGAGGTGGCCAGGCGAGAGGTGCATGCGTGTCGTGAAGTCGGTCGTGAAGTCGAGGGTGGAAATTGTCGCAGCGATGCGACCAGCGATCTCGGAGTAGCCCTCATGGCGGCGTCACCCGGCGGGGAGGTTGGGGGGGGGATTATTCCCCTACTGTCGTATCTGCCGGGTCAGAGGACTTGGATATCGAAGGAATTAAGAACAAAGATGAACGACTATAAAGGAGGAGGTCGTATGTGAGGCTTTTCTTGGTTCGGGTGGTGATGGATGATGAATTGTTGATTTCTAAGACCCGGAGTGCGCGCATTGGACGGCGGGAGGGAGAGATTTTGGCTAATAAGGCGGCTCGGTTACGGATAGCGGAGGTCGATTGCGAGATTGCTGTTGGTCCCACTTTCTCCGAGCCCGGTCCCGTTTTTCTTTTTTTTTTCTTATCGCTCGTTACGTACTTTATGCATATCACATCATCCTCATCATCATTATCATCAGAGACCTCATATTTCTTCTTTTCGTCAAAACTTGAGATCACGCCCAGACGTCGAACGAACTATGGGGGCTCTCAGTGACATTTTATCTGTACAAAGTAGGAGGAATCCATGTTGTTACTGGGCCGGACCTGTCCCGTTCCTTCCTGTGGCCTTGGTAGCTGGCGACTTTTGAGCTTTTCACTCTCGGGGAAAAGATGACTGTAGATGGAAGGCATAGCTCCGGGGTGATAAATTCCGGGAGGTCAGGGACTGGCAGAGGGCCTGACGGGTGTGGGGTTTGGTATATATATACAAGGTCGATATATCCCTCTGCCCGTGCTCCGATGGCATCGCGGTGCTGGTGGGGACCGGAAGCCCGGCCGGCATAAGGCTAGGCACGGCCCCACCTTGCCGGATGCCGGGATCATATGGCCAAGACGCTCACGGTCTAGTCTTCACGCATAGGCATACATGGCTGGTATTAAAGTGAGCCTCTCTGCATGGTGGTGACTGACGGGGTTAATCTACATTCACAGGAAGCTATTGTAGCAGTCGAACGCTGTGATTGTTGCACGTACTTGTAGAGTGCTGCACCTTTCAAGGATGCCACGAACCATACGTAGCGACGAGTCGCCTGACAACCGGAGCACGAGCATGAACGTTTTGAGCCTGGGTTGTCCTGTGGGAATATCAACTAATCGAGATATAGTTCGCGTCATGGACACCATTTCAAACAGCGTGGAGGGTATTGAAGTGCAGGTGCACAAAAGGGGAAAGGACAGGAATGTTCTATTACAAGTCTAGAACTCGACCCAAGAATTGGGGAGTCCTCGGGATCTTGCGTTAATACACGAGGAAAACCTCCATGCACTGGCACACGGCCTCTCTCACCCAGTCTCTAGCCAAAATTCAATTCCGATTTTTTTTATTTTTTTTTTAATTTCTCCATTCCAAAGAGCCATTCCAATGCCGGCATCGGTTTATAGGATGGGAAAGCCGGCGGCAAAGGACAAACGAGTCGACATTGATCGCCTTCTGGACCGCATGCGAGTCTTGGCTCTTTTTAATACGGCGGGCCAGTTCAGCTTCGGATCCATCTCAGCTCTTGCCGACTATTGCATTAGCGTTACAGCTCGAATGAAGAAAAAAACCCAGCCCCTGTGCCACTATCGTCGTGTCGATGCAGAGCTATCACAGGCCTTGTGGGCCGGATGGGTCCTGACACCTTGGGGTTACGTGGGCTACCCTCGGATCAGGGTTCAGCACATGCGGCAGCTAACAGGTATTTGTGGCTCTTGTTGCTAACCCAGGATTGGTCTTTTACTTTATTTTATTTTTAACACTTTCTCAGTGGGGAGCTGAATGGCCACGATGGCCGCAGGTCGGGGACGGTTCCCAAGTGGACGAGATGCTGCATGGTCACGAGCTGGTGGGAGTCTTCGGGCAAGCTGATTGATCATGAAGTTGTTTCCCGGTGATGTGGCCTTTGTTTTTTTTCCCGTTTCCCTTTATATTTGTAAAAGAAGGTTGGACGTTTTATAATTTGTTTCTTCCCTCGTTTTCTGCTGGTCAATTCAGTAGCTGTGAGTCTGCCGCCTCCTGAGAACCTTCCGGCTTGCTCCCCGCGGACTCCGCCCGGATACGGAACCAGGATACGCCTATATAATAAAGTTACGGCATCGACCGAGGGCATTATTGGCTGGAAGAGGTCCATACACGGGGCGCCGCTCTCAATTCTCGACTTCCCAAGGGTTCCGTCCGTTGGTGCTTTGCTGCATTCCTAGAGGCTGGTTTTGATATGTGGCGTTTACACAAGTTTACAAGTCGAACCTTAAAAAGACATGTAGGCCTCTCTGATCTGACCGGAATTAGGTATGTCGCCTGCGAGATAAGGATGGGTTCACAAGCTTCCTACAAAGCATTTCCCGTAGAGCTTTGTAAGCTTCGCCGGCCAGGGGCAGTAGCAGCAGAATATGGAGGTATAACCCCCTAGCTCGAAGCGGCCGGGAGCTTCCCAGCGGGATATGTGCGGCTAGCATGATTCCGGATGGTCCTCATCGAGTCATGTCCGCTAGGTCGAGACCGCCGCCACATGATGTCCACCTCGTAACTCATGATCTCCATCTAGGACCGTGGTTGCAGCCCAAGGTTCACGGCATGTCTGTGGTAGTACGTCACGGCGAGCCAATCGAGGAGAATCGGGCGCTGGAGATATATATATATAAGCATGGCGGGCACGGCCAGAGCACTCGCAGAGCTACAGTTTCGGGAAAGTTGGAACAGAGAGAGACTCTAACCTCCCCTACGCCTGACATTAGCACCCACTCTTTGGATCCGGCCTGGCCTTTGTAGCAACACAGCCCGTCATGCCCAACTTTCGCTCCGTCTTCACCACCCGGCAAAACCCCGACACCAGGATAGGCAACCGCGCACATGCGTTCCCGGACCCGGCGCGCAACCTCACGGTCGTGGTCGTCGCCGAGTTCTGCGGCACCTTCATGTTCCTGCTCCTGTCGTACATTGGAACCCAGACGGCCCTGAACACAAACGACCCCGGCCAACTTGGCTCGCCCCTGCTGCCCTTCAGCCTGCTCTACGTCGCTGCGTCTTTCGGTACTGCTCTTGCCGTCAATGTCTGGGTCTTCTACCGCGTTAGTGGTGGCATGTTTAACCCTGCTGTGGGTTTGCCTTCCCTGCTTGCCAGCTCATCATAATCCTGTACCGTGTAAGCTGATGTGTTCCTTCCCAGGTAACTCTCGGCCTCGTCCTCGTCGGTGCCGTCAAGCCAATCCGCGGAGTCTTCGTCTTCGCTACCCAGATAGTGGCAGCAATTGCCGCAGCTGCGGTCACCGATGGGCTGATCCCCGGGCCTCTCACCGTCGGTAACAAGCTGTCCGACGGAACGAGCATTGTCCGTGGCCTCTTTTTGGAGATGTTTTTGACCTCCCAGCTCGTCTTGACCGTCTATTTCCTGGCAGTTGAGAAGCACCGCGCCACCTATCTCGCCCCCATCGGCATCGGTATCTCGGTCTTCATCGCCCATATCTGCGGCACCAACTACACCGGCACCTCGATCAACCCGGCCCGTTCATTCGGCCCCGACGTGGTCACCAGCTTCCCCGGGTACCACTGGATCTTCTGGCTGGGCCCTTTCATGGGCACGCTCCTGGCGTTCGGCTGCTACACCCTCCTTAAGTGGCTGGAGTACCAGACCGCCAACCCCGGACAGGACGCAGAGTTTGTCGACATGGCGAACAAGGAGGCCGCAGCGCCCGACGATGCCACTGTCAACCACATTGAGAAATACTACCCTGCTACACCTGGTAGCGACACCAACATGAACCCGCATGGTCACGCGAGGACTGACTCCGGTCCTTCTCGCCCGACCACGGAGGCGGGCATTGTGTGAAAAAGGATCGAGTGGACGAATCGGTTGGCCTTGGGAGGGCATCGAGATGGGAGATGGTAGCAAGGGGGTAGGGACCGTTGAATGATAAGGGAAACGGTGCAAAAGGCTAGCCCAGTGCCACCTATCAAGACGATGCGGTCGTTGGAGCGGGTGGAGATGGGGGAAAAGAACTGGAGAAGCGAGTATGATATTAAATGAAGTGGCGCTAATAAACCTACGGAAGCTTGTTAGGTACTAGGTAAAGAGCTGCTAACCGTGCTTCCGCAATAGATTGTCTGTGATTTTGGATGATTTAGTGCCATCGATCCGTCTCCGTTTAAGCTAAATACTACAGCCTCATCGTGGTGCCAGTGCGCTCCGAGAATCAGGACGATTCATTGACAGAAGATACGTCATCGATCGATGGCGAGGTAGCGTGGGCGGTAAAAGGAGAGGGTGCGAGGTACTAGTAGTAAGCTGAGCATCGCAAAGAGTTAAGAGTTAGAGCTCCTTTTAGCGGCGAGGTCCTTAGAAATGAGAAGGCAGCGTGGTCGAGACATGCATCTTCTAAGAATTATGCGACTATCGAAGCCATAGTGCCTTAATTTGGGACGTGGGGCGTTTTGAACTTTGGGCAAGGTATGGAAGGTACGACCGACCCTGTAATTCCCCTGGGAGAGTTGAGTTGTCACTTCCAACAGGACCCGCTAAGCACCTATCGCGTCACACCAGTAGATAAAGACTCATGGTGGTGCGTGTCTACATCGCATTCCTCGAATATACTATCAAGCCTCTTCAAGTATTGATTGTGATCTTGCAACTTTTTCTCAATAATTTGCCCCCCTCCTAAAAGATTCGCTAGCAGCGTGAAATCGGTCGTGTGATCTATTGTGAGATGGAGATGATAAGGCAAAATGCGATACCAAAAGACCGAGGAAAAGACGATCGGATCTTGCATCGCGAGGGTCAGCCAGAACGTCCCACTCGCCCATGTATGTCGCATTATAGCCGACAGCCTTCTGGGAGACCTTGTAGCAAGAAACTCCTGCCCCTCCAGCTCCTCCAGGATCTGGACGAATTGATCATGATGAGGGCTGAACGAGGGGCGATCGATCTCGTCAGCGCTCTGTCCTCCAAGCCAGTAAGGGGGTTGCTGGAATTCTAGAGGCCACGAGCAGGCGAACTCAAGATCGATGATGCGCACAATGTTCCAATCGTCGTCGACTATAATGTTGCTTCTATGGAGGTCTGTCAGGCTGCAGACGAAGGGGCCAGGACGAAGTTCTTTCTGTAGCATCCGCGGGAAGATGGCACGCGCTGCCATAAGACCCGCCATTTCAAACCGCCCGTCGATCTCAGTTTCCATGGTATTAGGCTGGTGCAGCAGTCGGTTATGAAAGGCGTCTAGATGTGCAAGGACGAAGTCGTCCACACGGGTATAAGTCTCGTGGCGTGGCATATTGATGGGAAAACCCTCGTTCTCTTGCATCATGATTTCTGCGCTGAGGGGGCGGTTGTCAAGGTGGATATAGCCAGCATCATCGAGCCTGAACGCACCAATGCGGGGAAGCGGAACGGCTGCGAGCGAGAGGAGTATTCGAGCAAGCCCTCGTTGGAGGTTGCGTTGTAGGCGGTCGTCCCCGCGCTTTTCGTCCCAGGAACTCGAAAGCATCCTTCCCTCTGTGTCAGGGACAGTCTCAATCACCAAGTAGCCTAATCCAAGGGTGGCCAAGACGCCTGAGTTATGCGAGATGTAATGAGTCGGACGCGGATAGCCAAGCAGGGTCCGAAAGTGTCGCCGAAGCCCATGGAGCCAGCGTAACCACCACGGTAGGTGGCTCACGTGGGTTAGCTGTAGAGAGGAGCAAGGATTAGCGAGCCCTCCAGTGTCGAACCACATGCGGCCAGTCGTACCTGTTGACCTGAAGCTAGTCCCATGCCGTATAAATGTGGTATAGGAACAGAAGGACAGTGTTCTTGAAGCCATGCATAGGTAGCGGCTTCGCACCTGAGCTTCTCATCTGCGTTTCCGGGATGCGTCGTCTCTCCGATACGGTAAGGTAGAGGAAATCGGACTATGACAAAAGTAGGATGCCCTAGGTCGTGACTGTCGACGCGAGCTGGCACGCAGACGTTGAAGGATCCATGGAGCCAATACTCTGGAGACGAGACATCGCAATTCGCTGGGTCAGCGCCCAAGTGGTGGGCAACAATGGTGCGAATAAGTTGATGTTGGCTCTGGAGGCGCTGGAAGAAGGCTCGTTTGAGCTTGGGGTATTCGAGCTGGTGAACCACGTTGGAACCCCTCTCTTTTGCTTCGGAGAGGGTAATAGGACCAGAAAGTAATTCGCGGGTCGCCATAAGGGAGAAAGGGATCCATGAGGGAGGACGGGGAGACGACGAGAGAGGAGCGGCACCAGAAGGGAAATTATTTGGATTGGGTAAGGTAGCCCCTTACCAGAGGTACTTACAGATAAGGTTGAACATGGCTGGCGCAAGGGAATTAAGCACGTGACATTTGCATTCCATCTCAGTGTGAAGCCCCCCGGTACAACGGTCTTCAGCGCATTTCGGCCGAGATTGTTTGTTTCTTTGCCTCGAACTGCGGCTCTGACAGCAGCTCATCCTCAGATTTTTGTGTGGAGTTCGTCCTCCTCGGACGAACAAATCATTTCGACGAAGGATGCGGCCAGGCACCTCCGCCTTATTCATGCGGGGAGGAGTCCTCAAAAATACTGCAGGCGACCAAAACCGACAGACCGGTCTCCACAAACAATGTGTTATTAGTGCGTGGTGATGCGGCAGATGCTCTTAGCTCTGCACCAACGCGGGCAACTAGGATGTGCCCGCCTCCAAGGACCCTTTCGAGCCGCGGTCCGAGTCCCCAGGCCGTGAAGGTTCTATCGATAAGTGCCCCTAACCTCCAGAATGACGTGGTCTTCATCCCAGCGGTATCAGAGGGCATGGGCAATCAGGTTGCGCTTATGTTATGCCAATTAAACCCTTTTATTCCTGGTGGCTGTTCTCCAGGAGGTCTACAGAAATGAAAGGCCGAGTTCTCGAGATATGCATTCTGTAAGAATATGCTACTATCGAAGTCTGCTGCGTATCACATCTTAGTGCCTTAATCATGGACGTGGAGCCGACGATTGGGGGAAAGGTACCTTACGGAGGGTGAACCTGTGACGCAACTCCATGACGGACGACCTCGAAAGGCAGGTTCCAGCAATCCAGGTCATTCGTAACTCATGCTCCAACTCTCGGAAGCCGCCGCCCCGTGAACACGCGTCAAACTCCAATCAACAAAACTCCGCAACCTTGTATTCGTACTTATTCCCCCACCTACCTGGCCTTTGATTTATTTTTCCCGCCCTAACCCGTTGCACCGATATCTGTAATGATCTCCACCGGTGCTCTGGTCGACCGAATTAACAACCTGGCGACAATGGTTTTCGGCAACGCATCATCAGAGTCCACGGTAGATGGCGGGTACGACCCAAGCCCCATGGACGTCTTCGTTGTCCGCGAAATGCTGAGCCGTGCCGTACGGCTTCCCCCGGATATCGTCGACGTCATCTTCGACTATGCCGAGTACTGGGCTCACTCGACCAACTACATCGACTACCTGGAAGAGCGCAGGATACCCATGCGCGTCGTCGGCACCAGCAAGTCGGAGAATAGGTTTCTGGTGGGCATTTTCCATCGGCAGCCGCACTTGATGGAAGCGAGCCTCGACTGACCACGACAGCTCCGCTCTGTGCCTATTGGCCTCACCACCCTCGATGATAGAAAGAATCTGGCAGAGGGGTTTTCTTATGACACGAATGAGGCCAAGCCACGCCCTCTGAAGACTGAATTCGACCCCGTCTTCTTCAAGAAGCTGGCCAATCATCCCATGCCCAAGCTGGAGCACCCCGTCCGAAAGATTGTCTTTACCATCAAGAGCAGGGACCAAGGGTTTGGAGGCCCGCGGCGGAGGGGACCTGGCCCGTACGACGCCTCCTGGACCTGGTTCGAGGCGGGGCTGGAGAGGTTTGACCGTGAGCAGACATGTGAGTCCCCAGCGGCATACCACCACCACTGCGCGCACAAGGGCGCGTAACTGACCACGAGGCACGGGCAGGCGACCCCCAATGCACAGCCGATCTGCGCTACAACTCCCCGAAGTCACCCGCGCCGTCTCTCCCGCTCTGCGCTTTGCGATCTGTATATCCACCGATTGAGACTAGCGACAAAGGCGAGGGAGAGTACAAGTACCACCATTCTTTGGCCGCCAACGACAAATATCTGATCCAGCGCAACAAGACCGCCAACAGGGACTTGCAGGACAACGTGGTTACGTGGTCACGGACTGATAATGTCGACCCGGAATCGGAGGAGGCAAGGGAGCTGGAGGCCCAGGGCAGAGGGAAGGCTTCCATGACTGGAGAGTTTGTCAGGAGTCTGAAGATGGGGGACGTGGTGAGCATCTGGGCCAAGGCCAGATTTCCGGCCTGGGTGAATCATGTGGAAAAGATCAAGGTGGATATTTATTGGGCGGTCTGATATTCCTACCCTCTTGACCTTGTTATCATCAGGGATGTTTGTTGGTACCTGGTATGACAGGTTGAACCCCAGACTTTAGGGTGGCTGGCGCAGTGTCTAGGAAGCGGTTTGGCAGGCGCCTGAATGAGCTATGAATTAGAGAGCAAATGAGACAGATAAATTTTGGGCAACGCATTACGTCCACTGTTGCAAGATGGTGTAATTAATGTTGGGCTTCACTAAGGTGGTTATTATCGTGGTTGTAGTGGTTAGCTAGCAGCAAGCTGCGTTGCGTCATCGTGGGATGGCTGATTGTCGCAGCTGCCTCGGGCACTGCCATTCCCAACAGCTTCGGTTCCTAAGCTTGACTCTTGACTCTGCTCGCTTCAACCTCCAGCATGAGTGTCGGCAAAAACGCACTTGCTGGACACTTCCACCGCCGAATACAAATCTCCAACGCCGGTCGAACTCGTCACTTTTCGTCTTCTGCCATCATGTCCCGCACAATAACCCTCCCGGGCCACAATGTGCCGGTCACGCTGCCCGAGGGATTGTCGCAGGACCAGCTCCTCTCCTTCAGACCATTCAACGTAAGCTGTACTATTGTCCCCAGAGCTCCACTGGAATATGTATTTCCCCCCCGCTAACACTAGCAGAACTGGATCGACGCGCTGGCCAAGTCGACACGCCTGCAATCCCACGCCTCCCACCCCTTCCACGACGACCCCTACGCCGTCCGATCCGTCACAGTCCAGTCCTTCGACCTCTTCGGCGGCAACCGCATCGGCTTCCTCAAGCTCAGAGCCACCGTCTCCAACTCAGCCGGCGAAACTCTCCCCGCCGCCGCCCTCCTGCGAGGTCCCAGCGTCGCGATGCTGGTCATGCTCATCCCCGACGACGCACCGCCGGACTCGGACGAGCGGTACGTCGTGCTGACGGTGCAGCCACGCATACCTGCCGGAAGCCTGGGGTTTGTGGAGCTGCCTGCGGGTATGGTCGATGATGGGGGCAGCTTTAAGGGTGCTGCAGCGAAGGAGATGGAGGAAGAGCTGGGTATTACCATTGGCGAGGACGAGTTGACGTGTCTGAGCGACCTGACGACACCAGACGAAGCGGGCGGCGAAGGCGAGGGCCTGCCGAGGGCCATGTTTCCCAGCGCGGGCGGGTGCGACGAGCATATCACCATCTACAGCTACGAGCGACGAATACCGAGGGGACAGCTGAGAGACTGGAGCGGTCGCCTCACGGGTCTGAGGGCTCACGGGGAGCGCATCACGCTCAAGGTTGTACCCATGAAGGACTTGTGGAGGGAGGGAGCGAGGGATGCGAAGGCCCTGTGCGCGCTGGCCTTGTGGGAGGGACTCCGCCGCGAAGGGAAGAACTGAGAGTTCTCTCGTGTCTTAACGCTGTCTCTACTAACTTTTTGGTCTACCTTTCCTTTTTTTGGGGGACGAAGATCTGGCGCGTGCGTATTGCCACCGCCACCCACATTATCTCACAGCTTCAATTGCTGGGCCAGCAAGATCCCCTCGGCAATCGTCCCGACCCTCGCATCGATTGCGCACCCATCGCGCTCGAGCCTCTTGCACTCCTCCCACAAGTTGTCGAGCGGCACGGTAAACACGTCAATGAACTCGCCGTCCTCGAGCTGCGGCCGGGGATCCCTATTCTCGGGAAGCGACATGTCGATCGAGACGTGCACCATGCGCAGGTTGGTGTTGCAGAACCCCGGGTCGTTGTACATGATGGGGCTCGTCTCGGTCACGACGCCGACGTAGCCCGTCTCCTCGCGCAACTCGCGCACGGCGGCCTGCTCGGCTGTCTCGTCGGCGTCGACGAGACCCGCGGGGACTTCGATAGTTACGCAGTCGACGGGCGGGCGGTACTGTCGCTGCAGGAGGAGCTCCTTGCGGCCTGTGGTTGGGTTGTTGAGGATGGCGACTATGCCGACGCCGTCAATCTCGCCGTCCTTGGGTCGGGTGCGTCGCTCGGCGGATTCCCATGTGCGGCTCGCGCCTTTCGGGTCTTGGTATGTGATTCTGGAGGAGGATCGGTGAGCGGCTGATGGGTGCTAGGTCGGTCGGGATGGGGTACGTACTTGACGAGGTTGATCCATCTCGCTTCGTCGTCCAGCTGGGCAGCTCTGTTAGCGTTCGGCTGTTGGTCTTGAGCAGACGGCTGGGGTTTATCTTACCAGTGGCACTGTGGAGAGCACCTTGGCGTCGGAGATGGACATGTTGGTGGCCCGGTCAAATCTATGGTGACGTGTGAAGAGAGAGAGAGAGGAAGAGCATGTATCGCGATGAGGGGCGCGATGGAGGGGCAGTTGGGGCAGTTGGGGCAGTTGGGGCAGTTGGGTTGGTGGTGCATCATCGACCTGCAGCATTGCATCCGCCACGTTCAGGCACGAGTTGTCTCTTTATCGCCGTCGCACCACGCCATACAAAAGATAGAAAGAGAGGTATTTGATCGGAATTTTCGATCTTCTTTTCTTGCTTTCCCGCTATGTATTAAATTTGGACGTCTGACGATGAACAACACCACACCGCGCCAATACCTGTATTACCACCATAGTCGACCTGATCCGGACTCGTATCGTCTGGTCAACTGCTACTGTATACAATGGACATGCATTGCGCCGACTTGTACGCTCTGACTGACCATTGCTCACTGCGTCTACAGACGGGTGTTGTCCATATCCAGGTACGGCGGCTGATTGGTGTTATACCCAGTCGTGGGGGGTCCGGCAGAAAGTCGGTGAGGTTGGGGCTGATCTCACTAGATGAGTTGTCAGTGACAAAAAGTCTTCTTTCGATTGGAGTTCTACTGGGGTGGGGAGAAGAGGGGAACTCGATGTCGAAAGTTGGGTTGGGCATTTAATATTTGGGCGTCGAGGTCTCCCGGTAGTACTTCTGCGCAGGTCGCTTGGCAAACGATTTCTGGTTGTCGATGATCTCTGGCAGGTTGAGGTCATTCATTGTACACGACAACCTTGAGAGACTTCTCACATCGGAAGCGCTATGGATGATGTTACTAGTAGCAGCCACCCGGTTGTGCAGAGCGGGCTGGGTGTTTACGATCCAAGTCTTCTCATGCAAAACTTCGCAGGATATACGTACCTAGGCTAGGGCAAGTCGACGACTGGTTATTGGAAGCGAACAATTCAAAGTAATGTGAAACAGAAGGATTCGTTCCAAGCAGATGAAGAGGTCTGCTTCTCTTACATACCAATACGTAGTCGTGCCTCGAATAGAGAGTCTTTCGAATCCCGCCAATTGAATCACTGCCCAAGGAGAATAGCAGCATGACTCTTATTTGATGATGCTTGCTATCCTCCAATGTCAATAACTATAGACAGGGTCGAGTATTTAATTTGGAAAACGCATCTTCTGTACCGCCTTCCAATCTCCTTGCACGCACGTGTTGGCCCGACTCATGACCTACAGCCCCTTACCAAGCTGGAATCATGTTAACAAATAAATGAGTACAAAAGGTTTACCCAGCCACCAGCAGCTCAGGATCGCTACTGTAATCCGGGTTAACCCACGGCAATATGAAGAAGGGGTCGACGAAGGCAGACATGTTGAGCATGACGGCGTAGAAGGTCATGGTGGCTATGCTCTGCAGGGGGTAGGCGTCGAGGATGTAGGTGCACACTGATGTGTTGCCCATTTGGATGCTGGCGCCGACTGTGATATACCTATGAGCAAGAGTGGTGGGGTGGGTGATAGGGAAAGGAGGCGATGGCCACTTACAGAGTGCCAGAGCGACATTGGCTGACCATTCAGTGGTACCCTCGGTCAACGCTGACTCCCCACACGATCAGGCCGATGGCAGCGAGGATGGCGGCGGGATAAGCCAGCCAGAGACGCATCTCAGGAGTCTTTGTGTTGTTGCGGCGCTTGGCGGGTTTAACGATGAGCCAGTCGCTCAGACCGCCACAGCATTCGCTCCCCTGGACGAAGCATGCGTATGCCACGAGGAGCAGGAACGAGAGCCAGCAAGAGATTCCCGTGGCGATGGGAGCGCCATAAAGACCAAGGCCTAGTTCGCAGATGGGTGTGTAGTTTAAAACGGCGTTGAGCGGCGACGTGATTATGAGCGCCTAGGTTCCCGGTCGATAGATGCACTGGGCCTGGAGAAACTTCTTCATACACTCGAACCAGACGTAACCCCGGCCGCCTGGGAGCAAGAGCTGAAGAAAGCGCGCTCTGTGGACGCAGATGGACTCAGGGTTGGCCGAGCCGTGCGGAGAAGGTGCTCGGAGAAAGCCCAGATGACGGCGACGACGACATAGAAGCCCGTAAGGACGACGATAGCCCGCTGGAGGAGCACGCCCAGGTTTCCCTTGTCCTTGAAGCTGGTGAAGCTGCTCGAGGCGAGTGTGTTGAGGGCGCTGGTCCCGCCGAGTGCGATGAGCCAGGCTGTTGCCATGGCGAACATGTAGGAGAAGGCCGCGACGGTGAGGGCCTCGGATGAAAAGCGCCCGACTACGAGGACGGATACCGTTTGTAGGCTGTGTTGTAGCATGTAGGCTAGGATGACGGGGACGGGCGCTTTGGTGAGGAACCATAGCTATGTGAGCCATTCGCGTTACTCGGTGGTGCACCGCTTGCAAAGGAAGTGGAATTTGGAGGTTGTAGTCGTGGGATCACGAGGGAGGAACGACGCTGTCTCGCCTGGGAGGGATTCTTCGTCGGGTGCTGCTCGTGGTGGCAGCAGGCGTGAGTGGCATGATGGTTGTGTAGCAGTCGAATCCAGAGGAGTCGCTGGTTGATGTCCTGGTAGAGTAGTCGTAGAACGACGGAAACCTCTAGGTTTTTAAGAGACTGAACTATAAAGGGCGAGACGACGTAGTGCTGCGCAACCGTGACCAGGATGTCAATGGCGTACCGGCCTCGACGGACAGATAATAGGTGGTATGGGTCATTGATAGATGTAATTCTTTTCACGTAGCCTCCGAAAAGAATAGTTCCCAACATACATGACCCGCCACATATGTACGGCGGCCAAATCCCCCAGACTATGCATCCCGAGACGTCGTCCATCGGCGTGCCTTATCGACGCTCTGGCACTGGCCCCGTGTAAGTGACGGACAGGCTCCGAATACCCCCAGAACCCCGAATCAACGACGATTAACGCAAGCATGCAAGTCCCACGATAATGCATTTATACCATAAGGGACCCCCCACAGAGGCCTGCATCCATGTTCATGGCGTGATGGGATTGCCTTGGTACTTAATGCTGGGCCGTCACCGGTTATTATATCGGGAGGTCTAAAGCAGGGTAGTACTCAAGGCAAAGCAGAGGTAGAAGCACTCGAAGCAATTGGAACACTCAAGTCACTCTCAAACGTCCAAGGTATCGACATCCCGCACAATTCCAGTGCTTCTGGTGTGAAGTTATGAGGGCTAATTGTCCGCAATCTCGAAACCCCCCGCCCCACTAACCCCCAGCCTAACCCACAGTTTGATTGAGGTCCACGGAGCCCCGAGCCGAGGTTCCGATCCGCCGGCCGAACTGGACCCACATTCTCCGGGGCGTCCCGGCGCACGGGCCACTTGGGAGGCCGGACGCGTCCGGGGCCCACAAAGGAAGCAGCCCTATAAGGGCGCAGTAAGGACCAATATGTGGAATTATTTCTTGTCACTCGGGATATTTTCTCCATATCGGCACGTGCTGCTACTGCCAGTTCGAGTACGGGGGGCAGACACAGCCCGGGGGCTCCGGCCGGGCTTCGGACGGAGCGAGATGTACAAAATGCAGTAAACCCGGAAGCGAGAATTGGCTTGGGTAATTGCATGGGAACTGTAGCCGGGAGGGAAATTTCAGCAATATCTGGGAGCTCAACTGGTAAGTGATACCGTGGGATCCCTGCATATCCTCATATTGAAGTAAATGCCTTCATTGAAATAAAAGGTTTCAGAGATCTTATACGGTTCAACTAAATCTCTCATACAAATCTCATCAACCCCTCTCTACTTACAAGAATACATACATTATGCTGATGTAAAGTCATCAAGCCACTTCATACTTCTTCAGGTGCCGAGTGTTTTCCTCCTGTTCTGTGTTGAAGTGTGGCGTGACATCGGAGGCCCATGTGTGAACTTAGAATGTGAACTTCAAACGAACTTTGCGCCACTCCCATTCCTTCGCAGACCAATACGCCGAAGGAACAGATAACAACAGGCGAGGATCTGTCTTCATCTGATCACCCATCCCTGGTACATGGCCATACGGTGCCAGACGCACAATGTGTAGATGCTGCCATAGGCGGCGAGATGCGTTGTCGAGAAGTCGCGTATGCTCGACTGTAGTTACGTGATCACTACATACTTGTGTAACAAGAATTCGATAAACTCGAGAAGCTGTAGCTTCTAGGTTGGAACTACCTAAAGGGAAAATGTAAAAGGAACACTCAGTAGTGACCCTTAACTTCGCGCTTGCCTATCCAGTGCCGAGGCTGAGTGTGTATTTCGTAGAAGCCGCCTACCTAGAAAAATGACCACATACTTGCCATTACGCTGCTCCAAATAACGTACTTCTTCCTGAGAGGGAATTTAGATTTGCTGGCGGCGGCAGCCACAAGCCCGCCACTCATGCGCCTTGCGTATGAGCGTGTCATAAAATTCGGACATCTCCTGGCGTGCGGAGTCGGTCTCATCCGAGCGGAAATGTACTGCTAGTTCGGGCGCGACAATAGGGGGGACCCAGTCACGCGGTGGCCCGAATGAGCTTGTTTCTTCCTGTTTCCGCAAATTCTCCTCGTCCTCAGCGGGTGGACTATTGGTCGAGTCTGGGCATGGCAGAATTCCATCATCGCTGTCGTCGAGACTGTAGTCCGCCCCCCTGGGGTTGATATCCTGGATGTAATTCGCACAGTTCCTGTAGCGGGAGTAGATTGAATCTTCCCCTAGCCAGTACTCCATAGACGTTTCGGCGAGAATATCCGGATAGCGCGGGAAAAACTGGTGGCCTATGGGCGGCGGTCCCCAAGCAAAAGCAATCCGGGTCAGGACCATGTCTTCGATACAGGCATGGCGCTTGAGGTGGAAGGAGATCCAGTGCTTCAATTTATCCAGGGCGGGCTTCGCACAGCATACCGCGCAGAACATGGGCCTCTCACCGCCCTCGTAGATGGTCTTGGGCACGCGACAGGCGTCATGGATGCAGGTAAACCGGTAGCTCTCTATTGGATTCCGGCAGCCTTCGGTGAGGAGGACGTATCTGCATGTCGGGCACCTTAGGTTGCCGGTCCCCATCCCCACCAGCCAGTGCTCGATGCACGAGTGGCCGAAAATGTGTCCGCATATAAGAATGTCGACTCCGATACAGACGTGCGTGTTGTCCGCCTCGCCTTTCCCTCTGGCGGCGACAGTATCCAGCACCATGAGTTTCCGGCAGATGGAGCATTCCAGCTCGAGCCTCCCAAAGGCGTCCGGGGTACTACGCAGCTTCCCCCTGAGTTGCGGCCAGAACACATCCGTGACAGGTTCACCCCCTGTGCTGGGTGAGAGCGAGGTTGTGTTCCTTGAATGCCTTTCGAGGGCCGTGTTACCTGCGGACATGTTTTTGGAAGCCGATGACCGGGAGAGGGCGCACCGAAGGAGAGATGTAAGAATAGACGTATTAGGCTCCCTTACTGGTGATGTGACGAGTGTGTATTGTATGAAGGCCTTCAAGGGGGGGGGAAGGAATGGTCGCCTTGATCCGATGCCTTGCTTACTTGTCGAGTTCAGATGGAGAGAAGATCGGAGGCACACGAGCCGGTTATTTTTTGTATTTTCACCCGGCGTAGAACAAACCAGATTCTTCTAGCGCTTCAGGAGAGTCGGGGCTGTTGTGGGATAAGAAGCATTCTTGAGGTAAATTAACGTCAACTTACGCACTCCAAAACTGTGCTCGATGACGGCGCTGCCACGCCACCGTTCACTTGCCGAACATTACTCGGACACAAATAGGCATGTCAAAATAAGTCCAGACTGATTAGTCCACGGAAGCTGCGTTCCATTCATCAATACCTCAGATCCCATGGCGTTCAGCGGTCCGTATAATCGCCTTCCAATCGGCTTTAAGGGGTAGAGTCGTGCATTCCAGCAGACTTTCGTCCGTGGAAAATCGGAAGCAAGGCCTGATAGATTATCGTAAATGAAATTAAGTATTAAGCCCAAGACGAGGCATGTAGTTGATCTGTCAGTCGGACTGGCGATGATCCGGCTTCGAAACACAAAAGCTCCTCTCGTACCGAAAACAATAAAAGAAACCCCAAGCGTGTGGGGGAATCAACTTCAACGCGCCTGGAAGAGAGTACCCTAAACAGACAAAACTCCAAACCCTACGATTCTCCGAGCTCAAGAGCAAAAGAAAAAAAGAAAAAAAAAAAAAAAGAACAAGGAAATACATGTGCACTAGTTCAGGTGCGTGTGATGATTAGCCTCCGTGTGGAGTAAGTGCTGTAAGTGTGTAAGTGCGTGTATGGAAAAAAGAAAAAAGAAGAAAAAAAAAAGAAAAAGGAATGTCGCTTCAACTGTCCCAGATGGCGCCATACGCGGACATGCCACGCGTGCGCAGACCGTAGACGACCTTCTTTGTAATCTTCTCATTGGCAATAATAATAACAGCTTCGGCGCCAAAGCTTCTCGCCATGTTGAAGCCCATGCGTACAAGGTCTGGACGGCCCGACACGCGGGTATCATGTATGACGGCACCGGGAATGCCACGGCGAACGGTCCGAATGATATCCGTGCCAAAGGTGGCCTCGGGGTCTCGTGTTGACCAGATGAGCTGGGTAGGGCAGCTCGGCTGACCGACGTGTCCGAGGACGGGTCCAATACCTGACCCAGTGGCTATAACGACGACGCGGTTGAAGAGCGTGGCGATACGCATAACGCCACAGGTGGGAAGACCGCGGACCCAGAGGCTGGTCGGTGGGTTTTGGATACAGCTCCGCGTCCAGTCGCCGGCGTTGGACACGATGAGCGAGTAGCCCTTCCCGCTGTCGGAATGTTGGGGGTTGGGTATCGTGGCGAAGGAGTGCCACTCGAGGAGTGGACGACGGGAGAGACGAGTGAAGCTCCCATTGACGGGGGTGGTGTAGTCGAAGTGGAGGCGGACGGCGTGGTCGGAGAGAACCTCGGCCTCGACGGGAACCTTGCGGAGGAAGAACCAGGAGGATGCAATGCTGAGGGTGGCGACGATGAGGATCCAGAAGACGGGACTCTTGACCAGGGCGTTTCCGAGATCTATGACCTGTTCACGGCCTCGTCTCTCACCGTCGATGGATAGGACGGAGCGAACCCAGAAGATTCCGAGAGTGGTCCAGCCGACAAAGCGATGGATGCGCTCGAATTGGTTGTGGTACCTCTTGCGGAAGCCGGGCCAGGCAAAGCCAACGAGACAGCAGCACAGGAGACAGAGAACCCATGAGAGAACCAGCACGGCGAGGGCGTTGGGACTTAGCTTGGTACCATCAGTAACGTGCTCAACAGTGGTACGGACGGTAGAGATGAGCAACCAGGCCGTCGCGCAGATCCCGGCACCAGAGTGTACCCCCCCGAGGTGGTATATCTCGGCGCAGCGGGACCGGATCCAGAGAGGAAAGCTCCTGGGAACGGAGCATGTGATGGTGTAGAGGGCGTTGATGACGAGCTCCTGTCGGATCAGGATGGCCGTCAGGAGATTAGCGGCGACGAGTATGTTGAGCCAGGGGGCCCCGCCATGTCCGCCGTTGTGAGTGACGATGAGGGCGACGAGGAAGCCGATGTTGACCAGCCACACAATGCTGAATAGCTGGCGATAGATGATGAAGATCCTGTGCTGGAGGCCACGCCATGGCTGGCCGCGCTTCTTGTCGGGAATATCGACGTCCAGGTCTTTCTCGTTGGGGCTTGTAGTTGTGGTCGTATAGGTTGTGGTGGACGAGAGTGACCGCGTCTCGAGGGCGAGTTCCGGGTCGCCGTGCTTCTCTGGCATGACAAGAGTGTGTGTCTCTGGCATCTCGTCCTTGGGAGCTCCCTTGGCCATGACTAGGAGGGCCTTCTTGTCGATCTTTCCGTTCGGGGTCGACGGTAAACTGGCATAGAGGTGGATGTGGGAGGGAACTGCGTAGTATGGCTGCGACTTCTTGACGTGTCCGAGGATGGATGACACCTCGTGGTGGTCCGGTGAGACGAAGCCGTGGATCTCCCCATCCATGAGCAGGGCCGTTGCCCGAGTCACGCCCGGGAACGACGCCAGTGTGGCGGAGATGCCGTCCAGTTCGATACGGAAGCCCTGTGTATACCAGTCAGCTTGGAACTCTCGAGGATGCACATTCCCTGTCTCACCTTGACCTTGACCTGGTCATCGGCGCGTCCGAGGATGTCGATAGCCCCGTCTTCCCTCCAGCGACCCAGATCGCCCGTTTTGTACATGTGTGATCTGAATGCCCACCGTCAGTAACCCACGCAGACTCCTCATAGGGAGACAACTCCATTCAAGAACATACCCGTCGTCCGCGAACCTGTCTGGGAGGTAGCACTCCTTCGTCTTCGCTTCAAGCCCAACGTATCCGCGAGATATACCATGACCCCCCGCCCACATGGCCCCCGGCACACCCACACCCACACGATCTAGGCGCGCGTCCAGGATGTAGACAGTGTTGTTGGGCGTCGGCCGGCCTATTGAGAGTTTCTCGCCCACAATGTGCCGCGACATGGTGTTGACGATGGTGGTCTCTGTCGGCCCGCAGCAGTTCCAGTAAGTAGTGTGAGCTGCCCACAGGTCCGCCAGGCTAGTGTTGTAAGCAATCGTCAGTCAAGCCGTCATGGACAAGATCAGGACACTCTGAGCCGGTGCTTTTAACAGTTCTGGGAACTTCTATCATACCTTTGCGAAGATGCTTCCCCCGCCGTGGCTACGGTCTTGATCTTGGGGAACTGCGTCGGGTGGTACTTGGACAGTATGGTGGGCGTGCAAATGAGGACGTTGATCTGGGCGAGCAGTCAGTCACTCGTAACCTTCACCAAAACGCCGTGTAACTTCAAGTTGCGTACCTGTTCCAGGGCTGCCTCCCACTTGGACCCGCGTATAACCAAGGTGCCGCCGTTGCATAAACACGCAAAGATCTCCCACGCAGCTAGTGAAACCTCGTGTCAGCACGCGGATCTAGTATTCACACTCTCCTGCATGGAAGAACCGACGTACCCATATCAAAGCTGATGTTGAGGACACTCCCCACACACGTGCCTGGCCTCACGCCCAAGTTTCCGGGGGACAGGCACACGAGGTTGGCCACATTCCTGTGAGTGACGTCCACTCCTTTCGGCTTCCCCGTGGTCCCTGATGAGTGGCATCAGTAATTAGGAAGCACAGAGCAAGGCAATTGGAAGTTCCCTGGATCGTACCAGAGGTATAGATGACGTAGCAGCCGCCGTCGGCCGTTGCGAGGTCGAGGATGGTATCGCTAGTTGGCAGATCACGGCTGTTGCCCATGGACTCTCGGTGCTGGTCTATCACCACCGGCACCAGGTTCTCGAAGTGATGGCCCAGATCTCGTAGCCGGGGCTCAGTGGATGATGTGCAAAGAACAACGAAGCCACCACCAGCCTGCTCGACGACAGTCCGGATCGTCGTCTCCGGCACGACACCCCCGTCGAGGGGCACATATTGTGCGCCACAGGAGAGGACGGCCCAGATACCCACGATCATGTCCAGACCGCGCTTGACGAGTAGTGGAACGCGGTGCCCGGGGCCGACGCCCAGGTCCCGCAGCCTAACCGCGAGACTCTGCGCCTGCGCGGCAAGCTCCTCGTATGTCAGTTCCTTGGCCGGGGAGCTGGACATGTCCCGAGCGGCGATGGCGTCCGGGTACGACGACGCATTGTGGTAGAATGCGGAAGTGACCGTAGAGAATGGACAGTCAGTGACTTGGCCCTGCTCGAAGGAGCGAACGAGCGAAAGGTCCGCGTCAGAGATCATTGTGATATAAACCAGAGGATAGTAAAGGAGTGTGGGGAGGTGTTAATAAAGTAGCCACCTTGTCCGAGAATTCGCACTCCAAGGCGTGAAAGGCTGCCATGGGAGGCTTATATACCATGCTCGTCGGAACAGGTCTCCTCAGCGGGACATCTTTGTGCCTAGAGAGCCGGCTCTTCTTTCCTCTCCGTCCGAGAGAGAGAACAAAGGGTCATCCGAAAACTTCCTGTAAACTAGTTAGCTGAAGGGATCTATGCCCCTGTCGATGTCCACCCTTCTGGATTCCATGACCGGCTCCAGAGTCCAGTTGCCAGGGAGTCATCCCCAGCTCTCCAGCCTAGCATCATCCGGCGATACTTTGATCCTCTGGCCTTGTGCAGAGTAGTTGCGGCGAAGATGTGAGTATCCAGGGCGACCACCGGGGTGTGTGTAAGGGTCCAGATCCGAGGAATGCCACCCTCGGCCATGAGGAAGATGATCCAGTCAAAGGGGTGGGTGGGTATTGAAGATAGCGTGGGACGCGAGCACGCCTGATGTGCGACATTTGCCTTCTTCGTACTGCTCAACCGATATCGAGGGAAAGAAGGGGGTTATCTTAAGCAGCAGTGGCAATCCCACTTGAAGGGAGTCAGCCCTAGAACTCCAGACCACGGCGTCCTCCCCACCGACGGGCGACGGAAAGGGGAGCCGTGGAAAGAGGCCTGACACTTGGAAGTACGAGGTAGGTATAAGTCGGAGGTGCGGAAGAACCGACACATTGGAGAATGAATGCCAGACCCTGAAACTCCCTTCTCTGCATTCTCGAATGTCTCGGGTGCCGCGTGCTGCTCCGAGGGAACGGTATATGAGGCCGGTTGCCACCGATACGCAGCCCTCGTGCCAGCCAGTGAGTCAGTCAAACTCTCTCCCGGGACCCGCGTAATTATAATATCTCCATCCCACGCCGCACACCACGCTGTGGCTCCCACGACGCCTGAGTCTTGTCTCATGGAGGCGTGGATCGCCACGACGATGGGTTCTGTATCGGCCGTAGAAGTGACGATGTATTGTCCGAGGCGCTCATCGCCGAGGTCGTTTCGGCCCTTCCTTCTTAACCCCCGTCGGGAGCACCGGGAGACAAGAGGAATCGCCACATCCAGGAGCTGTGAGCGCCTCCCGAGGTTCGCAGAGTTTCTCCGGCCCTGATTCGGAGTTGGTGGTCTCTCTCCCTTTGGAGGCTCGTCACGTCCCACCAGCGCTGATGTCGAGGGGCTGCGGAGCTCGATGCCATCGACGCCCCATGATGACCCTCTCGCTGCAGTCGGCACTTCCCCATTAAAGAAACTTGACTCGAGCGCTCCTGGTAAAACCACTTGCGTTTCTCCCTAGTGACAGGTCCAATATACCTAAACCTGCCCTCGTCGCCCTTCAATATTGGGCCATTGGCGGCTACCTGGATGATAATGGTGGATTCAGCCGCTCTTTCGGCTCCCTTGTCTCAGAAGACAGTGCCGAGAGCACCCATCACCCGGCCATACGATCCACACGGGAACCGGGCCTGGTCTGCGACAATTTTCATTAGAACAGCGTGCTGTTCAAACAGTGAGGTTGCCTGGCTGTGTTCATCGGCAGTTCCCTCGGCGTGGGTGTTGTACAAGGAGGCCATCTCGTTGTCGAGGCAGTCAACCAGGCGACCAGTACGAAGCGCGGCCTGTATCTTTGTGTTCAGAAGGATAAAGGAATAGGAAAAAAGGGCAAGAAGCGCCCCCAAGGGCAGATCGACGACTAACGCGCAGCCGTCGACATCCTTCGGATGCGCTGAGACATGACAATGTGGCCGAGTGGAGTGTGCACGCACGGAGAAGAAGAAATCCTCCACGAGTACCAAGGCGAAAACAAGTATCCCAAGGTTGAATGAAACAACCCTCGCGTGTCCAGAGGGCGGGTTGCCAGGGAGATCTCGCACGCCACCATCACCCAATATCCAGCAAGTAGACTCTGCGCCTCCAACTCTGTTTCTCATTTACGGGTACTAGAACAGTAACATCTCTAATAGCCGACCCGACATGAAAATATAAAACTCCCCTATCCCCCCTCGCCATAAGAATAAAGAATGGCCAGACAATGAGGGTTATCTTCACAGCCCTCGACAGCTCCCCAGAAAGAGACTACCGCCAAACGAGGGACTGTCATCCCATTTCTGGCCAGAGAATGCAAATTACCATAAACTCGATATACAATCATAGTGACGTCGGCATCACAAACATTGGCCGGTGGGAAAAAAAAAGGGGGGGCTCGTGGAGAGAAGGGAGTCATTAGTGAGCGTATGAGGAATTACAA